>OW240914.1:241092794-241144977 GCA_933207985.1 Pelobates cultripes
GATCTACAGGTTTTTTAAAACAGTTTTTAGATATAACACCAATGAAAGCGTCAGTGAATAATCTGCACTTTTTGCCATAAATGACCAGTTCCTTCTTTTCAACAATTTTATTTTAAAAAATTTGCGACTTTTCCATATTTTTTTATTTTCTGTAACTTTTTGTACAATATAGCAATTTCTATCAATCAATTTATTTTTTCACCAGAAAAGTATTAGGTTTTTTGACATTATCTTATCACAGTAAGTTTGGCACAGAAGTGACTCTGAAAACTGCCGAATACTCGTACAGTATTCTTAGTAGGGCATATGTGTCGACACAGAATAATCTATCTGGAGTACTCCTCAGACTACTTTTAAAACACCGTTATCAACTGGAACAGAATTTCAAAAGCCAAACGTGCAGCTGCGGCTGGGGAACAAAGGTAAATTAAACTCTGCTTTCAAACACTCGCAGGCAGCTAGGGGACACTATATCGTTAAAAATACATGTTTATATTCGTAGTGAGATAGTGTTTGTTTAATTGTCGGACATAAGAAGCAAATATTTGTTATATCCAGGGAACTGGCATTTCCCCCTATAAGAACCACTGCTTGAAAAATGATGGTGGTCCCTGCTTCTTTGCAAACACTGTTCGACTAAAGGTGCATGTATATGGCTAAAGGATCCTGTCATATACTAAAGATAGGGATAAGGTTTTTTTTCTCATTTTTGTTTTACATATACTTAATTAGAGGAACACTCCAGGCACCAAAACAACTATTATATATAAATTAAGTTGTTATGGTGCCAGGAGGACCTCTGAGGCACTCTTACCTCACAGGTAAGCAAAAAGTTGATTTTAGCGGCAATGTCCACTCCCATTCAGTGCTGCATCCGGCTTCTAAATTTTCAGATTCAGGAAGCGCAGAACGCCATCGGGCAGGGGTGTCGCTGATTGGATGAGAGTGGTTGGCTGACTCTCTCAGCCAATCAGTGACTCCCCGTTCACAAAACTGTCATGGAAAAAGTATGTGGCACTCCGCGCTTCCAGCATCTGAAAATTCAGAAGCTGGATGCCATTTCGGGGGAGTGAACATCGCCGCTGGAGGCAACTTTGGGGTTAAACGATTCCAGAACGAAGCCTCCTCTGGGGGCCTCCTGGCACCATAACACCTTAATTTAAATGAAGTTGTTTTGGAGTCTGAGGTGTCCCTTTAAAAGTATCTATTTCCTTTCAATACTTGATGAAAGGTTTATTATATTAAAAATATTTTTGAGGTATCATTACACAATAATACCAACATAGGTAGTCACCTCATCCTATCCAATATTTACAGTGTCAAGAGGGGGTTAATGGTAGGCACAGAATCATATCTAACAAAATAAGCTCCAGGCAAGGGGTTAAAAAACAAAACCCAAAACAAAATCAACAACAAAACTGTTTAAAGCGGCAAATCCTATCGATCTGCATCACAGATGGTCTGTTTTTGAATTCTGTCAGGAAGCTTGCCACTAACATGAGCATCCTGCGTCATCCATTAAAAGGGAACTACTATTGACTGCATCCTTAGTGTAGAGTTCTACAATGTGTTTCCTGTCGGCCAAACCACCCAATGTGTGCAGAAGTCAATCATCCCATATTAACGGTTTGATCAGTTATGGCCTTTGGGCAGTATTCCAGCTATTGCAAACTTAAGGCGGCAGTGCTGTCATTTGGCTCGCCTTTGATTAAATTCATTAAACTGGGGTTTGTTTACATCCAAAATCCCTCGCATACTATATGGCACCTATAGAAATGTTCCATTGTCCAATGCATTGCCTAGTTCTGTGATATCTTTCTAACAGATGTTCTTAGTTCCAGTATTGAAAGGGTGCTGCATGGGTTCAGTACTGACCCCAATCTTCGTTAGGGCTTAATCTCTTCCTTCGCTTAACCCATTTCAGCTTTTACAATGTTACTGAACATTCCATGTTCTGTGGCTTGTTTTAAGCCAGACTACCCGAGCTATAAGAACAGCAGAGGTCTATGTTTTACAGTTTGACAACTCTGTCCTATAATTTTCCATTTACTGATCAATTCCTGGTTTAAAGGGACACTCATAGGCGTGCGCACGGGGTGTGCCGGGTGTGCCTGGGCACACCCTAATCCCGTGCGCCACGCATGGATCGAGGCCGGCAGGGAAGATCAAAATATCTCCCCTGCCGGCTCAAGCACAACAGATTGCCGGCGAGAGAGGCTCTGAAGAGCTCCGTTCCATTTGGATACGGAGCAAACAGCCTCCAGGCTGCACGCAGGGCAGCCCTCTCGCGATCGCTGATATTTTCAGAGCGTTGCCGTGGTAACCCACGGCAACGCTCTGAAACTCCAGCTCTCGCGAGAGAAAGGCATGGTCTGTACCCTGAGGAGGTACAGACCACATCACTAGCCCACTGGATCACCAGGGATGATCAGCAGCGTGCTCCCTCTCCCCCCCGCAAAGTAATAAGGTAACAAAGGGAAAGGGAAGTAAGTTTTTTTTTTTTTTATTTTATTTAAATAATGAAACACTCAAAATATATACATAAACTATACCCCACCACTTACTCACTACACCCTATATACACACTGCACCTACACACATTATACACCTTATATACACCCCCTACACACTATACTCCCTATACATAACACTACACCCCCTGCACCTACACACACTATATACACACTACACACTATACCCTATACATAACACTACACCCCCTGCACCTACACATTATACCCCTATACATAACACTACACCCCCTGCTACTACACACTATACCCCTATACATAACACTACACCCCCTGCACCTAAACACACTATATACACCCTACACACTATACCCTATACATAACACTACACCCCCTGCACCTACACATTATACCCCTATACATAACACTACACCCCCTGCTACTACACACTATACCCCTATACATAACACTACACCCCCTGCACCTACACACACACTATATACACACTATACCCCCATACATAACACTACACCTCTGCACCTACACACACTATATACATATACACACTATACCCCCATACATAACACTACACCTCTGCACCTACACACACTATATACACACTATACCCCCATACATAACACTACACCTCTGCACCTACACACACTACACACTATATACACACTACACACTATACCCCTATACATAACACTACACCCCCTGCACCTACACATTATACCCCTATACATAACACTACACCCCCTGCTACTACACACTATACCCCCTATACATAACACTACACCCCCTGCACCTGCACACACTATATACACACTACACACTATACCCCCTATATACACACTACACCTTCTGCACTCACACACTCTATACCCCCTATACACTGCACTCAATCACTACACAAACTCTATACTCCCTATAAACACACATATTACTCTGCATACGCACACACACAAAAGCACTACACACTCTATACCCCTATAAACACCTCACCACTGCATTCATACTATGCCGATATACACCTCCTGTGCACCCACTGTACCCCTATGCACACACAACTCCCCTAAACACACACTACACCCCCTATTATTACCACACCAATACACACATGTGCACAACACCTATACGCATACACACAATGCCACCCCCTGCAACTCCTAGATACACGAAATACAGTCCTTACATGCAAACGCAACACACCACTAGGCACACACACTCTAAAGACCCTATAAACAGACACACACACACACACACACATACATATAATATACAGCCCAAAAACACACCTATACACTACAGGCCCCAGCTACATATTATACACCACAAACAGACCCCTTTACACTCTACAGCATAACCGATCTCCTTTACACACATGCAATCACATAAAAAAGATCCAAACACATATAACACCGCAGGGAGCATTCCCACACGTGCAAAACACATGTTAACAATCCTTTTCCACTAATGGGGACACCAGAGACAAGTCACTAGGACTTTTTCTCCATCAGACAGCACTGAATGCTCTGGTGGGGTATCACACTAACATAACAATTGGGAGGGCGGGGGGTGCTTGTCAATAGTGGCGATATAATGTGCCACATTTCTGGCCCACCCTTCCTAGTGGACTGCTCTGCCTGGGCTGACTTTTTGTCCCAGTCCAGCCCTGTTCACCGGCCCACATGCAGGAGAGGACCCGGGGAGCTCTAGCCAGCAGTTCCGCTGGGTTCCTCTCGCGAGGTCGGAGTGTTGCCACGGCCACGCTCAGATCTTGTGAGAGTGAACTCTAGCCCTGCAGGCTAGAGTTCACTCACTAGGACCACCAGAGTTCAGGCATGGCAGCAGTATATATATATACACACACATATATACGCGACGTGTGTGTTTGTGCTTTAGGGTGCACACCCTAATGCAATAGGCTGCGCACGCCTATGTCTGTAACCAAAACGTTAGACATAAATATGCATAAATTAACATATATACATATATAACTACACACATAGTGTTATACAGTGACCCAACCGTCCTTGCCAATAAACATACAGTGGTTCCTAATCACCACTTCCTCTCACCTCCCCCCTCGTCATAAAATCATATCTTTCCAATGCCCGCCATCAGCCGACCTTATCCACGCTCGATGGGCACGACCTAATGTTAACCTTTTGAAGCAGAGGAGGTTGAGACCTTAAAAACTTGTTCATCTCATTCCATATACTTAAACGTAACCCCTCAAACTCAATTGGCAAGGACATACCCCCGCCACAACCCCGCTATTTTACACCTGAAATCAGCGGGGGACCCCACCACAACCAGCCATGGCCTGTTCCACCACTTCTAGCAGTGCCAGATTAACATAGAATAAATACTGCACCAGGAAATTAAAGGACCATTCGTGATCAATCTAAAAAACACCAATAACACAACATAGTGCAAAATATATATATATAGATACATATATATATATAATGTTAGACTCCTCATGTAGAGTAAAACTCACAGGATTGAAAGCCGTCCCAGGCTCTATATAATATGCAGGAGGGTGCCTAAAAAGGCTAAAACGATATCCTTGAGGAGAGCAGCACAGGATACAAAGTGCAGAATCCAAAATTTATTGCACAAATTAACAATTAAAACAGGGACAATATGCAGTGTATAAATAGTAAAATATACTAGGCACAAAGCCTAAATAAAACACTGCAGAGTAAACAAGAAAAAATACCAGATACAATCCTTTGATCTAGCAGCAATTGCGTTTCATCTCCAGCCGGAGTGTTCCTCAGTGCACCATTAACATAGGCCTCATCCGACCTCCAGCAAGCGCACCCATCCCCTCGAGATAACTAGGCCACATCCGGCCACACCCCAAGGTGAACTGGAATCCCCCAAGCCAAAACAAGAAACCCACCTCGTCTGATTCCCGACGGCAGCGCACCAGGGCACTCACATTGCTGAGCGCACTGCCAACAGGAACAGGTGATAGCCTCAGCCCGGCCCCTGAGAACCTCTGGTAAGAAACAGAATGCGTAACATGTCCAGATTCAAGAGCACCCAATTCCCAAACAGCCACCGAACCCAGGTCATTCCACCCAGACAGATGACAAAAACCCCCAGTACCCCTAGGAGGCGGGACAGCTGACCCAGGACGAGGAGGAGCCACACCTCCCTCATGCATCTGGCACCAGACCACCAAACCCCCACTTCCGAAGGCGTAAGATCCAACCACCCGCCCCCCCGCCTCCTGTCCCAAATGACATATGAGCATCCCACCCTCCTTATTCCAGGTGGAGGGGAGGGGGGAGAGACAGTAACCGTGGAGAGAAATCCATTTGGAGACTGGCAGGGTTAACCCAAGGAGCCTACCCCCTGACCCCCACTATTCAGGCTCCGTGAACCAATAGCACAAGCACGCCCAAACCGGCGGCGTCTGTAGCCGCCCCCTTACCGGACCGAAATGCCCCCTGAACTCTCCACCATCCATACCAGGAATTAAAGCCCCAACTGGAGCACCCCAATGACATGGACGCAGGCGAGAAAACCCGGCTTCGAGAACCAAAATGGGAGAGGAGGCTGAACACCCCGGGGGCGCAATAGCCCTCACCGAAGCCCCCAATTGAAACAGTATATTTCCAACTAAACTGGGAACCTGTTAGGAGCCTAACCATTACCCTGTGCATTCCATCTACCTCAAGAGAAAGCAGAAAGGGCCCGGTTAGGTCAACCCTGCAACATCCAAGAACGGAACAGATTCTATTGATGAATCAACCAACCGCTACCAACTGACCTTTCCCAAGTACAACAGCTGTCGAGCGTCGAAAGCCTGAAGGAAATCGATCCCGATGCTTACTCGAGCCACCAAAACCCCTTCCCACCTGCAGATGACCGTAACAGGAGCGGGAAGCCGCCAAGGAAATGCTCTCATCCGGCCTGATCTGTCACACTGTACCGTAGCTGGCCCCAGACCGCTAGACCGAGCGACCACAACTCCACTGCCTTATAATTCGGCCCCACGGAGCCCCCCACCTGAACAAGATAGAACCCCCGGGAAAAACCCCGCCTGACCAGACACCTCCAGACTCAAGCAGCTAGGACCTGCAACCAGGGTACCACCGGGGTAGAGGGTACTGCAACATGATATAGACAGCCTGCACCACCCCACAATTGTCACAATGGAAGAACTACCCACCTGACTGGGAGTTAGGTACCCCACGCCTACCATGCCACCAGAATGGGGAAGCTCCAAGACAGCCAGTCTGCAAGAGCCCCAATGCTTGCCAGCTTACTGAACAAGAGACAGCACACCATGGAAAAAACCCAATTAGGCCCCCAAAAAAAACCCAACCCGCCGCAGCGGAAACAGGTGGAAGTCAGTGGGAGGGAGTTAGGGGGCCTGATTGCACAAGCCACCGCTAACGGAGGCCCAAAAGGAAAACCCCATAACGCTGGGCAACACTGACAGACAAAGCCCAGCTTACCCAGGAGGGCGACATTAAGAGCACATAGCCACAGAACACTGACAGTCAGAAATACGGCCCGGAAAACAGATGGAACGACAATCGAGTAAATAAGAAATCATGCGAAATTGACCCTGCCCCTCTACAGGCACCATGCCCCAAGGTGGGAGGGGTGGTTCCCGCGGTGCGGACTTCGGGAGCACCCCAAAGTTGGTCGGGAGATAAGCCTACCAAGCTTCTTGGTAAGCCGCTCCCACACCACCCGAAGGAAGTCTCATATGGGTAGAAAGGTCCTGCTCGGAGAGCACTAATGTCCCCTATCCCGACAGATTGCCCGCATGAAAAGACCACGGGGAATGGGATGGGCCCCCTGCGACCGGAACCCTTGTGCTGGAATGGCACAAGGACCCCATTTTCCGTCTGCAAATTCCCACCAACCCAGCTCACCCTAGGAACGACACGCGTCCCAGAGAGTGTCCTGACAGCAGAACAACGTGGAGCATACCGGGGAGCCCTCTCCCCGACACTGCTATCCATAACATACGATGCCCTGACACACTCCTTGCGCGCCATGGGGCGCAACCAATCATGGTATTTTCCTCACACACACCACCAGGAGTCCCTTCCAAGCACAGGCCCCCCGCGGCATGAGGGAACATATCACTAAGAAAAAACCCTCCCACCACTGCTCCCTTGTATTACGCAACATGCGCAAGTCAAGCAGGCCATACTAGCGCCCCGCAGCAGCGTCGAGAGCCACCCTAACCGCCTGCCTTTTGGGAGGCAATGCCAGTGCTAGAAGCTGCGCAGGATGCTGCAGCAATCCGTACTATAACATATGAGAAATACTGATAAAAAAGGGGGGGGGGTTAAATAACCGGAGTGGACTCCATGGTAAGCGGCGTCCATTTACCGTTTTCTTTTTTTTTTACTTCTCCTTCAATTCAGGTATTCATTCAGGAGCTTTTCTTTTTTTCTTTTTTTTTTTTTATAAATTCCCAAATTTTTACTTAATCATTTTCCTTTTTTTACATCTCACCTTCCATTCATGTATTCAGTCATTTTTTTCCACTTCCACTGTTTTCTTCGAAGATGTTCCAGGCGCCACCTGCTGTGCATTTCTATGAACTGCAGCCAGGACCTGTGAGAAGGGCATGGAGAGGACGTGCCACCAGGAGGCAGCCGAGGTAAGTAAACAGAGAGAAGAACAGAAGGCAGAGGGAGAAGAACAGAAGCAGAGGGAGAAGAACAGAAGCAGAGAGAGAAGAACAGAAGCAGTGAGAGAAGAACAGAAGGCAGAGAAGACCCAGGAACAGGTAAGAGCAGGGGAAGAGAGGAAAAGAGAGTGGGGGAAGGGGGAACATAGCGGAGAAAAAGGGAAAAAAAAACAAACAAAAAAACAGATTGATGGGAACAAATAAGGGGGGATAGAAAGAAAAAACAGGGGGACACCAACAGGGGGGGGTTAAACTGGAAACCTAGAAAGGGGGGGAGCTGAGAACAGGGGGGGGGACCCCCCGGGCGCCATCCTCACTGGCAGAGGAGGCCTGCAGGAGAGGTCCTCCCCCACCCCCAACAGCATTGGAGCAGTCCCCTCTTGGCCCTGCAGGGCCCACTCACCGCCGGGCCCTGTCCCAGGCCCCGCCGTCGCGCCCGCCATGCGGCGTCTCTTGAAGGCCTCCGGCCAGCCACACAGGGCGCGGGATGCGCCGCCCGCCTCCCACAGCCTCCGGCGTGAATCCCAACGCCGGAGGCCGCAGCCCGTGATCCGGCTGCAGGAGGGGGAGGCCGCAGCTCACACAGCCCCCTGCAGCCAGGGCCTGTGCAAGGATTTTTGCCGCCCTAGGCAAAAGTAAAGTTTGCCGCCCCCCCCATGTGACATCACAATGCCCCACCCATATGATATGCCATGTTAACTAACGCCAGTGCTGCAGGGCCGCCGTGTTTACATTAAAAGGCCTGCAGGGACAGGCCATAGACACCAGAACCACTACATTAAGCTGAAGTGGTTCTGGGGACTATAGTGTTTCTTTCATGTGAGTTAAATTAGAGCTTAGTGCCACGAATAATATACTAGATTGCCTACTTACAACCAGATGAGGATGATGATGGGCTCTAGCTGCAGTCTGGCTCCACTGGTTTGGTGCAGAACAGGCTCTCTGGAGGAAGTTTGTAACTGTGGTCACAAAAATCTATGTTCTGGGAGAACGGGAAGCAGCTCCATTTTTTGGGGGTCCTTTACACAGCTCAAGGTCTGGGTCCCAGGGTCCACCTTCATGTTCCACCAATGAGTTTGTTCACAGGGGTGGAGTGTGTAGGGGATGTCCTGATATGTGTGTAAGGAATGCATTGTGTGAAATTGTGTTTGTATGTGTAAGGGCTGCAAGGTGTGTTTCTGTGTATGTATGGGATGCATTGAATGTTTGTAAGGGGTGCATTGAGTGTGTGTAATTAATGCATTGTGTGTTTCTGTGTGTGTAAGGGATGCATTGTGTGTAACGGTTGCATTGCTTGTGTATGTGTGTCTGTGTGTGTAATGCATTGTGTGTTTTTCCGTGTGCAAGGGGTGCATTGTGTGTATGTGATGAATGTCAATCTCTCCTCCCGCTCCAATTTCCTTCTCCTCCTCCCAATTTCTCTTTCTCATCCCCCCTCCTAATTTCTCTCCCCCCCTAATTTCTCTTTCCCCCCTCCTAATATCTCTTCCCCCCTCCTAATTTCAATTTCTCTCCCCCCTCCTAATTTCTCTTTCTCACCCCCCCTCCTAATTTCTCTCCCCCCCTAATTTCTCTTTCCCCCTACTAATATCTCTATAGTCCGCGGGTACAGGGGAGAGGGGCTGACAGGAGGGAAGTGCTCAGCGCTCCCTCCTGTCAGCTTCCTTTGCTGTAGTGTGGCCGAGCCCTGCAGCATTGATAGTCCGACGGGTACAGAGAGCAGCTGTCTCCTGTACCCGGCCGGACTAACAGGAAGTGCACACAGAGTGTCTACAGAGCGCTCGGGCGGCTGCAGCATGGGGGGGGCGGAGGGGCTGGTCATGGCACCCCCCACCCTGGTGGCACCTGGGGCGGACCGCCCACCCCACCCCCCCTTAGTACGCCACTGGTTGGCTGTGATGTGGTATTGGCTTTGGGAGTGTATGATGCTTATAGTTATAGTGTTATTTAAATTCTGCAGATAACTGTCGTTTGTGTCTAGCTCAAAAACAATTCTTAAGGTGGGGGAGGTTTGGTTGAAGTTTTGTGTGTATTCGTGCTAAGAGTGGTGGTCTCGTGTGAGAGATGTGTTGTGAGTCATGGTTTAAGTGGTTTGCTGCAAACAAGCATGGAAGTGTACAATCGAGTAAAGCAAACAGTAAATTATTTAGAAACCTGTGAAGGTTTTTGAAGTATAGGTTCAAGTCCAGTGAATCAAGTTGTAATAGCAGCATACAGGTGTGTAGCAAACTGCTTAGGGGTAAACGGCATTGTTGCTGGGTTCAACCCTTGAGGTCCCCCAGATTCCGCGTTGCGCCCTACTGGGTCTAGTGAGTCCTGCGGGAGATGTAAGGTGACCAATAAGGCTTTTGCGAGGTTCCGTATCACGTGTCTTTCTTCCCCTTTGGTGACTAGGAGTGTGCGTGCTTGCCGCCAGTAGTATTGGATGTTGTGCTTTCTGAGCAGGGATGTGAAGGGTGCCATCAATCTTCTCCATACCAACGTACCTCCCGATAGGTCAGCATAAAAGGTCAGCAGCATGGATTCGAAGACGAAGGTTTTTTTTTTTTATTGCCTCCAGCACCGCAGCCCTGTCCGTCATGTTCTGGAACTGGATCACAATGTCTCTGGGTGCGTCTGCTGGGGCCCTAGGTGACTTGGACACCTGGAAGTACCCATCAAGTTTCCCATGCCTTTGGGGTAGCATGTCTGCCAGTAACCACCTGAGGACATGTGGCAGTTCAGTTGCAGGGATATCCTCACTGATACCTCTGACCTTCAGGTTCTTCCATTGCCTGGAGTCCTCCTTAGCTGCAAATTGTTCTGTGTGGAGCTTTGCCTGTTGTTGCACGCCTCCACAGCTTGCTGCAGTGAGGCTAGTTGCATGGAGTGAACTCCTGTGGTCGTCTCCAGAGCCCCCATCCGGGCCTGGCAGGCCTCTGAGGTCTGTGCGGATCACTGCTAAATCTGTCTGCAGGTTAGCTAGGAGGGCTTTTAGTACAGCTGTAGTCACTGGCTTAGAGGGGGCTGGTTGGTGAGTTTGCGGCACCGGCATCTCCCTCATCTCCTCCTCGGTGTAGAAATCATCGGAGTATTCTTAACAGGTATCAGAGCAGGCAGCCATGTTGGATCCTTTCGCACCATGTGCTTGCCTGAAGAGTTTTTTGGAGCCTAACCTTGGCTTGTCAGGTTAAATTTTTTTGGTCTTACGACCCATCACGTTTCCTCTTTGTTTAGGGTGCCGGTCGGGGCGATCAGGTCGGGTTTCCAAGCCCCATAAGGGGTTATTATCATTCCAGTTGCATGGAGCTCTCAAGTGCTGCGACCGCTTAGCTTGGCTGCTTGGCTCCGCCCCCCTCTCTTTTGACATTTAAGCTGTTTGGCCATGAAAAGCTATTGAACATTTATTATGTATTTGTAAAATTTTGCAAAATTAATTCCAAAATCTGGAAGTGAATTGAACTCCCTTATCAGTTATAATGTCTTGTTGTATGCCATGAAGTCTAACATGTTCTTTCATGACAATATTAGCAAGAGAAGGAGCATCAGGCATAGAAGGGAGAGCAACGAAGTAAGACATTTTTGTAAGCATATAAACAATTGTGAGTATGCAAGTGTTCCCGTCAGAAGATGGAAGATTTACCATAAAATCCATAGCAATAGAATGCCACTGGGAAGGAGGAATGGGTAGAGGTTGCAATAATAGGAGTGTGTAATTTCTTTTTTCTTTGACATAGGTAACAACTTTTTATGTATTGTTGAATGTCAAGACAGGCTTTAGGCCACCAGAAATACTTTTGAAAATGATGCAAAGTTTTAGTGACGCCAAGATGACCTCTTAGAGGACTATAATGGATCATCTTGATAACATTTTTAGATAGATATAGATATAGTTTATTTATACCACAGTCCATTCATTTAGAGTGGGGGGTGGGGGGGCAGTGTATTGGATTTGAGGATCATGTATTGGATTTGTGGGCAGTGTATAAGAATGGGGGGTTAAGCGGCAGTGTATTAAATTGGGTGGTAGGTGCAATGTATTGGATTTGTGGGCAGTGTATTAGAATGGGGGAGGGGCAGTGTATTATATTGGGTCTGCGTGGAGGCGCTGAATTCTCCCCAAGGAGATGCTTGGGGAGCTATACATAGTGTGATACATAGTGTGATACAGTAAACGGAATAGTAATGTGCTGTGATTATAATACCCTCCCATGATCAGGATAGGTAGTGCGCTCAGAAGGTGCCTGCCCCGATATTGATGGGCGGCTAGATGCCTCCACTCTCCACTGGTAATCCAAGCGAACCGAATGTGAAAATGACTCCGGTGGGTCTAAATTGTATAAATGTATAAATTTATTGTAAAAAAATGGGCCATATACATTAGCCACCTGAAATAAAACAAAAGAGGAAAGGTCCTACACATTTCGTTCCTGTGGTTGGGAACTTCCTCAGGGACCAGATTCAAATGATACAAGAATAAAAACATTCAATACAGAAAAAAATCATACAATATTCCCCCCCCCCATGAGTCTCTATAAATAGGGCTGAGCCCTCAGTTCATTGCTGGATCCTGTGGGTGTTGCCAATGATCCTGCTCAGGTGTGGAGTGAGTGTTCTATTACCTCTTTCTTGCAAATTGAACTAGAAACCGGAAACATCCATTCTATAATTCCGCGTTCCAACAATGTGTGTGTTCCAGCTTGGTTAGAATAGATGAATTGGTATGTTGCCACCTAGAGGTCGCCCAATACATGGAGTTTTCTATTGTCCCCCCCAGCCCCCACCCCTGAGTGGTGGGTGGGGGCCCTAAATACAAAGGGGGGGGACCCTAGTCACCCCTACCCCCCCAAAAAAAATGATCTCCCTACCTACCCCCCTCACCCTAAAAATAATGAGGGGGGACCTTTAACTAAAAACCTGTAAAAAAAAAAATTAGATAAAAATAACTTACCATTTGATGTTTTCTTTCTTCTACAATCTTCTTTTTTCAGCCCCAAAAAAGGCCAAATAAAAAGCCATAAGAACCGACGCAAAAAAAAAAAAAACAAGCGCACAAAAAAATAATCCATCTTCACCCATGGAGGGCTCCGCGCAGACTGAGCTCCCAGGCTGTGTAAAAAGTTCAATTTTCCCACGCTGTGTAAAATGACACAGAGCACTGTGATTGGATGGATTTCAAGCCATCCAATCACAGTGCTCTGTGTCATTTTACACAGCGTGGGAAAGTTCTTTTGAATTTTCCCACGCTGTGTAAAATGACAAAGAGCACTCTGATTGGCTTAAACCAGCCAATCAGAGTGTTCTTAGTCTAATTGCAGGGCGTGGCAAGGCTTTATAAGCCTTCCCCCGCCCTGCAGAGCTCAGTCTGCGTGGAGTCCTCCATGGGTGAAGATGGATAATTGTTTTTTGTTTTTTTTTAATTGTGTAGGTTCTTATGGCTTTTTATTTGGCCTTTTTTGGGGCTGAAAAAAGAAGATTGTAGAAGAAAGAAAACATCAAATGGTAAGTTATTTTTATCAAATTTTTTTTTTAACAGGATTTTAGTTAAAGGTCCCCCCTCATTATTTTTAGGGTGAGGGGGGTAGGTAGGGAGCTAATTTTTTTTTTATGGGGGGGGAGGCCAAGCTGCTTGTTAGAGCTCCCCGGGTCCCCTTCTGCCTCCCTCCCTGTCTGTGGCGGCACACAGTGCGGCACATAGCGTGGGCTGCGGGTATTAGGATGTGCTCAAGCACACCCGGCACATCCCGTGTGCACACCCATGCAACTCTGCTTGTTTTTTCGGCTCACTGTCACTGGTTCATGTTACCACTACTTAAAGGTTGAGATCTCTGTATATTTCGGTAATATTGGTTGATACACAAGGGCCTGCATGTTTTATCCAGAGTACATTTCATTATCTAACCAGTCCTTTCGATTCTGTTTTTCCTCTCATTTCAGTTTAGATTGCGTCCGTGGTCCCAGGTTTGACATTTATTGTCGGATAGAGGACATCATTGCATTCATTGGATTATAGGAATTTGGTTTCTCTTCAGTGTTTTTTTCTGCCTTTTGTTTCTGTTTTGTTGCAGCTTTAAAGAGGAAGTTATGTGTGGGGAGGGGAGCTTTATTGTATCTAACTTTTTCTGATTGGTTGTTTTTTCTCAGTGTTAATGTGTTTCTGTGGAGTTCTAGTAAAGAGAGACTTAAGCAAATACTCTCCTCCTGTCATTAATAAAATAGACAGTGTATAGGTACACTAAGGCTAGTGTAATCTACAAGTAATGGTAATCTCTTGGGAAATTCCCACTTTGTTAGGACTTTCTCAAACTCTCTTTCTTTATTGTGTAAATTAGGGTGTTTAGATTACTTTAAGTAACCAATTTCGGAGACTCCTACATATAATTTAAGTGTAGGAATTTCCTCTATTTTTATATATATATTTACTAAAACTTTAGGTTTGAAGAAGATTTGGTTTGTTTGGCAATCTATTTGTGGGTTATGCAGTTTCAACCATGGCATCCCAAGGACAACATTAAATAAGGACGATTTAATTACATCAAATGTGATGGTTTCAGAATGAGGAGGAGGTATGTATATATTGACTGGACTTGTTTGATTAGTTACCATACCAGTTTTTGAGATAGAACCATCAAAAAAGATTAGTTTTGGGAATGATGAGGATGTTAAGAGACTGAACTTATGGTGCATTTGAGACTGTATGGCAGCCCTGGAATGAGATTTACCCTCATCATTGCATACCATTTGCCAAAGTAGACAACCCAGGCTATTCAAAATGGGATATGTCCAGTCTTTTTAGTAGCCACTTAGTCACAAACCCTGGCCAAAAGTATCGTTTTGCATTTTTCACAAAACAAAATAGCCCTTTCACAAAACAAAATAGTCCTTTCACTGATGAAATTATTGTCATTTTATGTTTTACAGCTCTAAAACACTAATTTGTGTTTAGTGATGTCTCACAAGTAAAACAGTACCTCCCCCTCATGTACAGGTTTTATGGGGTTTTGAAACAGGGACAAATATATGGCTTTCCCATTTCAATTTGCCAGATTGGTTTGCTGAGCCTATGTTGCCTTTGAGACCATATGGCAGCTAAGGAATGAGAATTATCCCCATCATGGCATACCATTCACAAAAGTAGATAACATAGGGTATTCAGAATTGGATAAGTAAAGTCTTTTGTAGTGGCCACTTATTCACAAACGCTAGCCAAAGTTGGTTTTCATATAATTTTTTGCATTTTTCACACACAAACTGTACTTTCTCTGATGATATCATTATTATAAATTTTAGTGTTTTAAAACACTCCTATTTGTGTTTAGCAAAGTCTCACGAGTACAACAGTACCCCACAGGTACAGATTTTATGGTGTTTTGGAAAGTTACAGGGTTAAATATAGGGCTTGTAAATTAAATTCAATAGACTTTCTGCCTGGGTTGTCTGTCAGGTGCCTTGAATTATATATAATAAAAATAATTAATTATGTAAAAAAAGTAGATAAATATACACGTTGAATATAAATAAATAAATATATATATATATATATATATATATATATATATATATATATCATCCAAGTAGAGAGCACTCTGGAGTCTTCGTTTTATATCAAAATAAATACTGCTTTATTGTGCAGAATACAAAAATGTCGACGTTTCAGTCACAATAGACTTTTCTCAAGACCTCTTGAGAAATGTCTATTGTGATTGAAACGTCGACATTTTTGTATTCTGCACAATAAAGCAGTATTTATTTTGATATAAAACGAAGACTCCAGAGTGCTCTCTACTTGGATGCTATATATTGGTCAGAGATTACTTGCACCGGAGCATGGAAAAGACCAGGAACATTGAGTGCTGGGACCTGAAAAAAAAAACTAAAAAAAAAAAATATATATATATATATATATATATATATATATTGGGGGGGAAAAAGTGTGGATGAAAACGGCTTTCACCTGAAGTAAGTGGATAGTTAATACATTGCTAAACACAAATACACACAGCAGTCAAACCATAAGACCTGCTTTTCCCACAGAAATCTAACTTTAACAGTGCTCTCACTACTGCAAGGGAATCTGGGCATGTGTATGCAAATGAGCTCCACAACCACATTTTTGCCTCATAATTTCACTTTTTATATGGATTCCTTGGAGTATGTGCCTGCTGTATACAACAGCTTTGAAACAACTCAAGAAGAGGAGCAAAGCCAGTGAACCACTCATGGACAGCGGTTTCATTGTTAATGCAACTCATCAGCATGAGCTTGGTTACTGGCTTGCTATGGAGGCTTGGCGTTACTTGTGTTTAGCAATGTATTAAATATATATATATATATATATATATATATATATATATATATATTGTGATAAGGTGAATGGGGTGGTCTGTGAGGGAGTCTATATCTCGACAGACTTGTTCAGAGAGGCATATGATTTTTAACCCCAGGGGGAGTATGTGTAGTTTGTGTTTTGCACAACACAACGCATGGTTTAGTTATGGGCCCCTGGGGTGGAGCATTTGGAGAGAAGGGTGGGCCAATGCTCCACTCCGCAGCTTAGCGGTTTTCTTGGAAGACTTAGATCCAGCCCAGGGTTTTGGACTGTCTCCAACCTACTGCTCAGCTGTAGGTAATCGGCTGCAGCAGTGGGAATAAAATCCCTCCCTGCTAGGCAGGTAAGGGAGAATATTCTTTTTCTCTCTGAAAGGCTGGAAGCAGCAGGCTGGCTAAATACTGGAGTGCTGAGAGTGGACAAAGACTCTAGGTTGGTGAAACCACTATTGTTTTGTTTAGTTTAACCCTGAGAGATAGGGGACCTAATGTCAGTTAGTGCTCAGACGAGCCAGGTTTTTGTTTATAGGGTTTTCTGTTACTTTTGTTTTCATTTAACTGCTGTATCCTGTGTGAACTTACAAATAAAGTGCCTGGAATATTTGCAACTACAAGGACTGTGCATGTTTTTGCCCTAGAGGACCGTGCTACCTGCAAACAAGGATCACAATATGGTGGAGAATGCGGGCATAGTAGCACAGTGAGGGTCTGTGGGTGTGCCAGTCATTTGGTAGTCTGCTTGAGGACTTTTATTTTTGCAGACCTGATAAGCAAACAAGTAGCACCGTACCTTTAAGACTGTTACCTGCTTGGTGCTATAATGGAGGAGCTGGTGAAAGCTCTGGTACAGGCAACCGCTGTACAACAGGAAACAAATCGTCTACTGGTTAACCAGGTTGAGAACCTGAAGGAAGCCCAGCAGATGGATAGAGCTGCCCTTACTGAGGTGTTGCAGAGAGTGATATTGCCATCTGCAGGGAGCCCCCCTGGTGAAAGGGGATCCCGTATCCGTGCCACAGACTTCCTGCATAAGATGACAGAGACAGATGATGTGGAGGCTTATCTCACCACTTTCGAGAGGGTTGCTGCCCGGGAAAGATGGCCACTGGGCCAATGGGCGGGGCTTCTAGCTCCATGCCTGAGTGGGGAGTGCCAAAAAGCCTATGAAGACCTACCTTCTGACCAGATCCAGGATTACAAGCAACTTAAAGCTGAAATTCTAAAGCGCATTGGCGTAACACCAGCCATTCGAGCCCACAGATTTCATAATTGGGCATACGATGTGAGTAAACCTACCAGAGCCCAGATGTATGGATTGCTCAGGCTCGCTCAGAAGTGGCTGGAGCCAGAGCGCAACCCTGCTACCAAGATAGTGGAAATGGTTGTGATGGACCGTTTTCTCAGACACCTGCCAACAGGACTGCGACAATGGGTCTGCCAAGGGGACCCTCAGGATCCAGAAGCAATGATGTGCCTGATTGAAAGGTATTTGGTTGCCAAGGAGCCATACAGTATTGATCCTCATCAGAAGTCCCGACCGGCTAACAACCGGATAAGCGGGAAAGTGGGAAACAAAAGACAAAACTTTATACCGAACCTTGAACCATGTGACCGGGGTGGCAGAAGGTCCCCACCAGCTCCATTACGGCTACAAGACCACGCTGAGGGACAACTCCGGTGCTTTAAATGCCATGAGCTTGGACACTTTGCACGCAGCTGTCCAGAGAATGAAGAGCCCATGCAGTGTGATGTAGGGACAAGGGCTCTGCATAGGACTGTATTGACTTGCTCAAAGATGTGTGTGGTGACTAGTGCTATTAATGCAACACATTTAATAATGGTGAAGGTGGAAGGAAAGAATGTACAAGCTCTAATTGATTCAGGGAGTGAGGTTACCTTGATAAAAAGTTTTCTGCTCCAGCCAGGGAAATTAGACACCAAACAAGTGATTGATATTGTGTGTATACATGGTGACACCCACACATACCCCACGGCAGAGGTTGAGTTTGGCACCAAGGTAGGGGAGGTTAAATGCTCTGTAGGGGTAGTGCCCCTATTACCGTATGATGTGGTATTAGGGAGGGACTTTCCCCATTTCTGCCGCCTATGGGAAAAGTGCTCTGCTCATCCAAAAATGCGCTCTGAGGAGCTACCCGGGGTAGAGTGTATAGAAAATATTTTTCCTTTCTCCGATTTAGAATGTGACGAGCAAGAGACACCCTTGGTGTGCCTGGGTAATGAGGTAGAACCTCCCCATACTGAAGACCCTATAGAAGAAGTGGAGTTTCAGGATCTCAGAGTCCCCCCTGGTAACTTCCGAGCAGCCCAATGGGAAGATAAGTCCTTGACAGCTGCAAGAGAGAATGTGCAAATAGTGGAGGGTACAAGGGCGGACCCTGACAAGCCCTTGAGCTTTCCTTATTTCATGGTGAAAAATAATCTGCTGTATCGAGTAGAGAAAAAGGGGGAAGAGGAGGCAGAACAGTTGTTAGTTCCCCAATCTCACCGAAACACTGTTTTAAAACTAGCCCATAGCCATGTGTTAGGTGGGCACCTTGGTTTTGAAAAAACGAGGGAACGAATTCTGACCCGATTCTATTGGCCAGGGGTATTTTCGGCAATAGAGAGGTTTTGTAAATCCTGCCCAGAATGCCAACTGAAAGCTCCGCATAAGGGCTTCCGTAGTCCATTGGTACCCCTTCCCATCATAGAGGTTCCATTCGAAAGAATAGCAATGGACCTGATAGGGCCGTTGCCTAGGTCCGCAAGAGGACATCAGTACATTTTAGTTGTTGTGGATTATGCAACACGGTATCCAGAGGCAGTACCTCTACGGAATGCCACCTCTAAAAATGTTGCAAGGGAGTTACTGATGATGTTTAGCAGGATGGGTATACCTAAGGAAATTCTCACAGATCAGGGAACCCCTTTTATGTCAAAAATCATGCGTGATTTGTGCAAATTGCTCAGAATCAAGCAGCTGAAAACCTCGGTATACCATCCGCAAACTGATGGATTAGTGGAGAGGTTTAATAAAACTCTAAAGGCTATGCTGCGGAAGGTGATAGACAAGGATGGAAAAAATTGGGATTATCTCATACCCTACCTGATGTTTTCTATTAGAGAAGTCCCGCAAGCTTCCACAGGGTTCTCACCTTTCGAGTTAATGTATGGTAGGCATCCAAGAGGCATACTGGATGTTGCCAAGGAAACATGGGAACAAGAGCATACCCCCATCACAGTCTTATAGAGCATGTAGCGCAAATGCAAGAGCGGATCGAAGCGGTAATTCCCATAGTTAGGGAAAACATGGAAAAGGCCCAGAGAGCCCAACAAGCAAGCTATAACCGGAACGCAAGGCTACGGGTCTTCAAACCAGGTGATAGGGTTTTAGTTCTTGTTCCCACGGTAGAAAGCAAATTCTTAGCCAGCTGGCAAGGGCCATATGAAATCACTGAGCGGATCAGTGACGTGAACTACAAAGTAAGACAGCCAGGCAGACGGAAGCCAGAACAGACATATCATATAAATTTATTGAAGCCATGGGTAGAACGAGAGGTTCTCATCGTGACCAGAGATAAACCTACTCAAGCCACTCGTGAGCAGGGTCCGGAGGTGCATGTCGCTGATACTCTTGCCCCCCATCAGAAACAGGAAGTCAGGGAGTTTGTGTCTAAAAATAGGGATGTGTTTTCCCCAATACCAGGAAAAACGCATATAATCAAGCATGATATCCTAACTGAACCTGGGAAGAAGATCAATCTGAAGCCCTACAGGATACCTGAGGCTAGACGTGAAGCGGTTAGTGCAGAGGTTAAAAAGATGCTTGAGTTGGGGGTGATTGAAGTATCACAAAGTGAGTGGAACAACCCAATTGTGTTAGTGCCCAAACCAAATGGGGATATCCGTTTCTGTAATGATTTCCGTAAGCTAAATGATATCTCTAAGTTTGATGCCTACCCGATGCCTCGTGTGGATGAGCTAATAGAGCGATTAGGTAAGGCCAGATATCTGAGCACCTTGGACCTCACCAAGGGATACTGGCAGGTACCCCTGACTGAGAAAGCAAAAGAGAAAACCGCGTTTTCTACCCCTGATGGGTTGTTCCAATATAAAGTGCTACCATTTGGGTTGCATGGTGCCCCAGCAACGTTTCAGCGTATGATGGATAAGATACTTCACCCCCACAGACAGTATGCAGCCGCCTACCTGGATGATGTGGTGATTCACAGTGCGGACTGGGAAACCCACTTGATGAAGGTTCAGGCAGTTGTGGATAGTATAAGGGCTGCCGGTTTGACAGCTAACCCTGCTAAGTGTTCTTTAGGGCTAGAAGAAGCAAAATATCTGGGGTACACTATCGGGCGGGGGCTCCTTAAACCACAAGAGAGCAAAGTAGCAGCCATCACCAGTTGGCCACGTCCTGTAACTAAAAAGCAAGTCAGGGCTTTTTTAGGCTTAACCGGCTACTATCGTAGGTTCATCCCTGGGTACGCTACCATTGCCAACCCATTGACTGAACTTACTAAGGCAAAAGGCCCGATTATGGTTAAGTGGACCCCGGAAGCGGAGCATGCCTTTCAAGTCTTGAAGGGAGCCTTGTGTGCTGACCCTGTTTTGGTGGCTCCGGATTTCACTAAACCATTTGTGGTACAGACCGATGCGTCTGATGTGGGCCTTGGCGCGGTTCTGTCCCAGGTACATGAAGGAGAGGAACATCCTGTCATGTATCTGAGCCGGAAAATGAATCCCCATGAACAGAGGTACTCCGTAGTGGAAAAGGAATGCCTGGCGATAAAATGGGCTTTAGAATCCCTGAGATATTACTTACTGGGGAGATGTTTTACACTGATCACGGACCATGCTCCTTTAACATGGATGAGGCATAACAAAGAGAAGAATGCCAGGGTGACTAGATGGTTCCTAAGTCTTCAGCCTTACCAGTTTACTATTGCTCACAGGGCCGGAACTGCCCAAGGTAATGCGGATGGCCTCTTCCGAGTTCACTGTTTATGGTCCCAGGCCGCTCGCCCCGATGGGTCTGAGCTGGGGAGGGGGATATGTGATAAGGTGAATGGGGTGGTCTGTGAGGGAGTCTATATCTCGACAGACTTGTTCAGAGAGGCATATGATTTTTAACCCCAGGGGGAGTATGTGTAGTTTGTGTTTTGCACAACACAACGCATGGTTTAGTTATGGGCCCCTGGGGTGGAGCATTTGGAGAGAAGGGTGGGCCAATGCTCCACTCCGCAGCTTAGCGGTTTTCTTGGAAGACTTAGATCCAGCCCAGGGTTTTGGACTGTCTCCAACCTACTGCTCAGCTGTAGGTAATCGGCTGCAGCAGTGGGAATAAAATCCCTCCCTGCTAGGCAGGTAAGGGAGAATATTCTTTTTCTCTCTGAAAGGCTGGAAGCAGCAGGCTGGCTAAATACTGGAGTGCTGAGAGTGGACAAAGACTCTAGGTTGGTGAAACCACTATTGTTTTGTTTAGTTTAACCCTGAGATATAGGGAACTAATGTCAGTTAGTGCTCAGATGAGCCAGGTTTTTGTTTATAGGGTTTTCTGTTACTTTTGTTTTCATTTAACTGCTGTATCCTGTGTGAACTTACAAATAAAGTGCCTGGAATATTTGCAACTACAAGGACTGTGCATGTTTTTGCCCTAGAGGACCGTGCTACCTGCAAACAAGGATCACAATATATATAAAACCAAAGATAGATAGGAGCACTCAAAAGGACTTCGTTATCGGTATTTATTGTGACAAAGGTTTACATCAAAGTGTAGAACATCAAATCGATGTTTCGACCCCTCATGGTCTTTTTCAAGATTCACACAAGTTATTTTAAGGGTGAGTGCCTAAATCATATTTTTGCTCTCTCTCTATATATATATATATATATATATACATAATTTGAAAATCCAAGCTTTTGCACTCCTACCTCCAGACAAATGATACCGGGTACCAAGTCACACTTGTATGTAGAGTATAGAAAGATACCGGCACTCCAGGATTTGTAAATAGATATTATTTTATTGTCACGAGCAGTCAACATTTCAGTTTCTCCTTTGGAACTTTCATCAGGACTGTGGCTTTTCCTGTTGCTGTTTGCATGTTTATTACAACAAAACCCAAAGTTTGTTCATTTAGCCCATGTTGGTCCACGCTGTCCCTAACATTCAACATGTATTTGTCCCATGTTCAGCCTTTCACTAACTAGGGAGGCATTTGCATTTCAGTCCATATTCTGCCCTCATTTGGATATGGCGATTTTCACTACTAATGCGAAATTGGCTTATTTTAATCATATATAGCACCATAGTGATACCTCTTGCATTCTGCTTACCGTATTCGGCCCTCATTTAGCCGTTATCAATTGTATCATATTCAATTCATTTAGTCACACAGCATTTTAATGTTTAATGCAATGCCATATATATAGTTTTTCATATTTGTAGATTATTATTGTCGGCCCATATACATGGCAGTTTTGAGCAGATCAGCATTTGTTACTTATGTTCATCAGTCCTCTTCTAGCCTCTGTACCTATGTGTATTCTATATGTCTGCCAACTGGGTATTCAGGCTCTTGTTGGGCTTACATTGTTTAGTAATTAAATGGCTAGGTGTTGCAACCAACAGTCTAAATTTATGTCAGGCCCAAACTTGGACCTATCCGTGTGGTTAGCATTTATGGTACTACCTATTAATGATCTTATTTTACTGTCCATAACTACTTACATCATTTAAGCCCTCTTTGGTCTCCTCACATGCCTGATCAAGTGTACTTTAACATAATGTTGGTTAATTATGTATTTTCTATGGTTATACTGCCACATTCACAGCCCTCATCTAACTCTTATTTTTACACTTCAAATCAAGACTTGTCACAAATAACATACTAAATTGCAACTGATCTACTCAAATATTTTCAACATTTATTAAACCCCATTCAATTGTATCATTATGCACCTGTAACTTCTCATTAGGCCCTCATTTGGCCACCCTGCATCTAGGTATAGTTATGTTGGGCCCTCATTTAGCCTTCACTGTCATGAAAAAGTGAAGGGTGTGCTAAACAGTGTGAAAACAATATGTATACTTATCAACAGAGTTGTAACTGCATACATGTAGAGAATATATATATATATATATATATATATCACAACCTTTTATGCAAATAAATTGTTTTAGTTAAAAAAAATAAAAAAATAAAAGCAAAACCTTTCACGCAAAAAAAAGGTGAAATTAATAAGTCCTCATGCTGGACATCACACATATATGTTTATATTAGGCCCTTACTTTGCCTTCCACAACATATGCTTCATACAGCCCTCAGTGGGCAACCTACTACTTACAGTGCCATATTACTCAAGTGTCTCCTCATTATCATCTCTAGTTAAGAGTCCTACCATTCGGCCTCTCATGGGTTTAAGTTGGTTATATACATGTTATGATATGGAGCAGGTCTGCCATATTGCATCACTACGAGCAAGTTGCAATTGCTCCACAGCTTAACAACCATTAACCAACCCACATCAAATCACTTAATACAATCGCTAATTCTCATACTGCCCTTAAATGGCTACTCATGAATCACAATAAACTATCTCTGCCTTCTACTCCTATACCTTGACACACAGATCTCACTAGGCCTTCACTCACATAAACTTCAAACGGTCCCATGTGCGTTTACAGCTACTACCTAATTTTGGCCTTCCTGTCACTCGGAGGTTATATATTGCCCTACTATACTGCATTTAAAGGATCACTATAGGGTCATGAACCTTACCCTATAGTGTTAAAACCACCATCTAGCTCCCCTGGGCCCCTAATACCTCCATCAATCTAGCAAAATCTTACTGTATTCAAGCCTGAAGCTGTAGATCTGCATGCTGTTTGCCTCAGAAAAACAAGCTGTCTGCTGACATCATCAGAAGTGGTGGCCTGATCCAATGCTTCCCCATAGGATTGTCTGAGACTGACAAGGAGGAAGATCAGGGGCAGAGCCAGCATGATTCAAACACAGCCTGGCCAATCAACATCTCATCATAGAGTTGAATTGTATCAATGAATTGAAGTTCGGGTTCATACCGAACATTATGGTTTTTGGATCCCGGACCCGAACACTGACATATCACTGTATGTTCGGGTTGGAGTTCGTTGTTAGGCGATTAAATGGCCTTTTTTGAAAGGCTGCAGGGCAGCCAATCAACAAGCATTTGACTCGTGTGCCTTTAGAAGCCATCACAGTCATGCCATCACAGGCATGGCTGTGATTGGCCAGTGCAGCATTTGACCCAGCCTCTATATATAAGCTGGAGTCACGTAGCGCTGCACGCACATGAGCTCTTATTAGTGTAGGGAGGGGATGCTGCAGCTGTGAGGGACAGATTAGGAAAGAATTCTGGTGTTGAATCTGCAAACTAAAGCAATTATTTTTGTGGGTGCTATAATAATACATTTTTGTACCCTGCCCTGAGCCCAATGCCACAGCGAGTGCAGTGCACTTACAACTGCATGTGTGCATGTGTGCCAGGCACATTACTTTAATCCTGTTCTGGTAGCTCAGGGGGTAACATCTAGGCATTTTTAAATACTGCAATTGTTTTGGGGTGCTAAATAGCACTAACATTTGCGTACTGCATTTCTTGCAGTCCAATAAAATCCTTAAATACTACTGTTACATTGTTGGTTTAAAACAATCTAACTTTTTGGTGCTAAATAGTACATTTGCGGCCTGCGGTGCACTTCATATCTGAGAGTCAAATAGAAACATCAAATACTGAGGTTACAGCGCAGTTTTTAAACATTCACATTTTTTAGGTGCTAAATAGTACATTTGGGGCCTGCACTACATATCTGAGAGTCAAATAGAACCGTCAAATACTGCTGTGACATTGCAGTTTTAAAAATTCAAATTCTTCAGGTGATAAAAAGTACATTTGTGGCATGCTAAATAGTACATTTGCGGCCTGCGGTGCACTTCATATCTGAGAGTCAAATAGAACCGTCAAATACCGCTGTGACATGGCAGTTTTAAACATTCAAATTCTTTAGGTGCTAAATAGTACATTTAAAATGTGTGCACTTCAAATCTGGTGTATGTGTGCAACACTGGCTAGTTACCACTTCTCAAGAAAGTCTAAAGACTTTTTAAAAAAGTGAAAAATAAGTGTTATTGTGATCGCTTCATATACAGAAGCATTAATATACATTTCTATATTGTGTAAAGACACAACTACAAAGTTAAAAACCAAACACCAAAACAACGTGCCAGTCAATCTACCTGTGCATGGCTAGTGTGATACAATAAGTCTACATCTTAAAAATGCAATAACCCACAGAAGATGGGCGAGAATTTTTTTTTTTGCAAATGGAAATTTGATTCGAATTCACTACATCGGTCACTTGTAATATTGTTTCACTCCTACAACACTTGTTAAACAGATCTAAGTGATAGCAAACAGTGATATTTTCTACACTAGAAACTACCAGATAACACGCTGCTAGATTTAAACCTGTTATCAATAGCTAAGAGGTATTTAAACAATATTGTAATTCTGGGGCAATACCCTCACAAGTCAAACTGAGAGGTCAGTTTATAGGGAAAACTGTTGCCTGGATACAATTCTAAAACAATTTCCATATGTCCTTTGCAGACTTCACATGCTGGAAAAACACAGGTGCCAACTGCTGTGGCTTTCTGCAGTGTGCAGACTGGCAAGGAGGGCAGGGTTGAGGAGTGGGTGGAAGATGATGTGGAGGATGATAAGGTCCTAGACCCTACATGGAATGAAGATCATGCGAGTGACATGTGCAGTTTGGAGGAAGAGGTGGTGGTCACACAGAGGCACCAGCACAGCATAAGAGGGAGCAAAAGCGGAGCGGCCGCCCCTCATCGGCATGTATTAGCTCTAGAATTACAGTTATCCAAGTAACAGATGGAGCGATCAAAGGAAACATAACTGATTTAATGAGCCATTCGCAGTTTCACTATAGCGGCTGTGCGCGTTTTCTGCATTCTCACCCTGCTGCTGCTCGCCTGAGTGTGTGCTGCAGCATAACTTCAGCCTTCCCACACACCGCCTCATATGCGACGTGCACATAAGGTGGAACTCCACCTTGCACATGCTGGAGAGCCTGTGTGAGCAGCAGCAGGCAACAGCGGAGTTTCAGCTGCAGCACACACGGGCCAGTCGCTCTGCATCAGACTTGCCCTCCAATAGATCCTCGTTCAAGGATTTAAAGTGGACTCATTCCAATTACAGGGCCTGTAAAGAGCCCTGTATTGTTATTTGTCGTCACTACCTCCCCACATCAGGAGTGGGCAATTTGCGCGCCTGCTCCCTTCCTTGGATGTGGTAACCGTTTGTCAGGCTCCCTCTCCGGAATCAAACCCTGATTCCCTGTTACCCGTGGTCACCATGGTTGGCGCAGAAAGTAACATCGAAAGTTGATAGGGCAGACATCCGAATGCGTCGCTACCACCACGGTCACTGCCTCCTCAACCTCCTACTCCACATCCACCTCCTCCCCCTAGAGCAGGGTGCAAAAGCGGAGCAGCCGTCCCCTAGACAGTATGCCTGCTAGTGCCCACCGCACCCAGGGACACCAAAGCCAGCTCCAAGGAGTTCGCTGGCATGGCAGTTCGAACGAGAAGAACCCAGGTGATTCCTGTGGGCACCTCCCGATAGGAAAACAGGAGATGGGGCAGGAATCTCTCTCAATCCTTGTGAGTCACCGCAAAGCTATGGAGCATTTGCTTCAACGTATTGTAGAAGCACTCACATAGGCCATTGGTCTGGGGGTGGTAAGGGGAGCTCAGGATTGGTTTAATGTGCACAATCTCCACAGTTGGTGGGTCATTTTGGCAGTAAACTGGGTGCCCTGGTCTGAGAGAAACTCCAGGGGAAAACCTATCTGGGAGAACACTCGCATCAAGGCTTCAGCCACAGTCTCTACCTGAATACTGCTCAGGGTACCGAGTCACGTAGTCCACGATGGTCAGAACGTACTTCTTCCCAGATTGACTAGGCTTGGCTAAGGGACCTATAATGTCGACAGCTACTCTGCCGAACGGATCTTCACTAATAGGGAGGGGGGCCCGGTTCCGGTCCCTTCTCTTCCCCACTCTCTGGCAGTACTGCCTCAGATCCTGAGAAATGCCTGGCTCCTGCCCAAATGCCCTGCCAAGGGGATATCATGAGCTAGCTTCAGCAGCTCATACCAATACTTCTTGGGTCTGGGGCTAGCGGTCTCTCACCAGCCGTGTCGTTGGGGAGCCCATCGAAAAAGTGCTCTAGCATGACGAGCTGGGTGATCGCCTCCGGGAACTTGGCTTGATGGGAGTTGAGCCAGTTCTGGGTGTCCCTTGTGATGCGGCATACCCACTCTGCATGGGAGTCCCTCGCCCCTTTCTGGGTCTCCCTAAATGTTTGGCAGTATTGCTCGGGGGTGACCGCATAATGGGCCAGAAGGATCTGCTCTTCTGGTGCAGCCCGGTAAATATCCGCTGCCTTCCCCACTAATTTGCTGGCCAGGATGGTGACCCAGTCGCTGGAGTCCACGTCTTGGAGTAGGCACTGGCATTCGAAGTCTTGTAAAAAGTAATCAATGCCTTCTTCTGCTTCCTTGAACTATTTGAAGGCATTGTATGGTAGCTTGTGGGCCAGGGTGGTTGTGCTTCCCGGCGCCCTCTGCTCCCTTCTTCCTTCATCTGGGTTCATGGAGGTCGCCCTCTGTGCATTGGCAAGGACATAGGCTTGCACCTTCAAAAAGGTCCTGCTGACGATCTCCTCTGAGGGTGGCTCTCGGTAATATGCCAGGCGCTGGTCCACCTCCTTGCGCACTTCCTCCTCATCTCCGGCCCATGGCTGGGGTTCGTTGCCTCACTGCGTGCCTGATCGTCCACCATGAGCGCAGCAGTCAATTTGGCCTTGTTACGCCCACTCGGCGTTATTCCTCTGGCTCCTCACAAGTCCTGCAGTGTAGGTCTCTTTAGAGCACTGTAGTCCATGGGTCTGTTGGCAGGGACATGGGATCCCGCCGCTTGCCACCAATTGAAGCGGGACCTGGGTAACCGATGGTTATCCCCTTTGATTAGAATAGGTCAGACCCATGTCCTCAGTAACCGGATGGGACACAGTTCCAGGATACAACGTTTGACAATCTTTATTTGGGTACACAGCTTTGCCTCCTGTTGCCTCCTCCTCCTACTCCGCTTCCTTCTCCTCTACCACCTCCTCATCCGGTCAGCGTAACACCTTCACCACCAACTTCAGCACAGCCAGGGGGAAACGTTTGGGGGAAAAAAACACACACCGCACAGGAGCTGTGGAGAGGCATGGAACAACAGACCGATGAGTGGTTGTTGCCCCTGAGCCTCAAGCCCGGCCTGGTAGTGTACAATAATGGGCGAAATCTCGTAGCAGCTCTGGGACTAGCCGGTTTGATGCACATCCCTTGCCTGGCAAATGTGCTGAATTAGGTGGTGCAGAAATTCCTGAAAAACTACACTGATATATCAGAGCTGCTGCAGAAAGTGCGGGCCGTCCGTGTGTGCTTTCAGCGTTCTCGCCTGTCTGCTATGCAGCGTAACTTCGGTCTCATATGCGACGTGCCCACAAGGTGGAACTCCACCTTGCACATGCTGGAGAGACTGTGCGAGCAGAAGCAAGCGATAGTGCAGTTTCAGCTGCAGCATGCACGGGTCAGTCGCTCTGCGGAACAGCACCACTTCACCACCAATGAGTGGGCCTCCATGCGAGACCTGTGTGCCATGTTGCGCTGTTTCGAGTACTCCACCAACATGGCCAGTGCCGATGACGCCGTTGTCAGCCTTACTATCCCGCTTCTATGTCTCCTTGAAAAAACGCTTTGGGCAATTATGGAAGAGGATGTGGCACAGGAGGAAGAGGAGGAGGAAGAGGGGTAATTTCAACGGTTATCAGGTCAGTCATTCACAAGTGGCTCGGAGGGTGGGTTCCTGCACCAGCATAGGCCAGGTACACAATTGTCCAGCATCTCCACACTGTCCCATGGAAGCGTTCAGCTGTCCATCTCCCAAACACTGGAGCACCTGCGATCCCTGGCCCTGAATGCCAGCATTTCAAAATTTTAAATTTGGCCTTTGAAATGCTGTCATGCAGTCAGGTGGAGACAGACAGTTTTAAAAACCTGATGGCGTTATTGGACTGCAAGAAATGCACCGCAGGCCGCAAATGTTTCTTTTTTTTATATGTCACAATATTTTGGGTGCTACCCCAACTAAAAAAACAAAAAAACAAAAAACAAACAAATAAAAAACAGTTTGGCTAACTCCTCCTCCTCCACCGCCGCTTCCACCTACACCGCCTCCTCCACCTATGGGTCACTTAGTATAAACTATGTACACAATAGCAGAGGCTTGCGAAGGCCTTTTCTCCATGCATCAGGAGTTGAGCTTAGTTTGAACAATGAAAGAGAATACCCTGCACTCCAACCCTCTCTCAAATGTATAATTCTCGTGATCCTCCTGACAGCCATGGTTTAGATATCCACATTTGTTTGCAGGGCACTTGTCCTACTCTTACCCCCATTTTACTTCCTTTTGCAGCCCTCTAGGATTTTTCCAGCCCTTTCCAGGATTTTTTTAGAGGCATTTTAGTTCCCAAAAGTTCGGGTCCCCATTGACTTCAATGGGTTTCGGGGTCATGTTCAGGTCAAGTTGAGCCTGAACTCAAACGTTTTGACAAAGTTCAGCCGTACTCAGTGAACCCGAACATCCAGGTGTCCGCTCAACTCTATTAAAAACATAAACATAAACATAAAACAAAACATAGTGTAAAACTGTTAGATACAATGATAAAAGATAAGGTGATTAAATGCACTCACAAGTGGTCTGCCATAAACAGTGGCCTGAAAGGCACATCAATAGGTCAAAGACCTGCCACAAAGAGACTCCAAGATGTTCTGAGTCAGCTCCTGAATGCACCAAGATTCTGGATCCCAAGGGATAATAAAGGAGTGAGTTCTGGATAAGGATGTCCCAAATAGAGAGTTATGGAGGCTCCGTATGCGTCGGACCGGTTTCGTTCTCAGGACTTTTTCAAGGAATAGCTTAGATGTAGTCCACACCATTCAGACTTATAAACACCACCAATTTGTGTGCACCTGGGTTCCCCAAATGGGTTAAACCAAATCAGGTGTGTAAAAACAAATTCACACCTAAATCATGGCCACCGAGATCGTATATGGAGACCAATTTGGTCTTCTGGATATATAATCCAGTGACTAACCATTGTACTCCTTTCCCTGACTGGCCATCATGTGGGGGAAGAACACAATGATAAAATGTGCATAAAAATTAACAATTAACATTTTAATCAACATAAATATCGTTCGCCAGTATCTTCACTGGCCCAACTCATGGACACCAAAAAGATGGCTGCTCGCATATGCAGCAGCGTTTAAGTAGATGCGCATGCATAAAGAAAATGGCTGCTCACAATCCTTAGATTTAGTTCAACTGGCTGTTAAGTTTATTGGTGTGTGGCATATTATATATTTGTAATTCAGTCATGCAAGGCCTAGGTATTCACCCATCAGCCCAACTCATAGCTAGAGCCTTGCTCTTACCTCTCTAGGTTTTAGATAGAACCTTACAGGTTACGGCCACTCCTTTGAATCCCTTACTTAGAGGCCAACATTCCTGCCACATCATTCGGTGGCCTCACTCCCTCTGCTAATTCATAGCTAAAGCCTCACAGAGCCACTTGGTAGTTACTAGGGCCTCACCTTTCCCTCATATAGCTAATTTTTCACCATTTGACACTATGCAAGCCACCAGTTGTTATTCTATCACCTACATGACTGTCACATTTACTCTACAAATAGATGTTGCACAACTCAGAACTGGTAAGATATTTCAATACAGTTTCCCCAGCCAAACCCTCCATCCCACCTAGTCCATGCACTCCAGCCATAACCCAGGTTTCCCCAGCCCCAGTTCGTGGCAATCTTGTATCTTTCCACTTTTACCGCCGAGCTCCGTCATGAAGGCATGCCATTCCCTTCTTTGAGAGATAATGAGACTGACTATGGGACTATGGCACACTATGGGAATGCAAATCATGCTCACAGGAGATACCTCAAATTTAGTATCAATATAAGGTAAAAGCAACTTTATTCACAAAAAGACATACACTACATATAAAAAATTAAAAAAAATGTGATGTGTAAGAAAAGTGGAATGACTCCTAGCTTTTGCTACTTAGTATTACTAATGAGCTCCACAAGTTACAAATGTAGCTTAAGTATCCAGTGAACTAAAGCACACAGTAACGGCTTGCTTATAGAATGTCTACGTATGAGTTTTAGACCATCTCTAATGGACAAATATAAAGAGGACAATGATCTAGAGCAAATAGGGAGTATAGCATAGATAGTAGAATAGTTTTCTGTTTTTATATATCGAGGGGGGGCCTTTATTTTATAGAGCTATAGAGACATATATACTGTGGATGCCCTAGATGATGATCAGTCACTAGAGCAGTGTAAAGGCAGTAAGTCTCCTGGGAAAATGGAAACTATTGTACAGTGTCCACAATTCCTGCTGAGCATAGAGCAATAACAGATAACTGACAAATGTCAGAATTGGAGCCAGTGGCGTACATACCGGGATCGCGGCTGCGACCGGGCCCGGCCCACCAGGGGGCCCGGCCGCCCCTGCGACCCGGTATGTACCCACAGGGCCAGCCTCTTCCCCTGGGGGGCCCAGGAGCTGACCACCTCAGGGCCCCCCGAGGCTGGCCCTGCTGTCACACACACACACTCCTGGGCGGGTGGCCGGTCGGGCAGGCAGGCGGGCGCGCGAGGGAGCACTCAGTGCTTCCTCTTCAGCTCCCTCGCGCACCGCACTGATACCGGAGGCGGAAGATGACGTCATCTTCCGGCGCCGGCATCCCTACGCGGCACGCGAGGGAGCTGAAGAGGAAGCACTGAGTGCTCCCTCGCGCGCCCGCCTGCCTGCTTGCCTGCCCGACCGGCCACCCTCCCAGGAGCCCAGCAGCACCACTGGACCCCAGGGAATCCCCCCAGCACTCTGAAAGGTAAGGAGGCTGGGGGGATTACATTTAAAAAAAAATAAAACATGTGTGAGTGTTTGAGTGTGTGTGAGTGTTTGAGTGTGTGTGAGTGTTTGAGTGTGTGTGAGTGTTTGAGTGTGTGTGAGTGTTTGAGTGTGTGTGAGTGTTTGAGTGTGTGTGAGTGTTAGAGTGAGTGTTAGTGTGAGTGTGAGAGTTAGTGTTAAAGTGAGTGTTAGTGTTAGAGTGAGTGTTAGAGTGAGTGTTAGTGTGTGTGTCTTAGTGAGTCTGTTTGATGTCTGTTAGTGAGTGTGTGTTTGTCAATGAGAGTGTATGTTTTGTAAGTGAGTGTGTGAGTGTGTATGTATGTCTGTCACTGAATGTGTCTCTGTTAGCTAGTGTGTATGCGTCTGTAAGTGAGAGTGTGTGTGTGTCTTCAGCACTTACCTTTCTCCAGCGCCGGACTCCCTTGGCGCTGGGGATCCCTCAGCCTCTCAGCTCCGAATGAGACCACGCACGCATTCAAACCGCCCATAGGAAAGCATTACTCAATGCTTTCCAATGGACGTTCAGTGTGCTCCTCTAGCGGCTGTCAGTGAGACAGCCACTAGAGGCTGGAGTAACCCTCAGTGAAACATAGCAGTTTCTCTGAAACTGCTATGTTTTCAGCTGCAGGGTTAAAACTAGAGGGACCTGACACCCAGACAACTTCATTGAGCTGATGTGATCTGGGTGTCTGTAGTGGTCCTTTAAAGGACCACTATAGTGCCAGGAAAACATACTCGTTTTCCTGGCACTATAGTGCCTTGAGGGTGCCCCCTCCCGCCCAGCTCTGGAAAGGGGTAAAACTTACCTTTTTCCAGTGCTGGGCAGAGAGCTCTCCTCCTCCGATCCTCCTCTTCTCCTCCCCGTCGGCTGTATGCGCACTCGCGGCAAGAGCTGCGCGCGCATTCAGCCGGTCACATAGGAAAGCATTCATAATGCTTTCCTATGGACGCTGGCGTGCTCTCACTGTGAAAATCACAATGAGAAGCACGCAAGCGCCTCTAGCGGCTGTCAATGAGACAGCCGCTAGAGGAAATAGGGGAAGGCTTAACCCATTCATAAACATAGCAGTTTCTCTGAAACTGCAGGGTTAAAACTAGATAAATGTAGGTAAATGTACATCTAAGTCACACCATCATGCTATAAAGTGAAGTAAAATTAAAAGCAGCATAAAGAAAGAAATGGAAAGGTGGGTGAGTGAGTGAACAGTAACAAAAAACCAAGTGCAGGCAAGCCTCTGTATAGAGGACACTCCAACTCCAATTACCAAAAACAAAACACTAGAAAGAACAGGACGCCACAATCATTATATTGGTATATAAAAATAAAGGAATGAAAAAGAAATATGGATGGTGAAGCGAAAACAGCAAAAGTTTATTGATAAAAAAAAACAATCACAGCACAACATATGTGCCAAACATTAAGAATATAAAAGCCACAATAGGCAAGGAACCCTTAGGTATAGCAGTTTAACAGGACATGATGCTGGACTGGGCAGTAAAGTGCAAGTGCTAAAGTGCAAGATGCCTATAAGAAAAGTGCACTAAGCCAATCACTTATACAAGTACAGCACAATACGCCCAAAGTAAATGCTGCAAAAGCAGTATATAAAATCAGCAAACATCCAAGATAAAAGCAGCTAATACCAAAGTACAGGGTCCCAAATCGTGCTCAACGCGTTTCATCATCTGACTTCCTCAGGAGCTTCTGAAGGAGGTCAGACGACGAAACGTGTTGAGCATGATCTGGAACCCTGTACTTTGGTATTAGCTGCTTTTATCTTGGATGTTTGCTGATTTTATATACTGCTTTTGCAGTATTTACTTTGGGCTTATTGTACTGTACTTGTATAAGTGATTGGCTTAGTGCACTTTTCTTATAGGCATTGTGAAGAATCACCCTCAATTCGTTTGACTATTTCCCTCCCTGCTGATGTGTTCGTGAGATTTATTACCTGTATTACTGGTGCTTTCGTTATTTTTTGTACGTTCAAATCACTTGTTCGGTAAAATAGCTATTTTACCGAACAAGGACCACCCTGGGTAGCAATTAGAACGTAGAATCGTGTGTAACTGCACATTAATTGAGAGTTCCCGGGTGGAACATGCAGGCGGCCATCTTAAACTCCCGAATGGCCAGTCAGCGGGACTTAGGCGTCGACCGCCTGGAACTATTTTCGGCATAGCCCTCCAGCATGACCCGGTCCTACATGGAAGTCCCGCCTGGCTTATTTCCACGAACTTGACACGAACGGCGTTCGGGAAATTCAATCTACCGAATGAGGGGAACACTTTCCATGAACTCTCTACATCTTAACCCTGGTAGTTTTCGTGTAAAATGACGCGAACGGAGACCAGCTCTTAGCCCCAATTTCATGGAACTCCAAATCGGATACCAGCATGCAGGCAGCCGGTCAAACTTCCACACGACGCGACACGAAAACTACCAAACAGATTTTCGTGAAATTTAAGTATGTTGCTCCCCAGACCATCAGCTACCCAGGGATGTATTCGTTTGTATCTAATATAAAAAGTACTTTTCTGAAATTGTTAAAAACTGTAATGTTTCTGGCCAGCAGATAATTGAGCTTTGTGTATTGTAGAAACTCAATTATCTAGCCTGGCCCAGAGGAGGAGTTTTGTATTGCATAAATTGTGAGTTCTGTGTGCCAGTAAAGCAGTCTTGTTCCAGCATTAAGCCTTGGCTCATGTGTGGATTATTTGGCGATTGCAGCGATATTTCTTCTTGTGGATTATTGGGATTACTCTGCTATTGGGAAAAGGAAAACTAGACGGTGATATTGACTACTACCGTCACAGGCATCTTGCACTTTAGCACTTGCACTTTACTGCCCAGTCCAGCATCATGTCCTGTTAAACTGCTATACCTAAGTGTAACGGATCACCTGGCACCCTGACAAGGGTACCTCCGTTGAAGGATGCTCCTAGCGCTTCCTGAGGACTCCAAGCACTGCAGCAGACACCAAAACCACCGAACCGTAGGAGCATATGAATGCTCTCAAGCATATGAATGCTGTAGACAGTTGAATAGGAAACCATACGAATAGGTTTACCCTCCTAGCAGTCAAACTGGAACAGCATACAATAAATCCTTCCCCCAATAATGAGACGACACTTCACTTTGAAGGTTAAACAGGAACTCTCTGTACTGTCACATACAGTCTCTTTTATTCCCAATCCACAAACATAGTACAGCCCACAGGGCGTTACAAAACAACCAATCATTCCGTACAATACACCCCGACCCTCCCACACAAAATCCTCCCCTCTGTCTGTGATATGATTACTGAACACAATGGGTAATCTCATTATCACTGGCAGAGGAATACAGTTTTTACACAATATTTATAACTTCTAAAATATACATGTCACAAACATAAAACATACATTTTCATAATCAATCCATTCAGGGGAACAACATATTAAAAAACGGCACGAATCAGACCAGAGGTTCAAAAGTTAAGGGAAAGTCCTTTGTGACTAAATGAAGCATGGCTTTCCGGCCCAAACCAGTTTCAGAGTCTTCTATCCTGGAGATTGAATTGAGAAGTAATTCAATTATCTCCCAGGACAGACACAAGACTCCATTATGCACATGGTGAGCACAAAGCATTAAAATATTATAAAATACACAAAGTCACATTTTATACATAAAACACAGACATGTCACATATCCCCAGATAGCTGGGATCTGAGCGCACAAAACTACCGAATAGCGCTCAGATCCTATTCACACAGTTCAATTGCCATGGAGCCGAAGTCTTTAACTACACGAATGGGCTCCATGGCATAGCTATCTGGGTTAACACATTCACATAAAGTCTGGTCCATAGTCCAAACGCAAGAGGCGGGCAAGCAGCCCCCTCCAAGGACACGTGGCGAGGCCGGTTTCGCCACACTAAGGGTTCCTTGCCTATTGTGGCTTTTATATTCTTAATGTTTGGCACATATGTTGTGCTGTGATTGTTTTTTTATCAATAAACTTTTGCTGTTTTCGCTTCACCATCTATATTTCTTTTTCATTCCCTTATTTTTATATACCAATATAGTGATTGTGGCGCCCTGTTCTTTCTAGTGTTTTAAAATTAAAAGCAGGAATGTCGGCAGCCCGACACGCGTTTCAGTGGTAAATCTGCCTTTGTCAAGAGCTGAAGTTAAAACCCTCAAAGCCCTTCATTAAATAGCCCATCAGCACCACCCAAAAAATGAGGGTAAGCCAATTGGATCGCTCATCCACTTAGAGGTGGGCGTGTTCAATATCCGAAAAGGGGAGTGTACACTCAGGACTTCTGCGCTTGCGCTGTGCATCGTGAAATCCAAAAACAGTAAATACTCGTTGCCGTGCTAAATTTGAAAGGGCGTATAGGTACCCCAGAGCAGGGGAATAAAGTTCTATCAAAATATGTTTACGTGTATGGTGTGTGTCTCATCTTATTATTGTTAAGAGACCAGAAACATTGAGAAACACAGTGGGATAATGTTAGAGTGTTGATAGAAAAATTCTAAATTGTTGGAAAACATGTTAGAAGGATCAAACAAACTTGTTCATTGTATGGGCAGTACCCGAGTAGGTCGTAGTATAACTATGTCATTTAAGTACAGTGAGGTGTAAAGACATCTAGTTTATTATGATTTGGTATGCAATAGATTTAAATTGCAGACATAGCAGATATATATATATATATATATATATATATATATATTAGAATTTATAAAGGGTTATTCATTTATGGTACCATCAGTCTACTTATGTTTGGGAGCAGAAATTAGTCTACGCACTATTATAGAGTAATGACTATTAAAGTACCCACAACGTACATATCTAAGCAGATATGGATTCTCATAGTAGATCTATATATATATATAGTTTCTATGCATGTGTTTCTAAATGCTTAAATAGCTGTACTTATTAGATCAATAGTAGATACGGATATACCTGTCCATATAAGTGTTAGTCCTAAGATCACTTCTGATGCTCCTATTTTTTGTCAGATGTACCTAGTACCTAGTATTAAAGGGATATATTTATTTTTAACTGCTTTATAATTTTTCTAAATTTAATATATATATTTTTTTCAATGTTTTATTATTATTATATATATAAAATTAACGTCATTAAAATACACTGTTAATGGTGTATGTGTGTTTATGTGCATGTAACCTTGGCTGACACTCATCGACGGGGCTCCCCAGTACTTACTACGTAAAGGCCGATGATCTCCTGGGTGAAGCAGCCCAGTGCACCGAGATGAAGGGATGTCCACGCAGAAGTTCAGGGGTGCTGCCGTAGAGAACGTTGGTAAAAGGTTTACCGTCTCAAATCTCTGCGCCAGCTTCCATGCGATGAGGTTCCCGGACCCAATGCACCAAAGATATAACTGAGTAAACTTGCTGAAGCCAGACACAGAGAGATGGATGCAGGTTTTCAGGAAGTAAGAGGTCTTTATTAACATACCGATCGGGCCTCAGATGAACTAACGTTCCAAAACAGGTCTGAGGGACAAACACATGGAGTACATGCTTCTTATAGAACTATAACTCCTCCCATTAATAGCTCCACCCACACATACCCTTAACCAATCAGTGGACAGGATTTGGATTTCCTCATATGGGCAGACCAAATGGCTCATCCGAAACAAAAGAAGAAAGGAGTGTAATTTCAGTTCCTGCATTCCTGCACATGCTCAGTTCATTGATGACAGTATCTTAGCTACGTGTAACTAACTAACTGTTACAACATACACATATGCCACGTGGAAATCTCGACCTACTAAATTTACATTTCACAAAAATTCCATCACAACAGTGTCATTGTCATCTGGTGTTTGGGGAAAGAGATATAATCTGCTAATGGAAAGTGAGTCCTAGTCCAGGGTGTAAAAGGCCTAGTCAAGCCTCAGCTACTAGGTCTGAAGTGCTACAGGGTCCCTGATAGCTAAGAGGAAGTAGAATTGGCAGAAGTACTTTGTCGGAGTACTGGAGCTCCGTCACACACACGTTATTTTTTACTTATACTTATGTATTTCCCTTGAAAACTCATTATAAACGATTTTTATTTAAAAAAATGTTTTGAGGCGCCCCTTGTCCTATCAGATCCTCAGTGGAGAACAAATATGCTTTGTGTTGTCTGGAGTCTCCCCCTCTTTGAAAGCCACTTGCTTTTTTTTCAGTAATTTTTTTTTTTTTTTAATCTGCTTTTTCCACACTGTTTTGTATTTATACAGTGCCAACATATTGCGCAGTGCTGTATAATGCAGGGAATACAGACACATAATAAACATGTACAGATGCAAGAACAGTAGACCTAACCTGTGAGTTTATAGCCTGGAACAACTGCACCAGTGTAATCTGTGTTAAAAATAAAACTGTTTTTCATATTAATTTAGCAAAGTTATGTTTGGACTCCTCCAATGCAATCTGTCTGAGCTAATGAAATGTTTCCAGCTCCTTGGATTTATTATGTTGATAAATGTTGATTTCTTCCTGTTTCCTCACCACTTAATTTTGTTCTGCTGAGCTATTATTATCACTTCCAACAGATACGTGTCAGTCTGTCTTTCAGATTCTAGTTTATTTGCCTCAATTCTACTAAAAGACATTTTGATCAGTCTCCATGTAAACTCAGCATGTGAATAAGCATGACTTTCACAGTTTTGTTTTTTTACAAAGACCTTTCATTTAGACATGAACTATATGAAATATAAAATGTATTTATTTCTAAATACATATAAACAAAAAAACATCAATAACTCAAAATGTGTGGTTTCATTGTCATAGGCGAATTCCATCCCTGTCTGAGCAAAGCAAGTGTACCTAATGGGGCTAGCAGTTCAAAAAATAGATAGACTTAGACATGTTCTCATCGCCTAAGTGACAGAACTGTGTGGGAAATAATACATAAATTGCTTTTGACGAATTAAAGGAACAATAGTAATGCAAACTATATTTCTAACGCTATAGTGTTCGAGTAACTTGCAAGCTGACAGTTCCTCATCCCAAAATAATATTGAAACAGCTTTTACTAATATTTACTCCCTTGGTGTGCTAGTCTCTGTGCCCTCTGTATGGCCACACCAGCTCTACTGCCTGAAATCAGCTATTCTGATAATCTCAGCTAATCCAATCATTAATTAAGGGGAGCATTGGAAGTCTTGTGCACATACTCTCTGTGCTGAGCAAATTAGCATCTCCTTATAGAGATTGAGTCAGTGCATTTCTACAGGTAGAATTCAGAATCTCCATGTAGAGTGTGGAAAAACTTGAACTCAGGATCCTAGAGTTCATATTCCAAGGCCAGCCAATTGCTGTCTGCCATCTTTTTTTTTCTTTCTCTGCATGATCCTCTGAGATTTATTCTGCTAGCATTAATAACTATCTGGAAAAGCAGCTAATAATTCACTCACACTTTCATAATATAATGGCTTGCACCTCTAGATTTGGTGCTGCCCTTGAAGTAAACCTGCATCATCCATTAAAGTATATAAGGACATGACCAGCAGAACACAACTTACTTTGAGCATCTCAATCACTTCATATATGTGCACACTTAATAGAAAGCAAAGAGTGAAACTCACAATGATCCACTATGCAAATAGGACCTTCTCCAAAATGTTTGACATCTCATTATCTCATGCACATTTTTAAATTTGAGTCCTGCGGTGCACTTCATATCTGACAGTCAAATAGAACCGTCAAACACTGTGCTTACAGCGCACTTTGAAAAATTTTAATTTTTTTGGGTGCTAATGTTAATAGTACATTTGCGTCCTGCGGTGCACTTCATATCTGACAGTCAAATAGAGCCGCAAACACTGTGCTTACAGCGCACTTTGAAAAATTCTAATTGTTTTGGGTGCTAAATAGTACATTTGCGGCCTGCACTTCATATCTGACAGTCAAATAGAACCGTCAAACACTGTGCTTACAGCGCACTTTGAAAAATTCAAATTGTTTTGTGTGCTAAATAGTACATTTGCGTCCTGCGGTACACTTCATATCTGAGAGTCAAATAGAACCGTCAAACTGTGTACTTACAGCGCACTTTTAAAAATTCTAATTGTTTTGGGTGCTAATGCTAAATAGTACATTTGCGTCCTGCGGTGCACTTCATATCTGACAGTCAAATAGAACCAAACACTATGCTTACAGTGCACGTTTAAAAATTCAAATTGTTTTGGGTGCTAAATAGTACATTTGCATCCTACGGTGCACTTCATATCTGACAGTCAAATAGAACCGTCAAACACTGTGCTTACAGCGCACTTTTAAAACTTCAAATTTTTTTTTGTGCTAAATAGTACATTTGCATCCTGCGGTGCACTTCATATTTGAGAGTCAAATAGAACTGTCAAACACTGTACTTACAGCGCACTTTTAAAAATTCAAATTGTTTTGGGTGCTAATGCTAAATAGTACATTTGCATCCTGCAGTGCACTTCATATGTGAGAGTCAAATAGAACCATCAAATTCTAATTGTTTTGGGTGCTAAATAGTACATTTGCGGCCTGCACTTCATATCTGACAGTCAAATAGAACAGTCAAAATCTGTGCTTACAGCACACTTTGAAAAATTCTAATTGTTTTGGGTGCTATATAGTACATTTGCGTCCTATGGTGCATTTCTTGCAGTCCAACAAGCATCTCCACACTGTCCCATTGAAGCGTTCAGCTGTCCATCTCCCAAACACTGGAGAGAAAGAGGAAGTACCCCCCTAGCCACCCGTGATCCCTGGCCCTGAATGCCAGCATTTCAAAATTTGTGGCCTTTGAAATGCTGTCATTCCGTCTGGTGGAGATGGACAGTTTTAAAAACCTGATGGCGGTGGCTGTCCCACAGGACGTGGTTCCCAGGAGCCACTACTTTCCCAGGCAAACCCTGCACAACCAATTGGCGGACCAAATCAGGTGTGCACTGCGCAACGCCATCTGTGGCAAGGTCCACATAACCACAGATATGTGGACCAGTAAGCACGGGCAGAGACGCTATATCTCTCTAACTGCACACTGGGCCTGAGGTGGATAGCAGTTTGGCGCGTGTCCTTCCGCCACCGAAGATTGCAGGGCATTTCTCTTTGCATCCTGTTGCCTCCTCCTCCTCCTCCGCTTCCTCCTCCTCTACCACCACCTCATCCAGACAGCGTAACACCTTCAGCACCAACTTCAGCACAGCCAGGGGGAAACGACAGCAGGCTGTTTTTCTGATGGGATTTCAACCTGGTTCAAAATTTAGTAGGCCTGAAATCTCCATGTGGCATATACAAGTACAGGTGTTTGTTGTATCGGTTAGTTACTTACATGTAGCTAAGATACTGTCATCAATGTACTGAGCATGTGCAGGAAAGTAGAAACTGAAATCGCACTCCTTTTTCCTTTGTTTCGGATGAGCCATGTGGTCTGACCGGATGAGCAAGTCCAGACTCTGTTCATTGATTGGTTAAGGGTATGTGTGAGTGGAGCTATGAATGGGAGGGGTTATAGTTCTATAAAAAGCATGAACTCCATGTATTTGTCCCTCAGACCTGTTTTGGAACGTTAGTTCATCTGAGGCCCGATCGGTGTGTAAATAAAAGACCTGTTACTTCCTGAAGACTTGTGTCCATATCTCTATGTGTGGCTTCTGCAGTTTGTTCCTGTTATTCCTCTGGTAACATTTTTGGTGCATTGGGTCCGGGAACCTCATCGCATGGAAGCTGGTGCAGAGATTTGAGACGCTAAACTTTTACCAACGTTCTCCACGGCAAGATCCCTGAACTTCTGCGTGGACCTCCTTTCGTCTCAGCGCCACTGGCCTTTTGTCCAGGAGATCATCGGCTTCTGCGCAGTGAGTACCGGGGTGCCCCGTCGATGAGTGTGAAGCCCAGGTCCAGGAACAAAGAGGTAAGATTAATACCGTTAGAGCGGTAGGCCCACAAGGGGTTTGTATTTGGGATTGGTTTGGTTGTATGGAATCTGCCCTTCCCACTGGAAGGAAGAAGTGAAGGTGCACCGCTTATGTTGACATTAGATGCTCTGTAGTCAGCCCGTCTAATACAGGTGGTTTGGGTCAGACTGAATATTGGTGTAAATAGTTCATGTCGGACACCGGTGTCCTGTCTTGACTAGCGTGTCTAGGTGTAAATTTTGGTCGCTAGGTCGGGGGGACCGGGAGACTAAGCAGATTCTGGTGTACATTCCGTCTGCTAGTTCTCAATTTATCTTGGCTAAGTGGGAGCCATGTAAATTCAACCATTAGACTATTGATAGAGTAAATAGACTAAATGAGTCCTGTTGTAAATTCCGCTCACTAGTTCGCTATATGTGGTGCTTGGGCAGCATAGACTAACCGAATCCTGGTGTAAATAGTTCAATAGTTCTCAAGGTGCTGGCCAATTAGAATAGTTGGGATTAATCTAGATATTGTTAGATATACTCTAGTTGGTGAACTGGTGAATTGGTTAAATTGTATGCCCTGCTAGAAAGCTTGAGCTCTACCGTTTAGCGGACGTGTAAATTGTGTGTATAGTGTAAAATAGCGCACGGTACCATAACAACTGACAGGTACCATAACCACTGGCATGTACCATAACCACTGACTTGTACCATAACTACTGATTTTATGTGAAAAATACTAAAATTACTGTTTAACCTTGCATGTGTACTAACTGATATTGTAACTTTAAAACCATAATTGTCTAAACTGTACAATAGTTACTAACCGTACCATAACCACTGACTGTAGAGACAAAATTGTTAAAAAGTTATGTGATCGGTTAGTTTATGTGGATTAATAGTGTGGATAATTGTATTGCTTGAATAATAGTTACATTGATAAGTGTATAGTCTTTGTTGGGTTTTTGATTTAATTTCGTGTGTGCGACGTTGTGATATTGAGCGTGTGAGGATCCTGTGCGTGTGTGTATGTGTATGTTTGGGCCTAGTAACCGTGCCACGTGGTGCTGTTGCTAATGTAACTGGTGTGACTGTTGAAACGGTTTGTATATTTGTTTTAAATGTTTTATTTTTATTTTGTGTTGCAAGTATAAGCATGTATTCATTCTCGTTTCATGGAAAGCTTATGATTGCCTGCGCAGAGGCGTTTCAGATAAAACATGCAGTTACATTAGGATCAAGGGTTTTTAACAGGTATGTGCTTAACAAATCAAGTTGACTTCGCTTTGGGCTAATTTTCATTAGACTTGTTGTTTGTCATCTAGCGGTGTGGTGCTAGAGATAAGCAGGTAGGTGGAGTTGCTACCGGAGAGACATGGTGGTATTGACGCTAAGGCCTAAGGCCAGTCTTTGAGTGTAGTTTCCCGTTTCATGTGGGGGTATTGGTGGGTACGCATCTTGTGTGTCAGTAAGTGTTGTGTTGCCTGTGCCTTGCCTTTTTGTGTAGGTGTGGGGGATAAACTGTGCGATCAGATGGTGGTTTCATCCATTGTTTTAGATTGCCGGGAGGTCGTTATTGTGCCTGAAGCCTGTTGTGGCTGTATATATTATGCTCTGCGTAGGTGGCCTAGGGAGGCAGTTGTTGTCTAACCTATGTCTCTGGTGGCTGCGACATCTGTGTATGTGTGTGACTTTGCTCCTTGTGGGGCGTGTCTCCCGCATTACTGCCCTCTGGTGCTTGGTAGCGTCAGCCGTTGCGTTTGGGGAGCGTGTGGAGGTATGCGTCTTGAGTGGGCTGGTCGCAGTATGTCGTGTTGCCCCCTTCTCTGAGGTAGTGTGTGGTCGTGAGGTCATGTCATCATGTGGCGATGGAGCATGGGTCCGAGTCTCGTGTTGGGTAGGTCTGTGTGGATCCGCATTCTGCGGTCGGGGCTGCTGCCTTATGGGGTCTGCTCCTCAGTGTGGTTCTTGTTGCCTCCCGGCAGTAATTGGATGGTGTGAGGTTGGCACACGCTAGGGGGTAGGAGGGGGGGGTGTGGTTGAGGGTGACCCGCCTACGGGTCGCCCCAGGTGCAGGCACCCGATTGTCTTGTGGTTGCGCATCCTAAGTTTAGGGTGGGTTCAGGCATTGTAACGTCTCGTGTCCAGTGGAACCATCTGGTCATGAGCTTTTCTTTTGCTGCTGCCGTGGTGGCTTTCAGGTCCTCAAATTTTCTTGTATCCTCCACCTCCTCCACCCAGTGTCTGAGTGGGGGGGCACGTGGTTGTTTCCAAAATATGGGGATAGTTGTTTTCGCCGCATTGAGTAATCGTGGCACCATCGATTTTTTTTTATAGGTCGGAGTGGGTGTAGATGTGTGGTGTAGTAGGAAGAAGGCTGGTGACATGGGTGGAGTGTTGTCGGTCACTTTGTGGATGTCTTGGCGTATCGCTTCCCAGAACGGTTGGATGAGGGCACAGCCCCACCAGATGTGGAGGAATGTACCGACCTCCTTTCCGCATCGCCAGCATGTGGCCGGTATTGGGTTATTGCGTACGTGGAGGGTAGCGGGGGTGATATACCATCTGTTGAGGATTTTGTATGAGTTTTCCTGGTGTCTGGCTGAGCCCGGGGTCTTTTGAACGTGCAGGATGATTTTGTCCCAGTCCGCGTCGGTAAGTTCTTCTTCTAGGTCCTCTTCCCATCGTCTGATGCATGGGGGGGCCAAGAGATATCGGTTCATTACCAGGGATTTGTAGATCAGGGAGATTGCTCTTGATGGGGTTTCGTCCTGTCTGCACAGGGTTTCAAACTCTGTGCAATCTCTTGTCAGGTAGGGGCGTTGGGGGATGGAGTGTGCATAGTGGGACATTTGTTCCCTCGCCAGCTTATGTGCAAATGTGTGTCTCTGGCCCGGGAAGATGGCCTCGATCGGTCTGATTATGAATGGGGGTGAGATGATATCTATCATTCTGAGGGTCGTGTTACCGTTTGCTAGGCGTGAGGTAGGGCCCATGTCACCCGCCGGGAAGTGCGGGTTGCCTTTTAATGGAAGTAGTGGGCTGGGATTGGTTGTAAGGTAGTGTTTGGGGCCATTCTGATGCCAGATACATAGAGTGGCTTTCACAAATGTGTTGGTGTGTTGTAATTGTTTGCTGGCTTCTTTCGATCCAGGGGAGGGTCGTGAGGTCGTATTTGGTGCTGTCTGCCTCTAGTTGCACCCAGGGTTTGTCTCTGGTCTTTACCGACCAGTTGAGTATTCAAGTGAGGTGTGTCGCTAGGTGATATTTCCGCAGGTCCGGGAGAGCCAGGCCCCCTTTGAGCTTGGGGAGGGTCAGCTGAGTGTGGGCAATTCGGGATGGCTTCCCTTTCCAAATGAAATTACGGATTGTAGTTTGGATGGTGGTGAAGAATGACTTTGGTGCCTCTATGGGCACCGTTTGGAAGATAAAGAGGAACTTGGGGAGCAGGGTCATTTTCACTGCGTTTATACGTCCCAGCCAAGAGATGTATGTTGTACTCCATGTTTGGAGTTCAGCCTGCGCTGTTCGCAGGAGCGGTAGGTAATTGTGGGTGTAGAGGTCCGTCGTGTCTTGCGTGAGCCATACCCCCAGGTATTGCATCTTGGTCGTGCACCACCGGTATGGGAAGCGCTGCCTAAGTTCGAGTTATTGCGAGTATCGGATTGTTAGGCCTAGAATTTCCGGTTTGGTGTCATTGATGCGCATATTGGATATCCGGCCATAGGTCTTGAATTCTGTTTTGATCACCCGTAGCGATCTGGTGGGTTCCTGTACTAGAAAAAGAAGGTCGTCTGCATAGGCCAACACTTTGTGGTGTGTTTGGACTATTTGTAATCCTCGGATCTACTTGTTGCTTTGGATTTTGGGTGAGTTTTTTAGGAACGGTTCTAGGGTGAGTGCAAATAGTATGGGCGACATGGGGCATCCTTGGCGCGTCCCGTTTCTGATTTGGAACGGGTGTTTGTATATTTGTACTGCTTTGAATCAGATGCTCTGTTGAAATAATGCCTGCTTCTGATTCACAAACGGTTCATTGTCTTGTATGTTTAAAAAAAAAAAAAAAAAAACTTTTCTAAGGAATATGCTGTTTGTGATTATGGTGTAACACTGTCCCCCAAAAGATTAAAATACTCTGTGTAGCAGAGGACGGCCTGTTCTGGTAACCAGTGTTCCTGTGGATCCTTGATCCAGCTTTAATACAGCAGGTTTACATATGCTGGGGCTATACGAGTAGTTTCTACAGATTGTTGAAACACTGCTAAATGGAACAAGCTGTGCTAAGAGGAACAATGGAGTCCATGGTAGCCAGAACCTGTTTGTCCACTAAGGCCTTAATTCCACCTAGTTTGGACACCCCCCTTGCACCTTATTCATCCTTCAGAGCCAGAGTAGCCATTCTCCCACCCTTCCTCCCAAGCTAAAACTGGTATAGCTGGTATTTGCACTCCCCCTGCTCTATTGTCCCCGCCTACCCACATACCTATCTGTTCTTTTGTTTCAAACTCTTGTATTTCTGTACCAACCCCCACTGGTTCTTTGTAATTTGAACTGACTTCCTTTTTGGTAGGAGTGTATTTTAGCATTGAATTTTATTAACAGTTAAATTGTGAGGAGAATTCTTAATAAAAGTAACAGAGTCTATTGGATCAGATAATTCTCAGCAATGACATTGTACTTTAATCATTGAAATAGCACTAAAACTACTGAACACTGTATTCATTCAGTTACAGTCTAAAATACAACTGGAAGAAATGATCAATGGTATAAGATGCTAGAGTACACTTTTATCCTTTTTTAGTTACTGGATGGGCCCCTCCCAGCTTTGTTCAAAATATCCCCTTTACTAAAATACAAACTGAGATGTTTAATTTACCACATAACTAAAGCTTTACTCAAGCCTAGATATCAGGGTGAACAGTGATTAAAATAAGTAATAATAAAATAAGCACATAATCGAAGTCTATCTGCTTCATTAGACTTTAGGAAACACTCTAGGGCCACCTACTGGCCATCTTCGGGAGTTACATTGATATTACATCATGTTTAACTCTATACTGGCATACAACAGACAGAAGTAGGATTGCTTACCCTATTTTAATATATTTATTGCTATAAGGTTTTATTTTATGTATAAATATATTAAAAGTTAAGTTTTATTATTAGACCCGTAAAGATAATTTTGATACAATTACTTATCCTCTGGTGACACCTACTGGTAGGTTTTTGGTTTAACACTTTTTTAATTTTTTTCATCCGCTAAATGCTGACAAGTAAAATTAGCTCACCCCCTGTGACGAGAGCAATCTCGCCACATTGCATTGGAGAAGCCTGGTTGCTCGCCTGCTGCCTTTGGACTATGGCCCCCTGTTAAAAGACATCTTTTGTACCTGCAAAAAAGATTTATTCGTTCTTTTCTGCCTGGTGTTCGGTAGATTCAATCTACCGAACAACCGCACGAATGACTGGACCACCTGGGTGCTGGAGTGTGCCGGCAATTAGACTCCCTGAAGCTGCGGTTAACCACAGCTTAATTGATGAATGCTGGGTGGCCGCCATTCATATCACGAACACGAGGCCATTTTAAACATGCGAATGCACAGCGGTGTTCGACGCTTAATTCATGGAACTAAAATCGGACACAGTTTTGCGCGAACACCGCTGAAGCCGCCGACCTCCTTTCTTGGTCGGTGAAAGTGCATGAACGGCCCGGCATTCGGTATTTTTACTGGAATATGTTATACCCCAGATAGGAATCCCATGGAGCTCATTCGCATGAAACTGACTGTGTAAAGACTTTGGCTCCATGGCGATTAAACTGTATTCGTGTGGTCTGAGCGCCATTCGCTTAATAATGTGTGCTCAGACCTAAGCTATCTGGGGTATGTTAAATGTATGCTTTTAATGTTATGTGTCTCACATAGTGCATTTTAATAGTAATTCCTGTGTTAGTATCCCCACGTACATAATGGTGATTTGCCTTTGTCTTGGGAGATAATTGAATTACTTCTCAATTATCTCCAGGGCAGAGGGGAGGAAGCCAGGATGCATTGTGGGAATACAATGTGACTGTGTATCCTGTTTGGCTGATTGTCTGTCTTTTGTCACATCTCCCATTTGGTCCCCTAGGGGAGTGTCCACCAGGTGGGAGGCCTGCATAAATACTGGGCAGGTAGCCCTCATTAAACAGACCACTGCTTGACCCTCAACACAGAGCCTTGTCTCGTCTTTGGGGGGATTTACTGAACGCTGATAGAGACTGACTGCTAGGAGTGTAAGCCGCTTGGGTGCTTTTCCTATTCGTCTGCTAGCAGTGATTCGTATGGTTCCAGTTCGTGTGTTTGGAGTGCTATATTGGATGCCGTTCGGGAGTTTGGAGCATTCCCTTATTGGTGGTTCGTGAGTTTGGTGTTCTACAGTAGCTGTGCCTGCATCTCTGGAAAGGGGGCCGATCGCCTAAACGGTTTTTACCCCTTGTGTGCAAACGGTCCGTTACACCCCCTTCCACCTATCTTACTACTCTCAGACCGGAACCTATTACTGAGCAGCCTTGCCGAAGCCCCATACTAACCCGACAATTGACTGGCACCCTTCCATCCCGACATTGCCAGATGCCTCTCTGACTTACACCGAGCCCAACACACGTTGATGAAAATGGCCAAATACAACAGGCAGATCCAGTGTTTGTCTATGTCCCCTTCACCACAACTGATCTATTCAATTGGAAGACTCATAACTCTTCATATACCAACAAACCTCAAGTCATGACAGATTTGGTTACCTCTATTATACAAACATGCAATCCCACCTGAGCTGATTGTCAGCAATTATTACTGACCTTTGGAACGTAAATCACGCTGACATGATCCATCTAAAGGCCTATCAACAAGCCATTATTGCTGGCATGAAGGCAGGAGGGAAAAAGGCAATTAACATGTCCAGGACAGCTGAAGTGTTACAAAAAGCTAATGAATGACCCAGTGCTTTTTATGAGAGACTGCTTGAGTCAAATAGATTGTACACTCCTTTCAATCCTGAAGCCCCTGAAAACTTCCAAATGATTAACTCAGCATTTGTCAGATAGGCCCAGAGCGATATTTAGAGAAAGCTACAAAAATTAGAGGGATATCCATATCACAGCTAATGGAGGTTGCAAATATGGTGTATATGAATAGGGAAACTGAGACAAAGCGTAAGGAGGAATGTAAAATGAGGAATAATGCAGATATGCTAGCGGTAGCTATCACAAGTGTAGAAAGACAGGGAAGGGAAGTGAATAAAGGAGTCGAGAATAGGCTGAGTAAGGGACCTTTAAGTAGGAATCAAAGTGCATATTGTAGAGAGAAAGGGCATTGGAAGGTGGTAGACAAGAAGAGAGAAGAGGGCGAGGTGGTTATGGTAGCAGCTATAGAGGACGAGGTAGAGGAAGTTTTGGAGGAAATAATGGGAATAGCAGACGGAGTGTTCAGGGAGGTAGATATTATGCCCCTACTCAGAGACCTAGGAATAGGGAAGATAGTGATTTTTTAGGTCTGGCTGACACTGTCATGGAAGACTATTGATACCGACCGGGCTCCATCCTCCGGAGCCTATGGTCGCTGTAACAATAGGGGGAAAGAGAAGTCCTTTCATGATTGATATAGATGCTGAACATTCTGTGGTGAATAAGTTGGTAGCTCCTCCTTCTGGAAAGACTGTAACTGTAATAGGAGCTACTGGGAGAAGCGCTGCTAGACCAGTTCTCAGGAGTCATACTTGCATTTTAGGAGGCCATTTTGTGAAGCACCAGTTCCTATATATGCCATAGTGTCCAATTCAACTTCTAGGACAAGATATATTATCAAAGCTTCAAACTCAGATAACTTTTTTACCTAATGGATCAATGTCTCTGAAGTTTAATAAATAACCAGGCATGATAGCAGTATTGGTACCAAAAGAAGAAGAATGTAGCTTGTGGCGAAACCAATCTCGCCACTGGGCATTGGAGAAGCTTGTTTGCCCGCCTCCTGCCTGCTGACTATGGCTCTGGGAGATTTGGCCCTTTAAATACAGTATTTGGGCATATTGTATTTTATTATGCTGCTGCTGGCCCTTTAAGAACCATCTGGGGACATACTGTGGAGTTACTGGGTGGCCACCATTTCATGTATCAGAGGCACATGGTGAGAACAATGGATGAAGCACATGGTGTGAACAATGGATGGCGGCCATTTAAACTCACAGACACTGCTTGGACTTTTCTACACAGTGCCATCTCGCCGGTATTTGGTGCACAAAGACATAGTGCAGTAGTTTTAAACTATACAACAGGGGACAAATTATACAGTAATTATTTTTCATATAGCCTGTATATGTTCTGCGGAATCTGCATTAAACTGCATCTTCCAAACTACTGATCGGATCTGGGTGAATTTTGCATATGTGGTTCACCCAGATCCCCCGGTTCCGATGATGTTTTAAAACATCTATTATAGGCCATGTATGTTTAGCTAGAAGAGGGCCACTGTATAATAGTGGCCCTTTTTGGAGAGTTGGAGAGTTAACCTGCTTAGGACAGAAGGCCTATAATACTGATACAAAAGATACTACTTGGTGTGACCAGGGCCGGTGCAAGGATTTTTGCCGCCCTAGGCAAAAGTAAAGTTTGCCGCCCTCCCCCCCCCCCATATGACATCACAATGCCCCATTTTAACTAACGCAAGTGCTGCAGTGCCGCCGTGTTTACATTAAAAGGCCTGCAGGGACAGGCTATAGACACCAGAACCACTACATTAAGCTGCAGTGGTTCTGGGGACTAAAGTGTCCCTTTAATGTGAGGTAAATTAGAGCTTAGTGCCATGAATAATATACTAGATTGCCTACTTACAATCAGATGAGGATGGTGATGGGCTCTAGCTGCAGTCTGGCTCCACTCGTCTGGAGGCTGTTTGTGTTCTGGGAGAACGGGAAGCAGCTCCATTTTTTGGGGGCCCTTTACACAGCTCAAGGTCTGGGCCCCAGGGTCCACCTTCATGTTCCACCAATTATTTTGTTCACAGGAGTAGGGGATGTCCTGATATGTGTGTAATGAATGCATTGTGTGAATCTGTGTTTGTATGTGTAAGGGCTGCAATGTGTGTTTCAATGTATGTACGGGATGCAGTGTGTGCGTCTGTAAGGGGTGCATTGTGTGTAAGGGTTGAATTGCTTGTGTGAGTGTGTGTGTCTGTGTGTGTCTGTGTGTGTAATGCATTGTGCGTTTTTCTGTGTGCAAGGGGTGCATTGTGTGTGTGTGTGATGGATGTCAATCTCTCCCCCCTCCCTTGTCCCTCTCTTCTCCCCCTCTCCCTCCCTCGTCACTCTCTTCTCTCCCCCCCTTGTCCCTCTCTTCTCCCCCCCTTGTCCCTCTCTTCTCCCCCCTCTTGTCCCTCTCTTCTCCCCCCTCTTGTCCCTCTCTTCTTCCCCCTCCCTTGTCACTCTCTTCTCCCCTGCGTGTCCCTCTCTTCTCCCCCTCCCTTGTCACTCTCGTCTCCCCCGTTGTAACTCTCTTCTCCCCTCCCCACTCTCATTCCCCCTCCTAACCCCGTCAATTCCCCTCCCTGTCAATTTCTCCCCCCCCACCTTGTCAATTTATTCCCCCCACCCTGCCTGTCCATTTATCCCCCCACCCTGCCTATCCATTTATCCCCCCCCCACTGTCCATTTATTCCCCCCCTCCCTGTCCATTTATTCCTCCCCCTCCCCTCCCTGTCCA
>OW240914.1:241145077-241158970 GCA_933207985.1 Pelobates cultripes
CGGGCGGTGCGGTCCGCCCTCATGGACGCACCGCTCGGGCGGCTGCAGCATTAGGGGGGCCGGCGCTCCTGGCGGCGCCCCCTCCCAAGGGGCGCCCTAGGCGGCTGCCTAGTCCGCCTTACAGGTAGCGCCGGCCCTGGGTGTGACAGATCCATCTGTATGACTGATGTTGCTGGTTCGTCTAATTTGCCTCCCTTCGCGGAATTGCCTGTCCGTATGCCCCTATTCGTTATTTTGGACTTATACCTTCCGAACGGACTGCCACCCAGAAGAGAAGTGTGCTGCTGGTTAACCTCTTGGCCCCAATTAGAACATTGTGGTTAACCGCTGTAGCGGAGAGGCAGTATAATCCACGAAATCTCCGCTGAGTAACAGGAACAACAAATGATAATCCAGGGGAATCAGCATGCAGTAATCCAAGTAGCACTGTAGTAACCCTTCCTTCCCAAGAACTAGACGACACATAGGCTGGGAGTCAACTGAGGTCTTTATTTTCAGCTCCACAATTTATACAAGTACCCATGCAAGGGGTTTCCTGAGTACAAGATACTTCTCCCATCAGGCACTGCTGCACGAGAGGGATCCTCCCACAGGAATGTACCGTTAAGTGGATTATCCCTCCGTGCAACAGAACCGACAATTTATATTAAAATGTATAACTCTTTGAATATACGGTCTATTTGCACGAATGGACGTTCGGTAGATAGCTGGGTCTGAGCGCATCATTCGTGAGATTACCGCTCAGATCCCAGCTAAAACAACCGAACGCCGCACGAAAAACACATTCATTAAAACATATCTTCAAAAGACCGATTGCATGCAAGGGAACAGGATACCAAACGGCCCGGACCTCCCGAACGGCCTGGAAGCTCAGCGGTGTTCGTGCCGTCGAGTAGCCGTTTTTAGTACCATGCGCTCGACGACCAAACACTGCTGAGGGAACAAAGGATCCAAGATGGCCGACCGCCGCATGGTTGGTAGTCGAACGACGGCCACCTTGGAGAGCCTCCAATTACCGATTGCAACATTGTTGCAATCGGTTAATAAGCGCCACACGTCTCTAAGTGTGTGGGCTATTAAATGATGGTTCATTCGGTTCACGAACGGCCCGCAAAGGTGCCGTTCGTGAAACGAAAGGAAATCAGCTATCTGCTTTCGGCAGATAGCCAATGCAGGAAATACAGTTATACAATTGCATTACATTATACGCGGGAACACACATAACACGAAAAACATACAGGCAACCCTTAAAGCGACAGTACTTAAATAATGTCCAAGTGGCTAGGTTTGCCACAACCGCATACACCTCTTCATTATAACCGAATGCAGGGTGGTCGTCGTTCGTATGCCGACCACGAGGCTGCGGCCATTAAAACACGCGAAAGAACAGCGGTGTTCGGCGCAGATTTTATGGAACTATAAATGGACACTTTTTCTACCAAACACCGCTGAAACTACCGACCGCCCTTCTCATTCGTCGAGGCATGCGAACACCGGTCCGTTTGGGAGTTTGGATAATACGAATGGACTTAACCCAGATAGCAATCCCATGGAGTCAATCGCATACCGAAAGACCTGTAAAAGACTTTGACTCCATGGCGATTGAACTGTGTGTATGGGATCTGAGCGCTATTCGGTAGGAATATGCACTCAGATCCAGGCTATCTGGGGATACGTTGCACGAATATAATATGTTCGGTATTTGTACAGTTACCTATTTTTATACATTTTTAATGTTTCGATTTGCCTCTATGCTTGGAGATAATTGGATTTGTTCCCAATTATCTCCAGGATAGAGAGGAGAGATTTACTGTATAAAGGGGAGTGTGTAAACCTGAGCCACTGTGATTGGCTAATGTATCCTACTTGTCCCAGTCTTCTATCTGGTCCCCTAGGGGAGTGTCCACCAGGTCGGAGACCTGCATAAATACTGGGCAGGTAGCCCTCATTAAACAGATTCCTGTTTTACCCTTGGTCTCGTATTTGGGGGGAATTGCTACTTGGAAGGATTTCTTTCGCCTGTTTTAGCCAAAGAAGGGATTCTGCTGATTTGTGTGTTCGTGGATTTACTGCGTTCCCTTGAACTCCGTTCAGGAGTTTGGCAGTCTACTGTATATAGTCTGTGTCTCTGGAAAGGGGGAACATCGGCTAAATGGCGGTTTCATCTATTTAAGCTGGGAGTGTCTTAACACTTGGTGGTCAGCTTCAAATGTCTTAGAGCATACTAATCCATTTGCCAATTACACCCATTTAAAAGAGGTATGGTTTGACCCCAGCGAATTTGTACTGGATTTGTGGTAAGAAAGCATATTCAGAGTTACCACAAGATTGGGAGGGAGCATGTGTACTAGGTACGCTCAAACCATCCTTCTTCTTCTTGCCAATTGAGACAGGAGAGACCTTGGGAGTTAAGGTTTATGATGTGAATCATAAAAAAAAGCGAGCATCTTTGAATATAGGTAGTTGGGAAGATGAGTGGCCTCCCTAACGTATCATAAATTACTATTGACCTGCTACTTGGGCAGAAGATGGTACTTATGGATATAGAACCCCAATATATATGCTCAACCGTATTATAAGACTACAGGCGGTGGTTGAGATTATCACCAATGAAACAGCGCAAGCACTTAATCTTCTAGCTAAGCAAAATACTCAGATGAGATCAGCCATCTATCAAAATAGATTAGCTCTGGACTACTCATTAGCAGCAGAGGGAGGTGTATGCGGAAGGTTTAATCTTAGCAACTGTTGTTTGCACATAGATGATGAAGGGCGGGCAGTTGCTGAACTTACAAGCCACATGGTTAAACTGACACATGTACCGACTCAGGTCTGGAATGGGTATAATTCTAGTAGTTGGTTTGGAAATTGGGATGAACATCTTGGAGGGATTAAGGCGTTAGTAGGAGGAGTAATATTCATTATATTCTTATGTCTCTTTCTGCCCTGCCTAATTCCATTAGTGGTCAGATCTATACGTAGTATCATAGAGAGTACTATAGAAAGAAAGACAGCTGCTCATGTAATGGCTGTCTGGAAGTATGAATCTCTAGCCCAGAGAGAGAACATATTCAGGATGAGGAATGCTGAAGGAGTTTGTGATGATGCTAAGATGCTTACAAGGTCTGCTGTGGTCCATGGCTACTTGAGTGGTGTTGGAAAATTATGATTAGTGATACAAATAACTTTGTATCAGAAGCATCAGAGGGGGAATGTGATGGGTTTTCAACATGGTTCAAAATTTAGTAGGCATGAAATCTCCATGTGGCATATACAAGTACAGGTGTTTGTTGTATCTGTTAGTTAGTTACATGTAGCTAAGATACTATAATCAATGTACTGAGCATGTGCAGGAATGTAGGAACTGAAATCACACTCCTTTCTCCTTTGTTTTAGATGAGCCATGTGGTCTGACCGGATGAGCAATTCCAGACTCTGTTCATTGATTGGTTAAGGGTATGTGTGAGTGGAGCTATGAATGGGAGGAGTTATAGTTCTATAAAAAGCATGTACTCCATGTATTTGTCCCTCCGTTAGTTCATCTGAGGCCCGATCGGTGTGTAAATAAAAGACCTGTTACTTCCCGATTTCTATGTGTGGCTTCTCCGATTGTTTCTTTTTAGATCCTTTTATTTCTCAGGTAACATTTTAAAACAGATATGTTTCGGGGAAAAAACCCACACCGCGCAGGAGCTGTGGACGGGCATGGAATAACAGACCGATGAGTGGTTGTTGCCACTGAGCCTCAAGCCCAGCCTGGTGGTGTGCGATAATGGGCAAAATCTCGTAGCTGCTCTGGGCCTAGCTGGTTTGCCGCACATCCCTTGCATGGTGCATGTGCTGAATTTGGTGGTGCAGAAATTCCTGAAAAACTACCCAGATATATCAGAGCTGCTGCAGAAAGTGCAGGCCATCTGTGTGTGTTTTCGGCATTCTCACCCTGCTGCTGCTTGGCTGTCTGCGCTGAAGAGTAACTTCGGCCTTCCCGCTCACCACCTCATATGTGACGAACCAACAAGGTGGAACTCCACCTTGCACATGCTGGAGAGACTGTGGGAGCAGCAGCAGGTGATAGTGGAGTTTTAGATGCAGCACGCACGGGTCATTCACTCTGCAGAACGGCACCACTTCACCACCAATAAGTGGGCTACTATGCGAGGCCTGTGTGCCATTTTGCACTGTTTCGAGTACTCCACCAACATGGCCAGTGCAGATGACGCCATTCTCAGCCTAACTATCCCGCATCTATGTCTCCTTGAAAAAACGCTTTGGGACATGATGGAAGAGAATGTGGCACAGGTGGAAGAGGAGGAGGAAGAGGGGTCATTTCCATGGTTATCAGGCCAGTCATTCACAAGTGGCTTGGAGGGTGGGTTCCTGCACCAGCATAGACCAGGTACACAATTGTCCAGCCAGGGCACAGTTGTGGAGGATGTGGAGGAGGAGGAGGAGGAGGAGGATGCGGATGAGGAGGAGGAACCGTGTTCACAGCAGGGTGGCACCCAATGCAGCTCATTGGAATCACTGGAGCTTGGCTTGGGGATACTGAGGACACAGACGATATACCTCCCTTGCCTCTGGGCAGCCTGGCACATATGAGCGACTACATGCTGCAGTGCCTGCGCAACGACCGCCGAGTTGCCCACATTCTAACTTGTGCTTATTACTGGGTGGCCACCCTGCTGGATCCCTGTTACAAGGACAACATGCCTGTCCTTAATTCCCTCACTGGAGCGTGATCGGAAGATGTGCGACTACAAGCGCACGCTAGTAGACGCGCTGCTGAGGGCATTCCCAACACCGGGGGCTCAGTGGAAGCACAAGGTGGAGGAGGAGGAAGAAGTCGCCAACGCAGCTGGGGCACCGCCAGCACCTCAGAAGGCAAGGTTAGCATGGCCGAAATGTGGAAAAGCTTTGTCAGCACGCCACAACAACCAGCACCACCATCTGATATGGAACGTCTCAGCAGGAGGCAGCATTTCAGAAACATGGTGGAACAGTACGTGTGCACATGCCTACACGTACTGACTGATGGGTCTGCCCCATTCAAGTTCTGGGTCTACAAATTGGGCACATGGCCTGAGCTTGCCCTTTATGCCTTGGAGGTGCTGGTTTGCCTTGCAGCCAGTGTATTGTCTGAACGTGTGTTTAGCACAGCAGGGGGCGTTATCACAGACAAGCGCAGCCGCCTGTCTACAGCCAACATGGACAAGCTTACGTTTATTAAAATGAACCAGGCATGGATCCCACCAGACTTGTCTCTACCTTGTGCAGAATAGATATTTATACCGGCTTCACCCAGCCATTGTTATACTCAAGTGCACTTATTCTTTATTTTCTTTTTTTATATGTCCCAATATTTTGGGGGCTACCCCAATTAAAAAATAAAAATAAAAAATAAACAAAACAAACAAATAAAAAACAGTGTTGACTACCTCCTCCTCCACCGCCACTTCCACCTACACCGCCACGGTCACCTCCTCCTCAAGCTATGGGTCACTTAGTATAAACTATGTACACAATAGCAGAGGCTTGTGAAGGCCTTTTCTCCATGCATCAGGAGTTGAGCTCAATTTGAACAATGAAAGTATAAACACAAAGATAAAACACTGTGCTTACAGCAGCAGTAGCTTAGTATCCAACAGCTTAAAATACATATTAAATCCCCATGTACATTTAAACAAAATGGAGGCTCTTTAGTTTTCCCACAGGGAAACATTTGATTGGCTAAAATCAGCACGGGGCGGGGCCAAATGCCGTTTTGGGACCTCCTTATAGAGATGCATTCAGGGCCGGACTGGGGAAAAAATTCGGCCCGGGCATTTTTAATTACAGCGGCCCACTGAAAAGGGGGCGGGGCCAGATAGGGTGTGTTTTGTCATCCCCAATGACAAGCACGCCCCATCTCAAAGTGAGCATGTTGGTTCAATGCTCTTCCAGGGCATGAGAAAAGGGCCCTGTATTTGATCTGCACAGCGCAAGCAAATTTAATAACATGCTCGCATTGTGTTTGCTTGAAACTTGTCTCAGGGGTTTCCATAATTGGAACACTCACTGTATCCCATTTATGGAGACACTATGTGTTTGCTTAAAGGACCAATATAGTGCCAGGAAAACATACTCGTTGTGGAGGATGTGGAGGGACCCCCTCCCGCCCGGCTCTGGAAGGGGGAAAGGGGTAAAAACTTACCTTTTTCCAGCGCTGGGCAGAGAGCTCTCCTCCTTCTCTCCTCCTCCGTTCCTCCTCCTGGGCTGAATGCGCACGCGCGGCAAGAGCTGCGCGCGCATTCAGCCCGTCGCATAGGAAAGCATTTACAATGCTTTCCTATGGACGCTTGCGTGCTCTCACTGGGAAAATCACAGTGAGAAGCACGCAAGCGCCTCTAGTGGCTGTCAATGAGACAGCCACTAGAGGATTAGGGGGAAGGCTTAACCCATTAATAAACATAGCAGTTTCTCTGAAACTGCTATTTTTATAAAAAAATGGGTTAACCCTAGAAGGACCTGGCACCCAGACAACTTCATTAAGCTGAAGTGGTCTGGGTGCCTAGAGTGGTCCTTTAAAGGATATCTAGTGTGTTCATAGGGGATCCTAAATGTGTATGTCAGAAATGTAGTGTGTGTGTAAGTGGTGCAGCGTCTGTGTGTAGGGGATCTAGTGTGTGTTTGAAGGACTCAGGAGTGCGTATAGGAGATCTAGTGAGTGTGTGACTGGTGCAGTGTGTTTGGGGGGTGCTGTGTGTGTGAGGGGTGTAGTGTGCATTTGTGAGGAGTATAGTGTGTGTGGGAGAGTGCAGTATGTGTGTGGGGGGGTGCAGTATGTGTGTGTGAGGGTGCTGTGTGTGAATGCGCTGTGCGAGGGTTCTGTGTATTTGAGGATGCTGTGTATTTGAGGGTGATGTGTGTGTGTGTGTGAGGGTGAGGGTGGTGTGTGTTGGGGTGCTGTGTGTGTTGGGGTGCTGTGTATGTGTTAGGGTGCTGTGTCAATGTTAGGGTGCTGGTGTTAGGGTGCTGTGTGTGTGTGTTAGGGTGCTGGTGTTAGGGTGCTGTGTGTGCTGTGTGTAGGGTGCTGTATGTGTGTTAGGTGCTGTGTGAGTGTTAGGTGCTGTGTGTGTGTTAGGGTGCTGTGTGAGTGCTACGGTGCTGTGTGTGTGTTAGGGTGATGTGTCAATGTTAGGGTGCTGGTCTTAGGGTGTTGTGTGTGTGTTGGGGTGCTGGTGTTAGGGTGCTGTGTGTGTGTTAGGGTTCTGTGTCAATGTTAGGGTGCTGGTGTTAGGGTGCTGTGTGTGTGTTAGGGTGCTGTGTCAATGTTAGGGTGCTGGTGTTAGGGTGCTGTGTGTGTGTTAGGGTGCTGTGTCAATGTTAGGGTGCTGGTGTTAGGGTTCTGTGTGTGTGTTAGGGTGCTGTGTCAATGTTAGGGTGCTGGTGTTAGGGTGCTGTGTGTGTGTTAGGGTGCTGTGTGTGTTAGGGTGCTGTGTCAATGTTAGGGTGCTGTGTGTGTTAGGGTGCTGTGTGTGTGTTAGGGTGCTGGTGTTAGGGTGCTGGTGTTAGGGTGCTGTATCAATGTTAGGGTGCTGGTGTTAGGGTGCTGTGTGTGTGTTAGGGTGCTGTGTCAATGTTAGGGTGCTGGTGTTAGGGTGCTGTGTGTGTGTGTAGGGTGCTGTGTATGTGTTAGGGTGCTGGGTGAGGGTGATGTGTGTGTTTGCAAGGATTTTGTATTGGGGGAGGCAGGTAAATGGCACTATTATTATTTACTAAAAATAATAATAAATACATAATAATAAATAATAATAATAAATAATAAAAATAAATACATAATAAATAATAAAAATAAATACATAATAAATATAAATACATAATAAATACTAATAATAAATAATAAAAATAAATACATAATAATAAATATTATAATAAAAATAAATACATTATATCCCCCCCCCCTCTATTCTTACCTATAGTCTGGAAGGGGGGGGGGGATCGTGCTCCTGCCAGCCATCACTGGTGGTCCCCTTTGGGGCTAGAGTTCACTCTCGCGAGACCCGGCCGGTTGCCATAGCAACAGTCCGGATGTCGCGAGAGAAACCCGGCGGAGCTGCAAGTTAGAGCTCCGCCGGGTCCTCTCTCCTGGCGGCTGGCTCCCTCCCTCTCTCCCCGCCGGCGGCCACCTTTGAGCGCATGTGGGCCGGTGAGGGAGATCTTTGATCTCCCCACCAGCCCTTCATGGAACACAGCGGGGCCGGCGCTCAGATAGCGCCGGCCCTGCATAGACCGGCAGGGGAGATCCTGGGACCTCCCCTGCCGGCCTCGGCCCCACCGCGGCCCGAGCTGGATGGAGAGGAATTTACCTCTTTCTCCAGCCCCGGGCGGGGAGCTCTCCTCCTCCTCTCCGCCTCTTCGGCTGAATGCGCATGCGCGGCAGGAGCTGCGCGCGCATTCAGCCAGTCTCATAGGAAAGCATTCATAATGCTTTCCTATGGACATTTGCATCTTCTCACTGTGATTTTCACAGTGAGAAGCACGCAAGCGCCTCTAGTGGCTGTCAAGAGACAGCCACTAGAGGCTGGATTAACTTATTTATAAACATAGCAGTTTCTCTGAAACTGCTATGTTTATTAAAAAAAAAAAAGGGTTAACCCTAGCTGGACCAGGCACTCAGACCACTTCAATTAGCTGAAGTGGTCTGGGTGCCTATAGTGGTCCTTTAAGCAGGAATGTGCCAAAATGTTCTAGGTTAACATTCACTGCTCAGCTTTCTCTATTATCTTCATTGGTTTTAATCACCAAAGCAGCAGTTTCTGTGCTAGCATCCTTAGTGTAGTTTACTTTATTACTGGATAATCATTTCTGTGGAGAAGTAGCATCATAGCCCTTCATATTATCCATGTAGCCTCATGCTTTAATACCTCTGAAAGTTTTAAAGACCCTAAATTAATACTATTTTTTCCAGTGATAAAACTTAAATTTTACAGATGGTGAAATTGTCAGTCTTTTTTTAAAACATAATGTCCCAGTGGCTGAATTCCTTATAGTTTTCCATTTTCTCCAAAATGATTTGAGATCCTTAATATTCACAGTGAAGGCTGTATTGTCTGAAATATTCCCTTAAATTTTTTTAAGCAATTCTGCTTTTTCCAAACCGGCATTTATAAAATAATTCTGTATTATATCTGGCAGAGTTCTCTTCTTACTTGTTTCTTTGGGACCTCTTGCACTTATTACCGGTAGTTTCTTTAATATTGCTTTTGTCCTGGTTTTTTTCACCACTTCATTTTGTTTCTATGTGTTTTTACATCTTATTTCTGTCATGTGTGCCAGATTCTTTTTTTTTCTCACAATGTTTTTGCTTCTCTCCCACTCAAACTTTCTCTTTTGATCAGTCTGCATGCTAACCTGGTATGAATGATCATGGTTTGAGTCTAAATGTAAAAAAAACCCTGTCATATATACTAGAAATATCAGTAATTGCATCACAACTTAGCCTCACCAGAGATTTTTACCTCTTATTCTTGTGAGCCTTTAAGAAACTAGGATCATTTATAAGGAATGAAAAACATATCCATCCTATGCAATATATTCATCATTCCACGTTTCTTTGCTCCTCATGCATCTAGTATTGTCTTCATAATAACTTCAAAGTAGCTTCTACCATTAAACAGGCTAGATGTAATGGCTCCACCGTTTGGTAGATACTGATGAATTCGTATTGACACATATTTTTCTATGCTGTTTTACAATGTAAAGAAACTCTTTGGAGTAATACAACGAGAAGGTGTTGAATTATCATGTAGCATTCAAGGTATTTGAAGTATACCCCATAAGCTCTATATACCATGCAACAAGACTATAAGAGAGGATAATTTAGCTTCGGCACACCAGATATTGTAAACTAGATCTCCCATATGGCTCTTACAGCGCATCAGGGGAGATATAGTCCGCAGTATCTGGAGTGCAGAATGTTGCCCTACTATATATTGTATTATCATTAAATGTCCCTTTGCTTCTCAATGGCTTCATGCAATCTACATAGTTATAATGACTTGTAAGCAGCTTCTACCTTTAAACTCTTTTCCATTATGCTTGCTTACATAGCATACAACTTATTTTGCAATCTACAGCTTTGTATGCCTGACACTATAGTATCCCTTTGAAACATTAAATCTGGAACCCTGTGTTTCCAGCCCAGGGCAATTGCTGTCATGTATTTCATTAGCAGAAATATCCCATGATATTTAAATTTATAATTTACAGCCCAGTTTTATCTATTGTCCGTATTTAATTGACACAACAGCAGTTGTGCTAGCATTGTTAGTGTATTTTTGTTTGATCAAAGTAAACATTTTTTTTCATAGAAGCAGCAAACATCCTACTATAGTGTCTTGTGCTCTAAAGTTTCTACAGGTATTAAAGGCTATCAACGAACTATTGTCAGGATTACTGTTTGATCCAGCACGTAGAACTGTACAGCACGGATGACAAATAAGTAACGTATTACCGGTCCTTAGAATGGCCGGATTTAACGTACAAAGAATAGTCAAAAATACTAGCCGAGGTCAGGGAACACAGAAAGGGACACAGCGATGAGGAAAGCCAGGAGTCAGGATACCAGAATATAGAGAAGTCAATAAACAAAGCCAAAGTCAAAAACCAGGTAGAAAACTATAAACAGGAACGCGTTCTCGGACAACCACAAGGGAAACCACGACAGGGCACTGAGCAGGCTGAGAACTGGGCCTAAATAGCCCTCCTTTAGTTCTGATAGGCTGTAACAGGCCTTTGACCCCAAAGTCAGTTACCAGGTTTCATTTACATAATTGCTGCTCAGCATTAACCCTTCTGTGGATTAGGTTGCTGCTCGGCACAACTTTTCCTGTGTGGACAGTAAATGTCATTAATCACTTTTCTCTAAGCGGATGAATACATGACACCAGGTTTCATTTGCACAATTACTGCTCAGCATTAACCCTTCTGTGGATTAGGTTGCTGCTCGGCACAACTTTTCCTGTGTGGACAGTAAATGTCATTAACCACATTTCTATAAGCGGATGAATATGTGACATTACCCCCCACCTGAAGAACGCCCACCGGGCGGACAGGACCAGGCTTGAGAGGAAATTTAGCGTGAAAAGCGCGGATCTTACGGCCCGCATGCAGGTCAGGAGCCGAAACCCAAGAACGATCAGCAGGACCGTAACCTTTCCAAACAACCAAGTACTGTAAAGTGCCCCGAGAAAACCTAGAATCCACGATAGAAGATACCTCATACTCTTCCTGACCACCCATCACCACCGGAGGGGGAGGAACACAAGGAACAGTATATCTATTGCAGACAAGAGGTTTGAGTAAGGACACATGAAAAGTGTTGGGAATCCCTAAAGATGCAGGAAGAGCCAGAGAGTAAGACACTGGATTGATCCTACGAAGCACTCTATAGGGACCAAGGAATCTGGGGGCAAACTTCATGCTAGGGACCTTAAGCATGATGTTGCGAGATGACAACCAAACCCGGTCCCCCACTTGGTACACCAGTGGGCCTGAGGTAAGAGGGCTATAAACTATTGAGAGATTTTGGGTGTTTAGAAGAATAATCTCATACGGGCTGTCATATGTTGGGTAGCTAGGTTTTTTATTAGCTGAGTGACCTGGTGGGTAGTATGCAGGATGGTGGGATGACCCAGTGTGATGGTAGCAGCTCCCTCAACAGCCATGGCACATACCACCCCCATGCTTTTGTGCACAGACAGCGGCCATGGTTTTACAATCGTCCCTCAAATACAAATGAAAAGGTTTACAATAATCTGGTAGTCCTAGTGCTGGGGCTTGGACAATAGCAACCTTGAGGTCAATGTAAGATGCTGTCATGTCTGGGGACCAACACCTTTGGCTGCTTGTCTCAAAATAGAGTCATGATAGGAGCACTCAGGAATCCACTGGTGGCAATAATTAATCATACCGAGAAAGGTGAGCATCTCCCTTCGTGTAACCGGCTTAGGGATTTTCTGAATGGCTTCAATGCGTTTAGGGCTTAATTGTCTGGTGCCTGCAGTCAGAACAAACCCCAAATAACTGACCCTTGCAGAGCTGCATTTTGTGCTTTGCAACCTTATGACCCTCAGTAGCAAGATGTAGGCGCAAACTAAATGAATCTGCAACACCCGCCTCCCGGCTAGGACTACACAACAGTAAGTCATCGACATACTGAAGGAGGACTGAACCATGGCCGGGGGTCAATGCTTTAAGAGTTTGTTGTTGCACCAGAGATTAAACAGCTGGTGAATCCACAAAGCCTTGGGGTAGGTGTGTCCACGTATACTGACAGCCTTCAAAAGTAAAAGCCATAAGTAGTTGTGTCTCTTGATCTATAGGTATAGAAAAAAATGCATTACTGAGATCAATAACAGAAAAGCAGGTGGCATCATGTGGAATGGCTGTAATAAGAGTAGTTATACCCCGTACAATAGGGGCAATAGGTATAATTAAGCCATTCAATGCTCGAAAATCCTGTACCAACCTTTAACCATCATTCTTTGGTACTGGATTGATAGGAGTGTTATATGGTGAGACTACTGGTCTAAATATGCCCTGTTGTAGGAATGATTGAATCATAAGACGAATACCATCCTTCTTTTGATCTGACAATGTGTATTGTTTAAGATAAATGGGTGTGACATCAGGTTTAAGCTTAGCTCTGTAAGGGGTACAATTCACAAAACCTACATCCAACTTGGAGGATGCCCACACAGTGGAAGAATGCTGGACAAATCCGAAGTAGATGACAACATAGAAAGATCAATACCACCGGCAGAAGTACAGACAATAGTAGCGCCCATAAAACCAAGAAGGTATCTCCCTAACAGATTCACAGGACAGCCAGGTAGCAATCAAAAAGAAAAAACAGTCGAAATACCATTCAAAGGACAGAAAACCGACAAAGGTGGTGTAATAAATGTGATGGTAGACACTCCATTGATATTCACTGAAGGTGTAGACCTTTTCCTTTTCTCCTGATAGTAAGTCTCGCACAAACTGGAACAAGTAGCTCCAGTATCCACCAAGAATGGCAGTGACACGCCATCAATTACCAGGACACAAAATGGCTGATCGTTACTAGTAGGAGATAAGAGAGGAAAAGCTGGAGTGTTACCTTCAGGGCAGCCCTATTGTGGCCATGGGATATGATGAGTGGGGTGTGGAGATGTCAGCGGTGTGAGATGTTGGGTTGATGGTGGTAGTAATCTGGGGAGCAGGTAATGTAGCATTCTGGTTACCATACTGGGGGTTTCAAGGGGTATTTGGGCACTCATTTCTCCAATGCCCACTTTGTCCATAATTGAAACAATGTAACGTGTCCAAACCTCCAGGGCCTCTTGGTCGCCCCACTCTTCTCTGAAACCTCTGTCCTCCCCATTGGACCCCAAATCCCCTGCCTCTTTCTCTGCCTCTTTGCCCTCCTCTTTGGTATATCCTATGTTCTCCATCCCAACCGACCGCACAGCCCAAATCTATGGAACTGTTTTGGGCAGGAAAATGTGCTTGCGGTCGGTCATAAAGGGACCTCCAGCTAACTTTTTAACCCCTGGATGGATTTAGCTGATTTTTGGTTATGTTTATGTTTTAAGTGTGCTGATTCCAAATATGTAATTGTTATTAAGATGGGATGTGTAGTTTCAAAGTTACAGTGTGTGGCTAAAAACTGTATTTTTACTGCCTGTGTTTAATTATGTTAATCTCTTCCCAAACGTCATTTCGTTAAAAGTGGAGAGAATGTTAAAAAAATATATTTTTGTTCGGTGTGTGAGAAATGCTTTTCAGCCGCTTCTAATCTTAAGCATCATTTGAGGAGCCATACAGGAGAGAAACCTTATTTGTGGTGTGTTTAGTATTGTTCTGATCAGT
>OW240914.1:241159070-241211812 GCA_933207985.1 Pelobates cultripes
GTCTCCACTCCTTCAAAAAATAGTTAAAAACCCACTTCTTCATAAAAGCGTATACATTAAACTGTTAATAGCTCCTAACTGATTCCTCTTCTTCAACTGTCACTAGTCTAATACTATCCTTACCTTTTTGTGTCATTTTACCCCACTCCCTCTAGCATGTAAGCTCATTGAGCAGGGCCCTCAACCACTCTGTTCCTGTGTGTCCAACTAGTCTGGTTACAACTACATGTCTGTTCGTCCACCCATTGTAAAGCACTGAATAGATTTCAGGAATAGATTACATTTTAACTCAGTTATCTCAATCTATAGATTATTTTCTTCAACCACTTGTAAAATCTTGCCCAGCATATTTGAAGGATTCAATTAGCTTTTTAAATATTTTAAATGATTTTAAATGGGAAGAAGGATATTTTTTAGTTACATGTGATGTCACAAGCTTGTACACTATCATTGAACACCAGCTAGGACTCAAAGCTGTGGAGTTTTATCATAAACAATCTAGGGAGCTCACAGAAGTACAAATTAAATTTTTAATTAAAGGAATTTTAATGATCCTACCCAACAATTATTTCTGGTTTGAGAATGGCTTTTATCTCCAGATCCGTGATACAGCTATGGGGACCAAGTTTGCCCCAAGTTATGCCAATTTATTCCTGTCATATTGGAAAAGAATTTTCATATACCAAGGGTATGAATATGGGGCAAACTTGGTCCTCTATAAAAGATACATAGATGATATCTTTATGGTATGAAAAAGGAACAGAGAATGAATTTAATTTATTTTTTAATCATCTTAATCATAACGAAGGGGACATTAAATTAATTAAAAATATTAGCCCCACTACCACAGATTTTTTAGATCTTAATATTTTTATCTCAAATAACTAGATTAAAACTAGAACTTTTTTTTAACATGTAGTTATTAACATTTTTAGAGAAACAAAAAGTTGCCATTATGACCCTTGGTTAAGAAATATACTCAACGGTCAATTCCTACGCTTAAAACATAATTGTACTGAACAAGCAAAATTTAACGATTAATCGTCCTTCTTGAAAAAACTATTTTTACATAAAGGTTATAAAGAGGATATGCTTTTAAATAGCATAAAAATTGTTGATGAAATTAACAGATCAGAATCAGAAACAGATGTAAGGGAAAAAAAGAGACGTCAAAATCTAATCAAATTCCTTTTATTTTCAATTATTCAAGCAATATAGGAATCCTTAAAAAGGTTATTATCAAAAATTGGCACATTCACCAGCAAGAACATGACAATCAAGAGTTTTTAGGCTATAAACCGAAATTTGTTTTTAGAGGTGCTAGAAATCTTAAACAAATTTTAACTTCTAGTTATATAAATGGTGCGGAAAAACATACATTTTTAGAAGACTGGTCTAAAAAGCAAAAGGGTTTTTTTCATTGCGGAACTTGCAATGCTTGTAGAAGTACCACTATCGATAAGAGAAAGACAGAAACTTTTAAATCATCTATGACCAAAAAGCACTTCTCTGTCTCTTCTTTCATTTCATGTGAATCGAAAAATGTTGTTTACCTTTTAAAATGCAAATGTGGACAACAATATGTAGGTAAAACCTCTAGATCTCTTAAAATCCGCACAAATGAACACATTTTTTATCATGTCTATGAAGGATTATGTGTGTTTTTATTAGTATTTTTTATCAGTATTTGACTTATTTAAGTCCTTTTTATTAATTTTATATTTACTTTCCTGCCCTTCTCCTTTTCCCCTCAACATGGTAACATCAGCCCGATTACTATGGACAGATTTCGATGAGCCAATCATGATCCAGTAATAATAAAGGACGATATGAGGAAGATTTTACCTCCCCTTTAGATGACACGAACTGGAAGTGACGTTCCAATTCAATACCGGAAGTCACGTGACCGCACAAGAATGTCCGGACCGTACGGCCATGATGAAAAAGGTCAACTTACACACATCCACAGAATAAGGATCGCATGTCCACCATATTGATAGGGGAAGAAGAACTGTAATTTTCATATATGGACTTGATTGGGCAGGGATTGTATCAATTGTACACGTGTATTTTGTTTTTAATTCTTTGTACAAGGTATATAAACCTGTCACTGGTACCTATTTTTATTGCACCTGAGGAAGACCAAGAGAGTGGTCGAAACGCATTGTGCTAGTTTGTGCTATTTTTAATCTCTAAAATAAAGAGCAATCTTGCATTTTATTTTGGTTCCTGTATTTTCATCCAGACGAAAATTGATTTTTTCCTGGGGGACCTTCACCTCTACTATAACATCCAGACTGGAGTTGTCTACATGCTACCACAGTTTAGAGCTGACTTACATGGCTCTCTAGATTGTGAGTGCTCCAAGTTATGCTTGTATGTTATATTTTATGCATATATATTGCCCTGTGATGTTTTTTTTATACATTACAGATCTAAATACTATTTATCCTTCATGTGCGCAAACCTCCTTTTCTTGTATCCAACCCCTTATTCCTGATTGCTCTGCCTACTCCAGGTTTCCTACTGACAGTAGCAGAAAATACTTATATTGGTGGAGTGCCTTTTTTAGAGAGACCTTGATAGTCTTGAAGTCACTCTGGCTCAGATTCACATATAAATAAACAAATGAAGAAAATATAATAGTGAAGTATTGCTTAGGAGATTGGATCAAAAGGTATAAACAAGCACATTTATTACATATATATATATATATATATATATATATATGGACAATAATTACTATCTTTAGCTACAATAACCACTGTATAACCAGAGTATGCAGCAAGAAACAGTCAAAGCTTAAAATACAGTATAAAAATAACACTATAATTAGCCTCTTACAATAAAAAGATAGTGTGTATTTGCAGTGTGAAACTGCTACTCACACACTCCTTGGTTCCCGCTGGAATACTTAATGCTGCGTATAGCCGGTATGGTGTTCTTAAATCCTCCACGGATTGATGTCAAACAAGCTCTTCTATATGCCGGTTAGATGCCGCAGGCTTATCCTCGATCATTGGTTTGTAAGGTAAAGAAGACAATTTTTTGCTGGTTCTGATAAACTCCGCCCGCTGAACATTTTGTGATGTGTTAATGAATAACACATGCAATATGCAAATGAGGACTGCAGTTCCATCCAATCAATGGATAACAAAGACGCTACTTATACCCAGCTTAAATAGGGTGATGTCATCACATTGACGCCCTGAGGAAGCCAATAGGCGAAACGCATAGACGCAGTGACGTAGCAACATGAGCTACGTGGTGACGCAATTCCAGTGGTTTTGTCGGAACCCGCAAACATTTGTCTTCTTTACATTACAAACCAACGATCAAGGATAAGCCTGCGCCATCTAACCGGCATATAGGAGCACTCGTTTGACATCAATCCGTGGAGGATTTAAGAGCACCATATTGGCTATACGCAGCATTAAGTGTTCCATTAGGAACCAAGGCGTGTGTGAGTAGCAGGTTCATACTGCAAATACTCACTATCTTTTTCTTGTAAGTAGCTAATTATATTGTTATTTTTATACTGTATATATATGTAATAAATGTGCTTGTTTATACCTTTTGATCCAATCTCCTAAGTAATACTTCACTATTATATTTTCTACATTTGTTTATTTATATGTGAATCTGAGCCAGACTGACTTCAAGACTATCAAGGTCTCTCTAAAAAAGTATTTTATGCATTGATTTTTATGTGTTTTATGTGTGGGTAAAAACACAAGTGTTTAGCAGCCTAAAATATATATTATGCAACTTTTGTAATGTGCAAATTAAACTAAGGTGGTTGGGAAATAATTTTTCACAATTTTTCTTCCCTTATCCCCATTTTTAGCTCTTTTATATTAGTTTTCTTTTGTTTCTACAGTAGCAGTAGACAGTAGCACCATGACAACACATGTTTGAGCAGACCTGTTCATGTGGCTAACTTCCTACCCCACTGTAATGGGTAAGGCATGTTCATTCCCAGACTGACAAATGAATCCCCTGTAATTTTAGACTGGGTTTGTAGCCATTTTCATAGACAACTGGTTCTGTGACACATGGCTCGCAGAGACATGAAGCCTACTGTTTTAGTAACCGTCAGCTCTTGTTGTAGTATACTCCATCGCAGCCACTGTACATGCCTTGGGGTCTCTTTGGGGGAAGAAGTCTGTCAACTACTACTCAAGCACAGCAGTATGCAAAAGTTATTTGGCTGGCAGCAGCACAGCAATTTTACTATGCCTGCATACACATACCAGCCAGTCACAACATAGCAACTGAAGCCTTGTCTCAATCCCATTTCAGGTATTCCTCCAAACATTCCACGACTGCTTAACCACAAATTAAAACTCCTACATTCCAGGATCTCATTCTGGATTAGCTTATCTCATGGTCATGGTAGATTGCAGGCACACGTGACCCTCTCTGCTTATACCAACCATTTATATACCAGAATTCTGGCCATTTTAATAAGTTCACTTCATCGATAACATGGTGACATTCACATCCTTTTGCCACCTTAAATTAGCTTACAAACACTTAAACTTATCTCATACCCACTGGTAGACATATACCTACATACTATCAACAGTAAATGATGCCAGGTTAACATCCTATACCAATTGTCTGACACTCACAGGGCTACACAGGCATATGCTCTCTTTTTAGGTTACACGGTAATCACTCACTACTAGAGATGAGCGGACACCTGGATGTTCGGGTCTGGCGGGTTTGGTCGAACTTTGAAAAAAGTTCAAACCCTGAACTTGACCCTGAACTTTTGGGCACAGAAATGGCTCTAAAAAAGTCCTGGAAAGGGCTAGAGGGCTGCAAAAGGAAGTAAAATGGGGGTAAGAGTAGGGCAAGTGCCCTGCAAACAAATGTGGATAGGGAAATCACTTAAAATAACATAAATACATAAAATAAGCAGCCACTTATTAGATAACTCCCTAATTATCACGGTCTTTCAGCCAAATTTACTAATACTAAGTAAAGATTACTTAGTATTAGTAAATTCAGCCCCTACTCGCTATATTGCGAGTAGGGGCGTGTCTAGTAAACATTGAAAAAAAAATAAAAAAACCTATTGCCCCCACCCCTGTGATTGGTGGGGGCCCTAAATAAGAATGTGGAGGGGGGGGAACCTACTGTCCTCCCCCCCAGCCCCCACCCCTGAGCGGCGGGTGGGGGCCCTAAATAACAATAGGGAGGGGACCTACTTCCAACCCCCCCCAGTCCCCACCCCTAAGCGGTGGGTGGGGGCCATAAATAAGATTGTTGGGGCGACCTACTGTCCTCCCCCCTGGACCCCACCTAATGTCCTTCCCCCGGCCCCCACCCCTGCGCGGCGGGTGCAGAAGAGACACAGGTTTGATAGAAAATAGACAACATTCTTGCAGGGGGTCATAAATATCTTTCTGAAGATCAGAGTGAGGGGGGAGAGGGAGAGAACAAAAAACCAAGCAGACAGTGCAGAAGATGGTACACTTTATACATACACAGAGGGTTGTATTTTGTCCAGGCAAACTAGGCATTTGCCTTGGGCGGCAAAAAATGCCACCCCCAAATTCCCACTGCAGCATCCCGTGTGATTCCCCCTGTCATCCGGGGTGGGGGTCAAGAGCTGACCTGCTGGTGAGCTAATATAGACCACCCCCACCTCTCTCTGATGGGCGGCTTCCCATCCGAGACGGCGAGGGAGCTCTAATCTTTCTGCTCTGCTCCCTCGCGCGGTGTTTACTGATGCTGTGGGAGCCGGAATATGAAGTCAGCATGAATAGTACACAGTCTGCGAAGGAGCAGAGCAGAGAGAATGGAGCTCCCTCGCCGCCTCGGATGGTTCGCAACCAAGCTACATTAGCCAAGCTAATGACCACAACCCTAATATAACTCCTAAAATCCCCACCCACTAGGAATGTTTAACACCTGGGTAGGCCTATTCTTATTTGCAAACAGTAGCTAATTAACCAACAATCAATAGCAAGCACCTAGCTAATCAAATCAAATACCTTACCAATTACCAACAGGAAATCAAACCATGTGCAATCAGTAACCTTTTCCTATAGATTAATATTTCCTGTAACAGTAAAAAAGAAAACTCTTAGCAAAATCAGTTGAAGATTCTGTAAACCTCTCCAGAATATCTCCAATCACACACTTAGAAGCAGCACTTAGATGTAGCAACCATGCTATATTGGGTATTTCTTGGGTATTTTTAAAAACCTCTTTAACTACTTTGCATTTTGGGTCCTTCATTGAGTGGCCAGGCTGGGTAAAGTGGTGTCCCACAGGAGTGCAGTACTATCTTTCTTTGTGGTGTTTAATTTAGTGTCTGTGCCATTTAATTGCTGGCTGGTTTCCCCAACATAGCATTCTAGGTGGAATTTGGTGCATTGAACCATGTATACCACATTGCTCGATGTACAGGAATATGATCCTTTAATGCTGTAGGTTTTATTGGTGTGTGTGGCTGTGTTGACACAGTTTACTGCAAGGTTATTTTGCATTGACTGGTCCCGTTTTCTTTATTCTCCCAATCAGTGGGCAGCTTCTTGTTGATTTATTTTTTGTTGGAGGTTTGGTGGTTGTCTGAAGGCCAAAATGGGTGTTTCAGAGAAACCTTTTTTTCAGAGTCTTACCTTCTGTTGTAGGTCTTTAATGATTTTCCGTATCTCCTCAAGAGCTGGGTTGTAGGTGACCACAAGTGATATTTTTTTATCTCTGTACTGTAGCAGCACGTGCGTAGAGTTTTAACAGCAGAGTTGATTTGTTTGGTAATAGTCTTTGGTTTGTAGCCTTTCTGTCTTTTAGATTGGGAGAGTACATTTAGATGGGAATTATGGTCATTAGGATCAGAGCATATGTGACTGTACGTAGTGGCTTAGCTGTAGATGATGCCCTGTTTAGTATGGGAGGGGTGGAAGCTGGAGCTGTGAAGGTAACTGCACCTGTCTGTGGGTTTTCTGTAAACCGAGGTGTGGATTTTGCCATTGTTACATGTCACAGTGGTGTCAAGAAATTCATAGATTTAGTGGAATTTTCCATTTTTAGTTTTAATTGATGGATGGGATATGTTAAAAGAGTCATGGAACTGTATTAGTTTTTCTTCACTTTCAGTCCAAATTATAAAGATATCATTGATATAGCGATAATATTTGTATGTAGAGTTGAGCGAACCCGAACTGTAAATTTCAGGTTCGTATCGAACATTAAGTTTTTTGGACCCCGGACCCGAACACGGACATATCACTGTATGTTACATAGTTACATAGTTACATAGTTACATAGCTGAAAAGAGACTTGCGTCCATCAAGTTCAGCCTACCTCACGTTTGTTTTTTGCTGTTGATCCAAAAGAAGGCAAAAAAAAACCAGTTTGAAGCACAATTTTGCAACAAGCTAGGAAAAAAATTCCTTCTTGACCCCAGAATGGCAGTCAGATTTATCCTTGGATCAAGCAGTTATTACCCTACATTGAAAGATTATATCCTTGAATATTCTGTTTTTGCAAGTATGCATCTAGTAGCTGTTTGAACATCTGTATGGACTCTGATAAAACCACTTCTTCAGGCAGAGAATTCCACATCCTGATTGTTCTTACAGTAAAAAAACCTTTCCTTTGCCTTAGACGAAATCTTCTTTCTTCCAGTCTAAACGCATGGCCTCGTGTCCTATGTAAAGTCCGGTTTGTGAATAGATTTCCACACAATGGTTTGTATTGGCCCCGAATATATTTGTATAATGTTATCATATCCCCTCTCAGGCAACATTTTTCTAAACTAAATAGGTTTAAATTTGTTAACCTTTCTTCATAGCCGATATGTTCCATTCCTTTTATTAATTAATTTTAATTAATTATGTTCAGATTGGAGTTCGGTGTTCGGCGATTTAATGGCGCTTTTTCAAACAATCAACAAGCGTTTGACTGGTGTGCTCTTAGAAGCGATCAAATTCATGCCTACTAATGGCATGGCTGTGATTGACCAGTTCAGCATGTGACCCAGTCTCTATATAAAAGCTGGAGTCGCGTAGCGCCGCACGCACATGAAATCTTATTAGTGTAGGGAGAGGATGCTGCCACTGTGAGGGACAGCCTAGGAAAGAATTCTGCAAACTAGTACATTAGTGGGGTGCACTTCATTTCTCAGAGTCAAATAGAACCTTCTAATTTTGCGGTTACATAGGAGTTTTAAAAAGTAAAACATTTTTTGTGCTAAATAGTACATTAGTGGGATAGTACATTAGTGGGGTGCACTTCATATCGTCTAACAGTGCGCTTACTGCACAGTTGTAAAAATTCTAATTATGTTGCTGCTAATCTGCTAAATAGTACATTTTGGGGCCTGCTCTTCATATCTGAGAGTCAAATAGAAGCGTCTAATAGTGCGCTTACTGTGCAGTTTTAAAAATTCTAATTGTTTTCCTGCTAACTTGCTAAATAGTACATTTTGGGGGTGCTCTTCATATCTGAGAGTCAAATAGAATCGTCAAATACTGCTGTCACATTGCAGTTTTAAAACTTAAATGTTTTTGGGTGCTAAACTGCTAAATAGTATTTTAGTGGGGTGCACTTCATATCTGAGAGTCAAATAGAAGCGTCTAATAGTGTGTTTACAGCGCAGTTGTAAAAAATCTAATTTTCTGGGTGCTAATCTGCTAAATAGTACATTTGCGGCCTGCGGTGCACTTCATATCTGAGAGTCAAATAGAAGCATCAAATAGTGCGCTTACTGCGCAGTTGTAAACATTCTAATTGTTTTGCTGCTAATCTGCTTAATAGTACATTTTGTGGCCTGCTCTTCATATTTGAGAGTCAAATAGAAGCGTCTAATAGTGTGCTTACAGCGCAGTTGTAAAAGTTCTAATTTTCTGGGTGCTAATCTGCTAAATAGTACATTTTGGGGCGTGCACTTCATATCTGAGAGTCAAATAGAAGCGTCTAATAGTGTGTATTCAGTGCAGTTGTAAAAATTCTAATTGTTTTGCTGCTAATCTGCTAAATAGTACATTTGTGGCCTGCAGTGCACTTCATATCTGAGAGTCAAATAGAAGAGTCTATTAGTGTGCTTACAGCGCAGTTGTAAAAATTCAAATTTTCTGGGTGCTAATCTGCTAAATAGTACATTTTGTGTGTGCACTTCATATCTGAGAGAGTCAAATAGAAGCATCAAATAGTGCGCTTACTGCGCAGCTGTAAACATTATAATTGTTTTGCTGCTAATCTGCTGCTTACATTGGAGTTTTAAAAAGTAAATTTTATTTTTTTTTGGTGCTAAATAGTGTATTTGGGGTGTTCACTTCATATCTGAGAGTCAAATAGAAGCATCAAATAGTGCGCTTACTGCGCAGTTGTAAACATTCTAATTGTTTTGTTGCTAATCTGCTAAATAGTATATTTTGTGGCCTGCTCTTCATATCTGAGAGTCAAATAGAAGCGTCTAATAGTGTGCTTACAGCGCAGTTGTAAAAATTCTAATTTTCTGGGTACTAATCTGCTAAATAGTACATTTGCAGCCTGCGGTGCACTTCATGTCTGAGAGTCAAATAGAAGCGTCAAATAGTGCGCTTACTGCGCAGTTGTAAACATTATAATTGTTTTGCTGCTAATCTGCTGCTTACATTGGAGTTTTAAAAAGTAAATTTTATTTTTTTTGGTGCTAAATAGTGTATTTGGGGTGTTCACTTCATATCTGAGAGTCAAATAGAAGCATCAAATAGTGCACTTACTGCGCAGTTGTAAACATTCTAATTGTTTTGTTGCTAATCTGCTAAATAGTATATTTTGTGGCCTGCTCTTCATATCTGAGAGTCAAATAGAAGTGTCTAATAGTGTGCTTACAGCGCAGTTGTAAACATTCTAATTATTTTGCTGCTAATCTGCTGCTTACATTGTAGTTTTAAAAGTCATTTTTTTTTTGGTGCTAAATAGTATATTTAGGGTGTTCACTTCATGTCTAAGAGTCAAATCGAAGCGTAACTTTGATTCGAATTTACTACATCGGTCACTTGTAATATTGTTTCACACCTACAACACTTGTTACACAGATCTAAGTGATAGAAAAGAGATTGATATTTTCTACACTAGAAACTACCAGATAACAAGCTGCTATATTTAAACCAGTTATCAATAGCCAAGAGGTACCTAAACAATATTGTAATTCTGGGGCAGTACCCTCACAAGTCAAACTGAGAGGTCAGTTTATAGAGAAAACTGTTGCCTGGATACAATTCTAAAACAATAGTACATAAATAGTACATTTTGGGGCGTGCACTTCATATCTGAGAGTCAAATCGAAGCGTCAAATAGTGCGCTTACTGCGCAGTTGTAAACCTTCTAATTGTTTTGCTGCTAATCTGCTGCTTACATTGGTTTTTTAAAAAGTTAATTTTGTTTTTGGGTGCTAAATAGTATATTTGGGGTTTTCACTTCATATCTGGGAGTCAAATAGAAGAGTCAAATAGTGCGCTTACTGCGCAGTTGAAAACATTCCTTTGCAGACATATGTCCTTTGCAGACTTTACATGCAGGAAAAACACAGGTGCCAACTGCTGTGGCTTTCTGTAGTGTGCATACCGGCAAGGAGAGCATGGTTGAGGAGTGGGTGGAAGATTATGTGGAGGATGATGAAGTCCTAGACCCCACATGGAATCAAGGTCATGTGAGTGACGTGCAGTTTGGAGGAAGAGGCGCTGGTCGCACAGAGGCACCAGCACAGCATAAGAGGGAGCAGGGTGCAAAAGCGGAGTGGCCTTCCCCTAGTGCTCGTCGGCATGTATTAGCTTGAGAATTACCAGTTATCCAAGTAATACATGTAGCGATCAAAGGCTCCATTATAGAGTTGAGCAAACCAGAACTGCAAAGCTGCTTCTTCAGTAAGTAACCAAGGGGCCCAATGTAAGTCCTGAGGTGCAGGGTGGCCACATGAGACTGTGATAAAAATAATGGAGGGGGTGATTGGTAGATCAGATATAGTTTGTAGATATAGTTTGTAGAGTTTGGAGAAGTAGCGATTAAAGGAAACATGATAGTAATGAGACAGTAGAGAAACCTATGGTGCAAATACTACTACTACTACTACTAATAATAAATGTCTAGCTTGTGAAATGGTTAACACAGAGACCATAAGAAATACACATGTTAAACGTTATAGGGTATAAAAGTTCAGGACTTTTTTTCAAAAGTTTGGCCAAACTCCATGGAAGGACTTTGTATGGTTTGGTGTGCTGTATTTCTAGGAATCACTGTTCAAGATCTGCCATAAACAGATTTGCATATTGGGGTGCCATCTTAGTGCCCATGGTTTGTAGGCAAACCTAATTGTTAAAACTAAAAATAATTATGTGTGAGGATGAATAGTGCCAGTTCTGTGATAATTCTGGGGCTGTACTTTTGGTTGTCAGCATAAGAGAGGAAATGGAAGCAAGCATTGATGCCATCTGTATGTGGAATGTTGCTGTACAGAGATTCCACATCCGTTGTTACAAGGATGGTGTAGCAGGGAGATTGGTGATTTGGCTGAGTTTGTTGAGGAAGTCGGTTGTGTCTTTTATGAAGCTGTTGGTGTTGGTGACCAGTGGTTTTAGGGTATTTTCTACCAGTCCTGAGATCTGTTCTGTGAGAGTTCCCATTCCTGTAATTATGGGTCTTCCAGGATTACTTGCTTTGTGGATATTGGGAAGCATATAGAAAGTGCCCATGTAGGGACTATTTGGTATGAGTGATTGCAGTTCTAGATGCAGATTCTCATGGAAGGACTTAAGGACCACTATAGGCACCCAGACCACTTCAGCTTAATGAGGTGGTCTGGGTGCCTGGTCCAGCTAGGTGTAACCCTTTTTTCTATAAACACAGCAGTTTCAGAGAAACTGCTATGTTTATAACTGGGTTAATCCAGCCTCTAGTGGCTGTCTCATTGACAGCCACTAGAGGGCTTCTGCGCTTCTCACTGTGATTTTCACAGTGAGAAGATGCCAGCGTCCATAGGAAAGCATTGATAATGCTTTCCTATGGACTGGCTGAATGCGCCCGCGGCTCCTTCCGCGCATGCGCATTCAGCAGAAGAGGAGGAGGAGAGCTCCCCACCCAGCGCTGGAGAAAGAGGTAAGTTTAACCCCTTCCTCCCCCCAGAACCTGGCGGGAGGGTGACCCTGAGGGTGGGGGCACCCTCAGGGCACTATAGTGCCAGGAAAACAAGTATGTTTTCCTGGCACTATAGTGGTCCTTTAATGAGCTCCCTAAGTTGTGATGTATATTCCTTGTTGAGGTCCTTATTTAGTTTTCTATAGTGTTTGTCATCTGACAATTGAATGTCCCCCTCTTTTATGTAGTCCTGGGTGTTCATTATCACCACTGCTCCTCCCTTGTCTGCTTGTTTGATGGTGATAGCATAATTATTTTTCAAGTCATTTGCAGCTGTTTGTTACTGTACTGAGAGATTATGAAACATTTTCTTTTGGTTTTGCTCGGTTGTCAAGGATACTGTTCTTAGACAGAAACTTTCAATGTAACGGTCTAGTTTAGCATTTCGTCCTGGTGCTTGACTGAAATTAGTGTACTTTAAATTTATATACAGGTAGTTTCCAACTTTACGAACTAATTGGTTCCGAAGACTCGTTCATAAAGTGAGAGCTCATAAAGTGAGAACCAATTTCCCACAGACACAATGTAATAAACATGGGTTCTGTTCCCGATCAACAAATTTTACCATTGAAAACCTTAATTATGAAGTACAAATACAAAATTAAAGCATAGCAAATACATATGTTGTAGGAACGTTAAAAGAATACATTCTGTATTGAAATCTTAATCAAATTATCATCAATCCTCATACTCTTTAATGAAGACATGCTGCACTTGTAAAATGGGGCATCTCTCGTAAGCCCTCCTACTTATTCACCTTCTTCTTTAATTTATCAACTTCCTTTATAACTTTTATCCTCCCTTACTTTAAAGCTTGCATCTCTTTTTGTTAGCACTTTTCTTTTATTCATTTTATTTTTACAGCTCTCAAACTCTCTTCCTTCTCCCCGTTCTTGAGGTACTCCAGCTCTTCTCCTGCTCCTCACTGATTATTCCTGCCAAAACATGGCACAATGGCAAACACACACATACACACACAGACAGCAATGTCAGGCACACTCAGAGAAATCAAGTCAAATCTCTACTCAATAGTACACAATAGGGCAATAACATTACAGGTATGCCCATGAAAGCACAGTAAGACTACAGGACAGTCTAAACCCATTTTTTAGACTTGCCTATATCTTCAGGAACTGTGTTCCTGATCCTCTTCTCTCTTCTTGACTACTCCTGGCCACACATTATTCTTTTTTTCTCTTCTTGTTTGTGCTCAAAAGCAAACTTCTTGGTCCTGATCCGTGGATCGCTGGCACAAAATGAAGGTGAAACAAAATGGTGGCACATTCAGGAAAAGGTGGGAGTTCATAAAGCGGGGGTTCATAAACGCCTGTATATATTTGTATATATATATATATATATGTATATATATATATATATATATATATATATAAATACTGTCAAATTATATCAAAATATTACAAAACTAAAATGTTTTATCAAATCAATTTTTAACATATTAACCAAAAATATTGAACCATTTGAAAATCTTATCCAACAATATTAAATTGAGGTCTAGGTCAGAAAGATTTATTGAGAGAATTTCTAAGAAAGAAAATATTCTGATATGATAAACAATTCTAAATTGGAGCACAATATATTTAAATCCATGGACAAAACTAATGTATATAAAGCACAGATTACGGTGGACACAAGTACATGAAAGTAATAGTCTTGTAATTTAATTTAACCTGTGCTAATTTACCATTTGATATCTTATTTGATATTTGCCATTTTAAATCTTATTAGATATGCTTTGCATTAGTAAAACAAACCTTAAGACAACACTAATTTGAACTTAAATATATGACATACCATGACAAATTCCATAATAATTAGGAATTTAAAAAACATGTTTTTACTTGACCACATTTCTAATATTTCAAAGAACATTTTGGTCTTTTCCGTTTGATGATACTATAATTATTGATGTGTCATGATCTATCCATCTCAGTTTATATAAATTGAGCAGTCCTTGAATAGTTCTGTACCATCCTTGGCTATCATCGCTACCATGAAGATTACAGTGTGTTTCTTGATGGTGGCTATCAGTTGCTTCTTCAGTAAGTAACCAATATCTACACTTAGACTTGTTTTTATAGAGTATTTTCACTGTTCATATGAACAAATATACAATACATATATATACCCACATATATGCACACATACATTTTCTGACCGTCATGCACATTGTGCACATACTTGTGCCGACTCTTACATGCAAATATTCAACCTCAAATATACATTAATTTTTTATTTTCACTGGCTTTTATAAATGTACACATACAAATTTAACCTCATCCATCCATCCAACCAATGATACTATAATCATTCTCAGCCACGAATTATAGTTACATTCCACATGATCTTGACTGCAGGTTACTAGTTACTTCCTAACCCTAACTAAATGAAACCTCTAACGCAAGTTGCAACATTTGAAACTGTGAATTAATGGTGATGATTTATTTTGAACTGTTGACCCTGGGACACTATGGTCCATGGAAAATAAGAAACCTCTGGTGAGGCTCAGTCTCACCCAATATTGTTGACCATTAATGGGTGAGACTGTAAGAAACAGCAACTATCTTGTGTAGAGTTGAGACTGGGTGGAGTATTAGAGAACAGAGGCCACTGATGTAGAAGGCTGTTGGAAAGTCAGTGGTGGCAGTGTAGGCAGAGAGGCCAGAAAATCCAACCATAATTTTCCTAGCAAGTGCACATTTCAATGTAACTTGTGCATGCCCAACAAATACACTTTTACTTTTTTGTTGTGCTCATGCAATACCTTTCTCTCACCTTACAGGGCCTATAAACTCTAGGACACACATTAATGTATACAGTTTCACAAATACATGAGCATGTTTCACGTGTATCTTTTGCTTTGCAGGAGCTTCTCCTTAGGATTCCCAAAAACATTTTTGTTTATACAGGAGCTCAAACTTTGTTTGGGCTTGGGTTCACCATGGGAATGTCAGACTAATAAGTTTTGGTTCACTATGTTTGTCTTTCTGTTTTGGTTGGCCATATGAATGTCATTCAGACTTAGGCCTTGGTTCTTCGTGTGAATGGTTGCCCAATCTAGGCTGTTTGTAACAGTAGGTAATCCAGTTTTATTAATACATAGGATCACTTTAGGATGTTATTTTGTTCTAAGTTTGATTTAGTAATTTGATTGTCAGTTCAATTTACTTACGCAAGAATTTCAGCTATGTCTGGGTATGGCTTAGTCATACAAGCAGGTTTTAATAGTTTTGTCAAATTGATGTACTAGGTACGCGTTAAAAAAATAATAAATTGATTACCCGGCTTTTTCTTATGCTGAGGTTACATGCTTATAAATTGATCTTGTTACTTTGCTTTCTTTTTTGCGGATGTCACACTTATAAATTGGTTATTATTGAGCCCCGTCTTCTGCAAAGGTCACAGAATCAGAAATGGGGTGGGGTGGGTGTGGTAATCTTTTTGATAAATTCTATTTGCTCAGTCTCTGTCTAATATATTAGTAAGCACTGGATATTATTTTCAGAAAAACAAGTGGTGTTGCACAGTGTTTGTTGCACTGTATGCACAGAATACCAGCATGTATAGTATACCTGTCACCCTACTTGTTGTTACTGTATGTACATTATACCAGTCATCCTTTGTGTTTTGTCACTTATGTATGTTAGTCACTCTGTGTTATCATTGTATCTACAGTACATCAATCACCCTCTGCATTGTCAATTGATGTACAGTATATCCGTCTCTATGGGCTTTGTATTACCAATATCAGTTATATTAGTCATCCCAAGCATTGTGTCACTATACTGATAACCATTACCCGAAGTATTGTGCTGCTGTATGTAAGTCGGTAACCATAGGTATTTTAAGTATATAAATGTCAACCATGATTGTGATATGGTTATTTCGATTTTTGCATATCATTTCACCTCGCATTTGCCAGACAGGACATACATAATTAACTTCATACTAGATACCTTTTACAGCATTTTTTTTATCACTCATGGAAATTTAGCAGGGGTGACTGCTTTCCTTTTTCTGAGCTTCCTCTATCACAGAGGTCACAAGCTCATACAGTTGCAAGAAAAAGTATGTGAACCCTTTGGAATCATTCTTTGTGTGTTATTAGTTTAAGCAGACTGTGATTGTCTATTGTTGTGATTCAGATGATGATCAGATCACATTTTATGACCAATTTGTGCAGAAATCCATATTATTCCAAAGGGTTCATATACTTTTTCTTGCAACTGTACATTGGTCTTGCTACTCAGCTTCCTCTTTCCCAGAGGAAACTTGTTCATAAAATGTTTTTGTTAATCAGCTTCCTCTATGGCAGAGGTCACAAGGTCTGACCCAGCTGATTGTTTCCTTTTTCACAAGCCTTACCTCACTGACACTGAGTTTCACCTATTTACTCAACAGGTGTCACATATGAGTACTTTAATTACTAGGTATATGTAATAACTGTATGCTAGTATAAACAATTCTTAAATGTACCTGAACCTCCAGTCAACAGGCAATTATAGCCATGTCCTCGAAACACACTATAAGGCCACACATTGTTTTTACGCACAAGACAACCACTTATTCTCTATACTTATCTACAACACTATCGACTGTTGTCCCCGACTACAAATGGCTGATAATCCTGGAGCTGTGGATAGGGGTTGCCAGCTTATTTATGATCTCTCCCACCTCTCTCTTAAATTAATCTGTTCCTCCAAACTAACTCTTCCCTTGGTGAGCCCTCTTTGATAGACTCATCCGCACATCAGTTTCTGGAAAACCTTTGACCAACTACTCCCCATACCTACCTACCTAAACATATTTTATTTGTGTATGTGCAGTTGCTTTTGTCACTTAAAGTCCATCAATTTTCTAGGTCCTGCTACATCGGACTGTTTCAAAAGATGCTATAATAGCTGTCAAGTACAATACATGAGTGACCTTTCTTGTTTAAAGAATGCTTTGGTAAGTATTTGTGACTCCCTAGGTCACTTTTAACAAAAAATATCATTCATTGGATGTTTTGCAGCAGTAATAAATATTTAATGGAAATAATAATTTATGTTTAAACACAGATGTAGTGTTATGTCTTATATTGTATAGCTGAAGGTTTGTATTAGATTATACATTTTTCTGTTGTACTTACAGAATACTGTTTCTGTTGTTGGTTTCAGCTGCTCACATAACTTTGGAACCGTTTAGATCCCTAAGTAGCCAAGTTTTTAAAAAACTTAATGAATAAGCATTTCTTCTGAGTTTAAAAACTTGATAAATGAAAGCTGCTTTGTCAAATTAGTGCAAATATTCCCCACAAACTCAGAAAATATCCATGTACTGTACTTGCACATATTTCATACATCCTTGGCTGCTAGAGATTGGTGGTTGTTACCCTTTTACTGACATGCACCACATTGGGAATATCAAAAAAGCAAGACGAGTTTAAATAAATGATAACTATTATCAAATTTTCTTATTTTTAATGGTTTAAATTATGCTTCACTTTTTTGAGGATTTTTTTTTTTAACAGTTTTCTAACCATATGCTGCTTAATTTAACTTGCCGCTGCAGGTTCACACAGAACAATCACAGGAGCAGGCAAGTTAGGTTGGGTTGATCAGTATTAGTAGAATCTGACCCAATATGAATTAAAATTTGATGTCAGCTATCCTTTAAAGGGTTACACAGGGAAGACGGAGCCTGACTGGCAAACAGAGCGGACGCGTTCCGAGCAAGCTCCTGAGCTTTGCATAATATTTGATTAAATTAACCCAGTCAGATTGCAGATTCCTCCACAAACTAAACTTCACCACATAGGGACCTTGGCAAACTGACTGATACCAAACTCAGAACCTTTTTGGTCCAGAATGACTGTCCTCTAACCATTGCATCATTTGATCCCAACAGGCGTGGGAGAGGCGACTGCTCTCCCGGTGCTGAATCAAAGGGTTTTCTGCACCTCCCTCCCTCCCCCTCTCCCCCTTTGGAGCGGTGAGGTTTATCGACCTCACCACTGCAGAATGTGAAAACGCACATGGCTCACAAGATGGTGGCAAAAGCAGCCGGAAATCCTGATGCAGCCCACAGTGGCTAAGTAGCCCTCTGGCTAAGGTGGACCTCATATTTGCAAGATTTTGAGCCAATATAGGGGTGCTTGCCTGCAGAAGTGTTTGTGGCATTCCCATGTGGGACTACCCTATGTTTCCCCCAGTTTTGATCACCCTCCCACAGGGGACCCTCTTCAAAGAGCCCAATTGTTTTCACTCAAAACAAGTATCGGCTGGAAGCACAGGTGGATCCTATAGGCCCTCTGGCACACTCCGCAGCTCTGGCCTTCGCCTTTGCCCATTTCTCTGCGGTGGACTCCTGCATTAAGCTTGGTGCTCCAGCACTCGTCTGACAACACATCATCTTTTATTTTGTTTTTATTTTAGTTACTCATGCTTGACTATCTGTATCTCATGTGTGCCTCTAATGTTTTAATGTTATCTTTTTATCCCGTTTTACTGTGTGGAATTATGCCCTGCTTGTGGTAGGGATGGGCTGATACCTTAAGCTTGTTAAGGGGCGCTAGGCCACTATCAGGTAGAATGCTGCTTATGCATTTGAATTCCAAATGCCTTTTCCTTATATCTACAATTAAATCATATGTTTTCCTTTTCTGGGGCACTTTGCCATAACTCTCTAACTACCCAAGCATCCAGGGCTCTTGACCCACACATTATCGAGATACCTTTGTTGTTACCCACAATTAGAACTGAGTTTATCTAATCTTGTGAAAATTTTAAATTTGAAAAATTGACTGGCCACTAACTCTGCTTATGTATATGTTACAGTTAAAGTGAGAAATCAGTTAATGTGCACATTACTAGTTAATCTGCAGAATGATATTTTTGCACTGTAATGAGTGCCTAGTAGGTAATGTGCAGATTATCTAGGTAATTTGCAGGTTACCTAGATAATGTGAGAAATATTTGAGAAACGAAATCATTTTCTGCACTTTAACTGATCGCCCTAGTCATTCTGCAGATTAACTAGGTAATGTGCACATTAACTGATTTCTGCACTTTAACTGTAACATATACACTACCTAGTTAAGTTACCACATTTCCTAGTTGGATGTGACAGTTTTGATTGTTTCTACTTATATAAAAATGGCAAGGTCCATTTCTGCCATGCCTTGATATCAACATGTATGCTCTTATGCCAATTGTTCATGCTGTTGTGGCATTACAGTTGTGTTTGTAATCACACATATGCACATAAAAATTAAGAATTTATAAAGGGTTACTCAAACAACCACAAACATTGTTGCTTTTAAAAGTGTTAATCAGGGTAGCAATCTGTATCTGCAGCATTTTAGCTTGAGATGCTGTCTATACAGAGAAATCTTTCATTATGTGCAGGGCTGTAAGTGTAACCCTTCACACGTGACTTAATCAGCCAGTAACTCAGTTGTGATCTGACTAATGTTAATTCTGTGCTAAAATCACACCCATCATCAACATGCTCAGTACACAGGCAACATATGTTGATTAGATTATTATCTTAAAGGCATCACTGTAAGCACACCTGCAAGAAGAAACCCAACCTCCCTGCAGCCCGCCAGCCCATTATCCACCCTTCGGCACCCTCGGTAAAGGCCTCTCTCCGTCCCCTACTTAGTGATTGGGAGAAGGATGGGCGTTTTGTCAGCGAGATGAGCTGTCACTCATTTTGTCAGTGGATGAGCTGTCACTGTCACTCATTTTGTCAGTGAGATGAGCTGTCACTCATTTTGTCAGCTCATTTCGCTACTTGTGAACACAATCACTGGGCGCATGTGCAGTGTAGTGTTCAGAAGTCCAACAAAGACAACGCAGCCTGATTTCAGAGACGATAGGGCAACAATCCCTGATTACTTGACCTGGCACTAGATAACATGTAAGTTATCTAGTGTATTCAATAGGGAATAGGGAAATGCCCAGAAGAGCATATATACTGGAAATTAGGGATTAAAAAGGGTTGGAGAAAAAGGAGGGATAGATAGCAGCTGTTTCTAAGATTGTTACTCACTAATCTTGGACATGCTAACACCTATATTTTCTTTTCTAGAAGTTCTAGAGATAATAAAAAAAAAAACAATCAAAACATATAAGAGTTTTTTTATATATCTCAAAATTATATCTCAAAATAAGTTATCAAATTACAGATATTTTTTCCAGTTTTGCTAGTTCAATTTATGTTAATTTATAACTTGCAAGACATGTTACAATGCACTTTAATACACTGTTTAATAAGTAGTCACTTTGGTATACAAATTAATGAAGAGAAATAAAGTATGTCATTAGCTATAATTGATTATATATGCATGTTGTTAGTAAATTTTCACTTATTTCTTGTAGGCGTTAAGACGACAAGCCACCGCTATCGCTTTAAGTGAATTCATGTGTGCATATGACAGATGCAGGGTATGGTCAATCACTTTTTTTCATTTGCTTTAGTGAAGATAAGCTAAACATGTGTACCTTTACTAAAATGCTATTTACATTTGGATACTTATTTTTATTAAACTTTCTAATCATATGTTTGCTTTAGAACACGGGAAACAAAGCTGAGCTTTTCAGAGCAATCAACAAACTAATGGTAAGTTTGCATTTGATGTAAATAAAACACTTTTTTATTATTTGCAAATAGCTTTGTATTGTGGATTGGGATTTATTGGTAGCTTGTGTTTCTGTGATTTCTATAATTTAGAAAGAATACTCCTCAAGTAATGCACTAGTCCTACGTAGTTTTTCAACCAATTGCAAGACTTGCTACTTATCAAAAAGTTTCAATGGTGTACATGCAGGGGCGTTTTAGCCGAGAGGCAAACAAGGCATTTGCCTTGGGCGGCATTTTTCAGGGGGCGGCAAAAAACGCCGCCCTCAATTGCCCAAGGCAAATGCCTAGTTAGCCTCGCGGCTAACTGACATGCCGAGCGGGCGGGCTGCGCTGGCTGCTGTGCGGGCGGCTGGCGAGGGAGCACTTCCTCTGAGCTGACTGCTCAGCACCCTCGCACGCCGCAGAGTGAGGCTGGGAGCCGGAAGATGACGTCATCTTCCGGCTCCCAGCCTCACTCTGTGGCACGCGAGGGAGCTGAGCAGTCAGCTCAGAGGAAGTGCTCCTTCGCCAGCCGCCCGCCCACCCACCCAGCAGCCACTGGACCACCAGGAAGAGAGGGACCCCCCCAGCATTCCCTAAGGTAAGGAGGTTGGGGTGGGGTAAATAAAAAATAAAAAAAGTGTTAATGTGAGTGAGTGTGTGTATATGTCTGTGAGTGTGTCTGCTAATGAGTGAGTGTGTGTCTGTTAGTGTGTGTCTGACTGTGTGTGTCTGTTAGTGTGTGTGTCTGCTAGTGAGTGTGTGTGTCTGTTAGTGTGTGTGTGTGTGTCTGTTAGTGTGTGTGTCTGTTAGTGTGAGTGTGTTTGCCTGTGAATGTGTGTGTCAGTGAGTGTGTGTCTGTTAATGTGTGTGTGTTTGTTAATGTGTGTGTGTCTGACTGTGTGAGTCTGCTAGTGAGTGAGTGTGTGTCTGTTAGTGTGTGTGTCTGACTGTGTTTGTCTGTTAGTGTGTATGTGTGTGTCTGACTGTGTGTCAGTGAGTGTGTATGTGTCTGCTAGTGAGTGTGTGTTTGCCTGTGAGTGTGTGTGTGTGTCTGTTACTGTGTGTGTGTGTGTGTCTGTTAGTGTGTGTGTCTGACTGTGTGTGTGTCTGTTAGTGTGAGTGTGTTTGCCTGTGAGTGTGTGTGTCAGTGAGTGCGTGTCTGTTAATGTGTGTGTGTTTGTTAGTGTGAGTGTGTTTGCCTGTGAGTGTGTCAGTGAGTGTGTGTCTGTTAGTGAGTGTGAGTGTGTCTGTTAGTGTGTGTGTGTTTCTGTTAGCGAGTGTATGCGTATCTGTCAGTGAATGTGTGTGTGTGTGTGTATTTAGAAGGCTTGGGGGGGCTGGTGCAGGGAGGGTGGGGGAGGGGGCGCCTGAGTTTTGTCCTGCCTAGGGCAGCACAAAACCAGGATACACCACTGTGTACATGCTCACATTTGTTACTGAATAAACTAGTTATTTTTCTGTAAACATTGAGTTTTAGTGGCCTCACTACTTGGAAAAGGGCAGTAAGAGCGTAATTGGAAAAAAATCCAAGTCAGCCAAAATGGAGATTTTTTTTTCTACTTCTGTTATTATAATTGAAATTTTGCAAGTTGGTAGTGAAGTTGATAAGAGTTGCAGTTTTGTGAATGAACAGTTTATTGCTATTTGTGTTTGATGTATTCTGTCTGGGTTATTCACTAAAGTGAGAATTCAAGATGAATTCAAAGTGAATTTCAAATTTAAGGTTAAAATAGCCACACTGGAAAAACTCTGTCTGCTATGCTTTCCATTCAGCTACACTGGTCTGAAATTTGAAATTCAGTTTATTGAATTAGCCTTCATGTAAAGTTACTCCTGTGCAATCTAGAGCAGATTCTGTTACTCATTCACTCCCTATTAACAAGAATAAATTCTTCATTTATCATACTACACTTGGGTTTTTTATATTGTCATATTAATATTTTCTTTCAGGGTGTGACTGGTTGCAGTCTTCGGAACCTATTGGGACCCAATGTGACAGTTGTAAGTTCGATTTACTTTCTTTTATAGCACATACTCCAAGATGGTTAATTTTGCTCTTGCATTTCTTAAAACTCTGACACTGTCATGGAGTAACACTTCTGGGTTCGGCACTCAGCTGTGAGGAGTTGGACCACGCCTCCCTCTGACACAGCTCTGACGGTATTTAGGGAGACTGGGCCAGAGAGAGGGTGCTTGGTGATTGTGTGTTGAATCTCTCTTTTCTTAAAGTTACAGTATTTTCTTAAAGTTACAGTATTTCTCCGTATCTTCACTATTGTAATTAGGGAGTTTACAAGCTGCAGTTGAGTTCTAATCCAAATCACCCCAAGTAGCGTAACAGACACACGGTCAACTATATAAATCTTATAATACTAATATAAGGAAACCGATTGTGTAATGTATTATAACAGTCATTAACTATGGGAATGTAGCACATTCAATTTCACCTAAATTTTATCTCAGGAAACTTACTACATAATTCATTGTTCTGCTCTTTACTGCAATCTGATTACATTGGTATGTAGTAAAAACTGTTATCTGTTAAATGCTAAATTGGTTAAGGCTCAGATCCATACATATCTTTTAATATACTTTTGCACATTGAAAAATGTTTGCAGTACACAGGCACACTTTTGCAACATTTGGTTAACAGTTTAAGTGACAATTAACAAGAGTAATTAAGGGGAAACCGGAGAAGCAGTCAACATCTATATTTAAATCTAGCACTATAGTTGTTTGTGGGGTTTTTTTTTTCAATGCTTCTTGTTTTTTCCTCTCTATTGGTCACTTCTGACTTGATCTGTGAATACATGTAGGTTTACTAGATGTCCCCTAACCAACAATCATACATTTAAAAAAAAAATTGGTGCAACAGATGGACTTCCAAATCAGAAATTAAGCAAACACTGTTTCGTGCATTGTTTTAGTCTGTTATGTGATTCATCCATATAACATTTTAGAGTTTGTGATTTTGGACAAAAGGCCACAATTCTGACATTTTGCAACCGATTTGAAACTAATTGCACGAGCCTACCCTTACTTGCAGTAACAATTTAAAGGGATTTCAAAGTGAATTTAAAATTTTAAATAAAGTTCAACTATTTTGGCCATAAATTTGAACCTTACTTTAAATTTCAATTCTCACTTTAGTGAATAACTCTGTTCATCTTAAAAGATCACTATAGAGTCAGGAACACAAACATGTATTCCTGACCATGTAGTGTTAAAACCACCAACTAGCCCCCATGGGCCCCTCATGCCTCCATGAATATAGCAAAATCTTACTGTATTCAAGCCTGAAGCTGTAACTCTGCATGCTGTTTGCCTCAGAAAAACAAGCAGTCTGCTGACATCATCAGAAGTGGTAGTCTGATCCAATCACAGTGCTTCCCCATATGATTGGCTGAGACTGACAAAGAGGCAGAGCCAGCATGATTCAAATACAGCCCTGGCCAATCAGCATCTCTTCATAGAGATGAATTGAATCAATGATTTGGATGCATTTTAGGCAGCAATGACCCAGAAAGGTTAACAGCTATCTGAGGAGTGACCAGTGAAGTTATCACTAGGCTGTAATGTAAACACTGCATTTTCTCTGAAAAGACAGTGTTTTCAGCAAAAAGCCTGAAGGGAATGATTCTATTCACCAGAACAAATTCAATAAGCTGTAGTTGTTCTGGTGACTATGGTGTCCCTTTAATAATTTCTGTGAAGTATTTCCATACCGTCTGAGCTCACTCTTGCTCATTAAATTGAATAACCTTCTGGAAAATATAAACTTTCATCATTGTAAATTCTATGATAGTATCAGTCTTCCTATAATACAATTATAGCTTTTTAACAAATAAGTTAAATAAGCAAGTAATAACCCCTCCAAAAACTCACAATGTATTGTTCCTGGTAGAGGAAAATATAAAACAAAATGTATGCTTTATGGGTTTTTATTTACTTTGATATGTTTCATTCTGAATGCCTGCAAATGGACTAACATTTATTTTTCTTTTAGAAACAACTTTTGAATGATGTGGACGGTGTCTTACATAATCTCTTAACCACAGCAATAAACTTGGTGGTAAATTTCAGTTTACTGTATTTTAAATGAAATAAAGAATAATAACTAGCAGTAAACTAGTTAATATAGGCCACCAAACAGTACTTTTTTAGGGGAACAATTCCTATTTAAGATTCCTGTCCAAACTTGTTTCCAAACTTTTGGGGGACACTGGGGAACTGTCTCTAGAAAGCATAACTTGAGTCTCATTAGTCACGCTTGAGCTATATTCAGGGCAGGAGGACCATGCAGAGAGCACTGTTACAGCACTCTCTGTAAAGTCGCCCTTAGTGGGCTGGCCTTTGTGATTGGCAAAAAGCTAGCGTGCATGCACATCAGGCTGAAATGCCTCTTCAGGTGTACCTGCCCTCCCTTTCTAGGTAAAGCAAGTGACATGAATTGCCTCACTAGCCTGCCCCCTTTTACTCTTACCACTGGTGTTCTGCTTAATATTATGCAAAGTACGGGGTTATGTTAAAGTTATGTTGAAATTACTGTGATATGCTTTTGATAATTATAATTTGATTATTGATTTAGTTGAGTGTGTAATTTATGTAGTGAGCATAGCAATTTATTTGTGAAGTGTCACATGTATGATGTGTCAAATATTAACATAAAAATATCAAATGCATTTATTCACGAAACAAGGAATTACTGGGAACAGACCAGGGAATTTCAAACTCTGTCAAGATAGTCATATAAACCTTTTCCAATGCAACTATTTTTCTGCTGAGCAATTTTAATCTAGAATTTGACATTTCCTTATCAATTCTCCGCAAAAATAATTGTGTGTAAGCAGCTGTACACCACAGATGTAAAATATTCACTACATTGAGTAAAATATAAAAATAAAGTGCAAGCGTTCCTAGTAACACAATATGTCTATAAGGTAATAGTTCAGCAACTAGGACCAGAATGTAACAATAAAGGGTATAACCAATCCGAAGTAAAAATGAAAATGAATCTGTTGTTGTTACACTCTATATTGTTACACCATATTGCTACATCCTGGTTCTAGTTGTTTTGACGGCATTAGGACATTGGATGTTGTTCTTTATATCTGGGTATATACCTTTTTTTTTTTATCTTGTTTTTCTTGTGGCATTTTCATTTTTACTTTGGATTGGTTATACCCATTCTGGTCCTAGTTGCTTTCACGGCATTAGGACCTTGGATGTTTAGCTCTGTGTCTGTGGTTCAAGTGTTTTTATTTATTTTGAGCAGTGGTGCGTTTAGATACTGTATTGTATTACACTTTGTATCATTATATTTCACACTTTTACTATACCAATAAATATTTTCCTGAACCTTATGGACATATTGTGTTACTAGGAGCGCTTGCACTTTATTTTTATATTTTACTCAATGTAGTGAATAAACCCTGAAATATTTATTCAGGTAGAGTACAATTAGATGTTAAGTACTTTCCAAGACTAATGGTACTCATATCAGCAAACATCATTATTAGAATGAAAATCTATGTTAACCTTTTTTGAAACCAGACCTATAACTTTAAAGGGACATGCCAAGAACCATAACAACTACAGTGCATTGTAGTGATTATGCTACCAGGAGTGCTCTGTTTCCCTTTCATGGTATGTAGTAAAACCATTTGTGAATGGTTTGACAATGTATGTGGAACTCCCTGAGCACTATTCATATTTGCCACTGGAAAAACTTTAAACAGAGTAAACCTGGCTTTGTAGAGCTAAGCTAATTGGCTGAGAGAGTCCAGTAAACAGTGCTTAGCTTAGTGGAGCTAATATAAGTTCTTTTCAGGCACTTCCAGCTCCACAGGAGAAGGTGACCAGCTCCTGGTAAACCCAAAGTAAGTTGTCAAATTGTACACAAACTGTTTGACTACTTATTCTGGGAGGTTGACATGGCACATGTGGCACATAACCACTGCCAAGTGATGTAGTGGTTATGGTGTTGAGAATCTTTCTTTAATATATTGCAGCTGAAGTCCTATTAATTGAACAAAGAAATTTAACTTTGGCAATGTGTTAATATACATGTTGGCTAATAATTAAAGGGTTCTTAAAGGAAGCTAAAATTGAAAACAGAAAAGTGAATTTTAGTTAAAGTCCTTTAGTTAGAGTGCACAAAGTTTAACGTGAAAGTAGGTTTTTTGAGTGAATGTTAATTATGTAAAGATAAAAAGAATATAGGTGAGTAAGAGAACATGACAATTGAAACGTATAGGTAAAGAACTGATCTAAAATAAATTTGGGGTTAGACAGAATTAGTTTGAGAAAAAGAGTAAATGTCAGGTAAGATAATTTAATTAGAAATTCTAACAAAACAACAAATAATATATATTTGATTTGTTTTCTAGGTTTCTCTTAACCTGGGTTCACTTGTAACACCCAAATGTGGATTATTGGTAAGATTTACATAGTTGTACAATAATATAGACTGAAATAAAGATCAGACTAGGTCAATCACACATCTATTTAGCTGCTGTTGACCTGAAGGTGTAAATTTGGAAGGTATTTTTGATATTGCAACACAATATGAAAAATTCCTTCTTGTCTCAAAAATAGTGATCAAATTTCTCCTTAGATTTTAAGTTATCTCACAATAATCAGTTATCTCACAATGAGAGTTCCATGCTGGCTAATGTTTATTCTATGCATATTCTATGCTCAGTCGCAGAAGTTTATTTATTGGCATTGTGTTATCTCAGGGGAACCAAAGTAATAAGGCAAACCATTGCAAAACAGTTTTCATCATTGCCAGGTAACAGCGAAAGGGTATTCCTAGCATCATAACCACTAAAGCGGCAAAAATGCCAAGCAGATAGACACCATGAACAACTTAGGAGTTAAACATTTGAAAATAATTTAATGCCATGAAGTAAGACAGCCCCCAGGATCTCCAAATTATTTAACAACTTCATTGAGTTGTTATGGTACCTAGAGTGTTCTTTAAGTCACAGGTCAATCATTTCTGGGATGAGTTTTTGATCGTAGTACTAAATTTAATTTAAGGGAACACTATAGGTTCAGGAATACAAATGTGTATTCCTGAGCCAATAGTATTGAAAAATACATGTTAGGTGCCCAGCCCCAATTAGCCCCCTTAAAAAATACATGTTGGTGCCCTGCCCCTGTTCCTCCTCCTCCTTGGCTGAGATCATCCTATAGGAATGCATTGGGAGGCTAATGGTCAAGGGCTGCAAAACTCCCCTCTGTGCCAATCGGGATCTGTGGACACGCTAAATGTCAGAGCTCCATGTTGTGCAGCACTGACCCAGAAAGCACCCCTAATGGCTGTCTGAGTAGCTGTCACTGGAAGTGTAACTAGGAAGCAATCTAAACACTGCATTTTCTCTGAAATGGCAGTGTTTACATTAAAATGTCTTCAGGGACATTCTATAGATACCAAAAGAACTACATTAAGCTGTAGTTGTTCTGGTGACTATAGTGTCTTTCTCTAAAAAGTCAGTGTTTATATTAAAATGTCTGCAGGGACATACTATAGATACCAGAGCAACTTCATTAAGCTGTAGTTGTTCTGGTGACTATAGTGTCCCTTTAATAAACCTTGCACTTTCTACCTTTTCAATACATATACTACTGTTAATTGTTCTTTTTGCAAAGAAATGCCAAACCACATTTAACCTCATCTCTGCTTATCTTCCTCTTTGTCTTAGTGTTCCTTTTTACACCTGAGAGAAGTAAATTTCATTACTAGGGCACTATTCTACCCCTCTGCATCTCTACTTCTCCTACATTTTACATCACATTTTGAAGATCAAAACCCATGGCTAGCATCTGAAGGGGGGAGGATTCTAAGTATATTCAGCATTTAGTACACTTTAATATACTTTCATAAGATACCAAGTGAAGAAATTAAAGTATTCGTAGAAGATATTAGATGTTTTAATGATCTCCATAAATGCATGACATAATTCCAAATGAAAAATATCTAGTGCAAAAGAAACACCTGCCCTAGAGCTTTAAATACAAGTTTTTGTATTAAGTTTTGCGCTTACAACATACTTTTAATAAAATGATATAACTATATCATGTAATTTGTATATTGTTTCTATGTAGCATATATTTTAATGTAAAAATAAATAAAGGCCACTAATAAAGTACATACTTTTAATAAAATAATATAACAAATCATGTAATTATCATGCTGTTTATAATTCTTAATTGAAAAGTAAAGAGATATTAGAGGACACTTCAAAGGATATATAGCTTATGCTAAACACTTTATTAATTATTTTAGTTATATGAACTTTTTTCTACATATGCTAAATATCTAATTGGGACATATAATTTCTTTAACACCTTACTTAAAGTTTACAATGTAGACAGAATTGGCACAATTAAGGCCAGAATAATCAAAATAGCTATTTTGCTACATTTCCCCCAATATGTTATCAAATGTATACTATATACATTTTTGTAAATTATATTTTTGTTTTGTAATAGCTAATATGGAATAATAGTGTACATGAAATTAAGTGTTTACATTATAAAATATAGTATACCCATTTATTCATTTTTATGTTTTACTTCTAGGGTAATCTTGTTACGAGGATTCCTATATTATTGGTAAAGAAAAAATTACATCAAACATAAAGATAAATTATATTCCGTCCTACTTTTATTCTATTTTTATAGTTGGGATTTTGTTCAGATGTTTAAAAATTTGTTTAGGAAAAAAAAAACAATTCATTTAAATATAATGCATATCGGTCTTTGTTAAATACAATGTTTTCTTAAAATCCATGCTCAAGTGTGTGTATGTATGTATGTATGTTCATATTCTAAAGGTCTTCCGCTTGCTACACTGCTCTGTGTGAAGAGTGTCTAATTTTTTTTATATTTTTAAATTTACAAAAAGCAGATTTCAATAGAATTTAGAAGTTGTATAAATTCACCTTGAGGCACCCACCTGACTGTCCATCAGAAAACCAGTCCTGTTATGTTTGTTGCTTAGCTCTGTGACAAACAGAGAAAAGGCAGAAGGATTCCTGTGTATCTAATGGTTAAATTGTAGAAATTGTTTAGTAACCAATATCTTTTATTGAATACAAATGAAAGGATACCTACTACGGTGAATATACTGACTGAGCAAATAGATTAAAATGTAAACTTAAATAATAAAAAATTTGAGAATAATATCCTGAGGGAAAATATCTCCACCAAAGCCATAAATAAACTAAATGGACAAACACTAAAAAGACCAATTACATCAACACACAACAATAATGAAAAATATAATATAAATATAAGAGGTGTAGGTCTACTGAATGGTGCAAAATTACAGAATCAAAATATCAGATGTACCACATTGATGGTTCATAGACAACTCACACTCCTCACAAAACATCTCACATCCCTCATTCCTCACATTTCTCTTATATTCAATAAAAGATAGTGGTTACTAACCGATTTCTACAATTTCATCATTAGATACACAGGAATCCTCCTGCCTTTTCTAAGGAAATGTGTTATTATTATAGGGGTTAACCTCCATTCAGGAGGATTTCTCTGTATCGGCTCTCTATTCTTATATCTATTTTCTCCTCTTTTTCTCTTCTTTCAAGTCTGTTTAGCTCTGTGGAGCCAAACTCGAGAGGCAGCAATTGCCTAGCAACGACTTGAAGTCACACAAATTCTGGGCTGGGTTAGAATGTGAGGGCTTGCAGAGGCTTCAGACAAAGGATTTGCAAAGATATTTTTTAAATGTACCCCCATGAAAAAATTTAATCCTTAAATGCATGTATATTTTCATTTGGGGTATATCTATTAAGATTTTTTTTTTAATTTTACATTTTTTTTTTTATTTGGGCAGTGGAGTGTTTTTGTCTGATTGCAGTTTGAGACTAAAATTACAATCAAAATAGATGTGGTTTAGGACTGGAATATTATGTTTTTTTAAAGCAACAAAAAATCTTAAATTTTTTTGCCCACATTCTACTATACTTCTAAAACTAACTTGAAGCACTTCCCTATGTGTTTCAATTGTATATATTGTGTTTATTATAAAGGTAATAGTTTAGCTTTATTCACAAATGTATATTGTACAATAGTAGTAATGTACCTTTTTTTTTTTTCTTTCCTTCAGCAGTATTCAACACATGTTTAAAATGTATCCATAATTTGTCATTCCAAAAATGTAAACCTCTTTTATTTCAACCCCATGTATACACAGTCCTCATTTCCTTTTTTATTACAAAGCAATGTAAGAATGCATTTAGCCATTTAAGCCCTAGTTTTCTTCCCCATTACTCTGTATTGGTCCTTAACTGGCAGAGACACATCGGGTCTGGCACAGAGGGGCATAAAAAGCAGATTATCTTTCCTTTTTGTAAAAGGGCAATGTAGCTTAAAGAACCCTATAGTGTTTAGAATACAAACCTGTTTAGTGTCCCTTTCTCTAGCTATAAATGTGCTACTCACCTCTCCGTGCATCATTGAGGAGGCATGGCTTTCTCTGGTATGTTCCAATCAAGTGCTCCTTTTACAGGTGCACAGGGGACCTAATGCGCATGTGTGGCAAGTGCCGTGCACGCATTCAAACTTTCCCATAGAAAATCAGTGCTTTCTTATGGAGCTTCCTTTTCATGTGAACAAATGTAAACATTTTCCCACAGGAGGAGAACTTAATCAAACAAAAAACAAACAAAAAAAGCAATGTTTTTCATTGCAGTGTTCCTGTCCTCTCACCTCTGCATCCAGACCACTTCATTGAGATGAATTGGTTTGGATGACTACTATAAAGTTCATTTGACCAGCCAATTTATTTCAAAGGGGGTCAGTTTGTATGAATTAATGTAATCAACTTATAATGTATCCTAGAACAGCAAATTTGTTGTTTTGTTCTCAATTGTTGTCCTATCTATTTATTGCACCTGTCATGGATATTTGCATGTGTAGTATTGTACCTGTCAGACATATGTAACACTTCTTTTAATAACTTGTAGTAAAAATATAAATTGTGCTAGCTTTAAGTGCTAAATATATGTGACGAAATGAGAAAGCTTTAATTTGTGATGGTGTTTTTTTTTGTTTGTTTTTTTAGCCTCCTGTTCTGCAAAACCATCAGGAATTACTATACTCTAATGGAAAGCTAAGTGGGGGAACTAGAAGCTTTGTAGAAAGTGAACATGTTCTAGGTGAAAAGGCACCCAGGAACCAAGGACCTTTAGGGGGGCTTGCATCATTAAGTAGCCTAACAGGGATAAATAATAGTGGGGGTATCTTAGGTGGAGTTTCAGAAGCATTGCGTGACGTAGGGAGTGTTGTAAGGAAAGCTACAGAAACAATTAGTCAGCTGGGTGTTGGTGGTGTAGCTGCAGGATTGACAGATATTCTCCCTGTAGGTAATGACCCAAAGGGACGTTTAGGTAGTCCAGGGAGCAGTGCTGAATTTGGTGGCATTCCTGGAAATATTGCTGATGTTTCAAACCCTCTTTTGGGTGTTACTGGTTTAGACAGCACTAACTCATTTAGTACAATTTTTGAAAAACAGACACCGGGGAATAATAAAATAACTAGTGGTATTTGGGGGGGTTCAATAACTGCAGATGGTGAGTTAAATTTAATTGATAATGCAGCAGATAATAGAGGACAAAGTGACAGGCTTTTAAGTAATACTAAGGGATCAGAAGGATTTTCTGTAAGCACAGGCTTTGCTGATGGTCTTGGAGGCCTTAGTATGAACAACATGGAAAGAAATTACCCAGGTGCACAATTCTTCTAAATTTGAAAAGGTACATTTTTCTTATATATGCTACTAGTTTGTTAATGACTGACATTTTAATAAGCACTCATAAAATATTATTTCTACCTTAAAAGGGTTAATTGATAAATTCCCAATTTTTGCAAATTAACTCTGAATGGCTAAACTGTTAAACTATCAAAGGTGTGATTATAGCTGAGTTGGAAAGATTTCCAGATCAGCCGCTTTTGCCTCAGTTCTGGCATTCATAATAATTTTGCAGAAATTTTGCCGTCACCAGTGATGGCTGTAGGGAAATTACACTCTTTCCATGGAGAATCCCGTGGTCTTGTGAGGTTAAGGAGCGGACATTGGCTCCCGGAGCTGAAGAAAAGCAGACAGAGGAAGATGGCCGCACCCATGAGAGACAGGTGGATTTTAAGTAAATCTCACCTTTCCCTGCCCTCCATGGCACCAGACCCCCAGCGGCGATGTCACTGTCAGGCGTCTTTCTAAATTATGGAAAGACCCCAGATGGTAAAACAAATGCTTTACATTTTTAAATATTATATCAAATTAACAATATCTTAACCGTGACAAAACTAATATTTTAATAAAAAAGGATACTTAAAAAGGATTTAACAAGGTGAAAGCCTAGTATAAAGGTGAAGTATCAAGGTAGTGAAGGGGTTATCCCTAAATGTAAATCTTTTAAAATATCCTTTTTAAGTATAGTTGAGAAAAAGGAGAGAGAGCACTACCTAAAAAAATATAATCTAAAATTTAACTTTTAATGGTGAACACAATACAGAGTGATCATTTCACACATAGAATCTTAGTAACTCTAGATATATGCATACCAAGACACAGAAAGATAATATGAAAAAATTTAAGATTTAAAAACCAAAAGACAGTATCTAAATATCAAAGATGTAGTTAACAATGTTAAATAGACTTGGATATCCAACTTTGAATAGAAACTGTCTGCTATGATGATACTGTTGCAATATGTCTAGAGTATTCTGTTACAGTTAATCAGGCTTTGCAAATAAAAAGAAAAACGTCTGCTGCTGTAATTTGTGAAGAATACTTTGTTATAAATAGGTCATAAACGAAAATTAAACACTCTAGTGGTATGACAACATAAGAATACTGTCTAATTTGACTGTTAGGCTGCAGTTAGGTATTCACAAGTGTGATGTAGAAAATATGCGAGATAGCACCTTCTGGGAGTAATCCGTTCTATAAAACCCCAAAGTAGATGTAGTTAGAAAGTAAAGGTATATCTGTGCCTGTGTATTGTGTTCACCATTAAAAGTAAAATTTTAGATTATATTTTTTTAGGTAGTGCTCTCTCTCCTTTTTCTCAACTAAACTTAAAAAGGATATTTTAAAAGATTTAGGATATTTAATAAACTAAATTTGAAAAGCATATACCGCTTAAAACTTGCCATCTATGCTAATGTGGATACTAATCAATGCATATGCACAAATGCACCACAATATTATGAAAAATATCAGACAAAACAGCAAAAACTGAAAAAAATACTCACTTGAATTCAACCTTACTATTTCGCTGTTTTTTTTCTAGTCATTATAACTTACTGCTTGAGATATAAACCTCTACGTTAATGCTATATAATGCTATACTAGCAGCACAAATATCATATGAACAGAGAGCGTGCTACAGAAAATCAACAATTGGCTTACTGTAATCAACAAAGATAAGAAAATGCATGAAGGGCATATCCAGATAAATGGTAGCAGATGACACAATTTAAAATGATTAGCTGCCCAAGAGACGTAAATAAATGACAGGCAGATATGTCTTTAGCGTCATTGATGGAGAAAATGAAAGATACAGAATATCACAGGAAGTTATTGCTCTGTAGCAAGTTAGTTTTTAATTACTGATGCTCCTAAGCTGTGATGGAACTTTGACTTATTTTTTAATATGTTTTTTGAATTGAAATACATTTTCCAACTTTTCACCTTTTCACAGTTCCAAAGAATAACTTAATGCAAATGGTATATAAATTGATTATTGTTTTGAACCTATTAACTATTCTGGTAATAGGAACATTATTTGGCAGAACTTTAATTAGGTCCTAGATTTTCTTTACATGCTTACCAGCCCAATTATGTATTTTATTTATTAATATATTACTGTATTTATTCATGTTAGTCATAATACTCAATGTTTGATTTAATTATCGTTTTTTGTGATATTGGTTGTTTTTACATTTTTATATGTATTTGTGTGTATAACAGGTGTGTGTATGTATATATACATAAACTTTCTTGCGAGAATGTATATAAAATCGAGTGAATGCTTTTATCCTTTCTGGTTCGAAATTATACAATATAAAGTAAAATGTTATGACCCCTTCTGACCTTTACCATGCTATCATAAAATATATATCTATATATTGTATTTCTATATCTAAAAAAAGAGACTGAGAGACACGTTGTTCTCATTTTCTCTACAAAGACTAAGGGACACACTATGATGGATTTTGGTGTAGTTTATATTACAACTGATGTCACAACATTTACTAGATTAATATTGTATAAATATCATGTTGTGACGTATGCTTTAAAGACTATATTTTGTGAATTTTAACAAGTTCATGTTTTTTTCTTTCCACAGATTACTTCAAAATAATAATTTTGAAGATTTTAAAACAGATTGCCATCATTAGAAATCAATACAGATTTTAGAAATAGCTTATGATTTTGATTGTAAGAAACATGATTAATAAAATGCATATCATATCTTTGTTTCATATTTGTTTCTTTTTGTGGTAAGAGTCATTGTCTCACTGGGCACAATCTGAAGCTTAACATTTTGTTTGTTTATTTTCATAAAATTAGTTTTCAGTATGTAATCATCATACAGGTATACATACAAAGATAAGATAAAATAAAACACAATAATACATGAGAAAAGCACAGTCAACACAGTAGTTACATTAGTCATGGAGATAATTCCACAAATATTGTTTTGTTTACTTTGGTTCATATACAGCAAATTATATACAATTGTAGATTATTCTAACGTAGTGTACCTATAATCTTAATTTTAATGACAGGATGTGAGTATTTTGCATAACTTTCTTTACTTTATGCCTCCAGCAGCACAAGTCAATCAAAAAACTTTAAACCAATCAGTAACGGGTATCACATCCATATATAAAGCCCTGACAGACATATGACTTTCTCTTTCTTTGATGTGAAAAACAGTCTATTATAACGTCAGGCAATTCAAACAGTCCTGAGTAATGTGTAGAACACACGAAACTTGAAACCTTCCAGCTTTATCTTGTCGAATCCATCTATGATGATTACGCTAAAATGAAATAAGTGAAAGGTGATGGAAACCAACTGTTGTCCACATTAAATCCAGTACTATATGTATCTATATTTATAAATAGTTAGTATACCGAAACATTAACCAACTATTAGTATCCTAATAATTAACACGGATCTAAAATATGTCAACCAGATAAGCATCCCATAAATATACTGAAAATACCAAAACCTTATCAATACACTGTGAAAATGCCAAACAAAGAAAAATAGAATTTCCCAGAGTATAGGGAGGGAAACAGGGAGGTAAAATACTCGCCTCCTGTCATTATTAAGATTATAGGTACACTACGTTGGCATAATCTACAATTATATCACATGACAGGAGGCTTCATATCTTGCATTTTTAACCCCTTAAGGACGGAACCAAATGTACACGTTGTGAACAAAACAAAATGTAAACAAAACCTGGCATTTGCTCTACATGTCTGTCCAACCGTAATACACCTCTTTCATAGTAAATACACCCACCCTTATTATATATCATTTTATTCAGGGAAACAGGGCTTTCATTTAATATCAAATATTTAGCTATGAAACATAATTTAATATGAAAAAAATGGGAGAAAATACAATTTTTAAAAAATTTTTTTTAATTCTACAGGACATTTTAACTGTCAATGTCATAATACTATTTGCTTTTACTGCAATAAAATACACATATTTGTATTCAGCAAAGTCTCACGTGTAAGACAGTACCCCCTATGTACAGGTCAAATATAGCATGTTACATTTGAAATTGAAATTCGCCAGATTGGTTACATTGCCTTTGAGACTGTATAGTAGCCCGGGAATGAAATTTACACCCATAATGGCATACCATTTGAAATAGTAGACAACCCAAGGTATTGCAAATGGGGTATGTCCAGTCTTTTAGTAGCCATTTGGTCACAAACACTGGCCAAAGTTAGCGTTAGTATTTGTTTGTGTGAAAAATGCAAAAAAAACGCCAATTTTGGCCAGTGTTTGTGACTAAGTGGCTACTAAAAAAAACTGGACATACCCTGTTTGCAATACCTTGGGTTGTCTACTATTGCAAATGGTATGCCATCATAGGGGTCATTTTCATTCTTGAGCTACCATAGGGTCTCAAAGGCAATGTAACCAATCTGGCGAATTTTAATGTGAAAAAAATGAAACGCAAGCCTTATATTTGACGCTGTAAGTTTTGAAAACACCATAAAACCTGTACATGAGGGGTACTGTTGTACTCAGGAGACTTCGCTGAACACAAATATTTGTGTTTCAAAACAGTAAAAAGTATCACAGCAATAATATTGTCCGTGTAATGCTGTTTGTGCGTGAAAAATGCAAAAAAATTCACTTTTACTGGCGATATCATCGTTGTAATACATTTTACTGTTTTGAAACACTCATATTTGTGTTCAGCGAAGTCTCCCGAGTAGAACAGTACCCCCCATGTACAGGTTTTGTGGTGTCTCGGAAAGTTATAGGGTTAAATATAGTGCTAGCAAATTAAATTCCCTTTACTTTCGGCATGGGTTGTCAGGCAGGTCCTGCTAATTGTAATTAGTTAAGATACCTAATTATGTAAAAATATTACATAAATATATATGTAGAATTAATATATGTATATATATACGTATGTGTGTATATATATGTATATATCTATATAATTTTTAAAAAATATTTTTATTTATATATAGGTATTACAGGCAGCCCCCCTGCTGGCAATACAGAAGCCAGCTATCCCCGGCCATGTGATTGTGGGGTCCTCGCAAGGACCCCACTCTCACATGGCCGGGGGGCTTCGTGGAGGACGGAAGTGCCGCGGGGGGCTCCCTGGGAGTCCCCCCCACCGCGATCGCCGGCGTGGGACCGCCGTCGACCGGGTAAGTACCGAACGACCGGAGGGCGTAGAGCCGCCTATAATAGGGCGTAATAGTACGCCCTCCGGTCTGAAGGGGTTAATGCTGTGATATGAGTGAGAGGGATGCGTGTGTGGTTTGACGAAAATACGTTTATGGAAGGTGTCTTCCTGTGTTCAATTTACCGCATGTAAAATATATAGGCCCACCCCTGTAAAGGCCTGAGAAGTGGCTGCACCTCGTACCTGACGTCTCCACCCCCACTACGATAACCACCAACAAACTCATCTAGACAAAGTGGTCGTGGTAACTGGCTTGTAGTGTTGGTATAAGAGACCAGCAGTTGTCCTGAGTGTGACAATCTAAGGGGTGTCGTGATCTCCATGTAACAAAATACCGCTTAACAAAGACACAGTAAAAATCGCGCATTCCGGTGATACCGAAAACCGTCCACGTCAAACGCCAGTACATCTGATACCCGACGAAAAGACATAAAATTAATGTTACTTGGCCGACGGCTGACAGAGATATGTCCGTGTTATCTGACTAGTCCCAAAAGAACCAAATCAACATCCCACCAACAGATATACTATGCCACAGGGATCTGGACAGATCAATACCCCGCAGTAAGCGGCATATGAAAGGATCCTGACCGACCGGAGTGTCATGAATCGTAACATGCGTCGTCAAAATCGCGGAACGTATCATGTTAATGGAATGGTACAATCACTTGTAATGAAAAGGCGTGATAAAGATTCAACATCAAGTAAAAAGGGGCAGTAAAGGGATCGCAGTCCCTTCCCATACACCATCGACTCCAGGTGTTCTATGCGGATAAGTAATTTTGTTGAATACCTGGTGCCCATGAGTCCCATAATAGGTCTCTAGTTGATTGTGATAGTCCCTAACGTTCCAGGCTCCTCTGAATGACTCCAAGCCACCAACTCCAGATGCTCCTGCATTAACAACGGGTGCCAGAAGGCAGGTAAAACTGGAAGGAGCAGAGGATGATATCGAGGAGGGTCAACAATTCTGGGTGCCACGCTTGATTCCATTACAGCGGTGATGATTACTAGTGATGCACCGAATAGTTCGCCGGTGAACAGTTCCTGGCGAACATAGCGTGTTCGCGTCCGCCGCGGACGGCGAACGCATGCGCGGTTCGATCCGCCCCCTATTCGTCATCATTGAGTAAACTTTGACCCTGTACCTCACAGTCAGCAGACACATTGCAGCCAATTAGCAGCACACCCTCCCTAGCAGACCCTCCCACCTACTGGAAGGCATCCATTTTACATTCATTCTCAAGCTGCATGCATAGTGAGAGGAGGGAAAGTGTAGCTGCTGTTGATTAGATAGGGAAATGCATAGCTAGGTTAGGGTTAGGGTATGCTTTTTTTTTCTTTCTGTGTAATGTAATTGCAGTTAGTTGTCTGCCACTGCTGCCAGCTTCTGTGTCAGGCTCACAGTGGATACTGTGCCCATTTCCCAGTCAGTGCCACCACTTATATCTGGTGTCACAATAGCTTGCATTTAAAAACAAAAAACTTTTTTCACTGTTATAGATTGAATAGCAGTCAGTTGTCTGCCACTGCTGCCAGCTTCTGTGTCAGGCTCACAGTGGATACTGTGCCCATTTCCCCAGTCAGTGCCACCACTTATATCTGGTGTCACAATAGCTTGCATTTAAAAACAAAAAACTTTTTTCACTGTTATAGATTGAATAGCAGTTGTTGTCTGCCACTGCTGCCAGCTTCTGTGTCAGGCTCACAGTGGATACTGTGCCCATTTGCCCAGTCAGTGCCACCACTCACTCACTGGTGTCACAATAGCTTGCATTTAAAAACAAAAAACTTTTTTCACTGTTATAGATTGAATAGCAGTCAGTGTCCTTAAAGCGGGTGTGTCAGGCTCACAGTGGATACTGTGCCCAGTGCCACCACTCACTCACTGGTGTCACAATAGCTTGCATTTAAAAACAAAAAACTTTTTTCACTGTTATAGATTGAATAGCAGTCAGTGTCCTTAAAGCTGGTGTGTTACGCTAACAGTGGATACGGTGCCCAGTGCCACCACTCACTGGTGTCTTAATAGCCTGGATTTAAAAACAAAAAACTTTTTTCACTGTTATAGATTGAATAGCAGTCAGTGTCCTTAAAGCGGGTGTGTTACGCTAACAGTGGATACGGTGACCAGTGCCACCAATTAGATCTGGTGTCACAATAGCTTGGATTTAAAAAAAAAAACTTTTTTCACTGTTATAGATTGAATTGCAGTCAGTGTCCTTAAAGCGGGTGTGTTACGCTAACAGTGGATACGGTGCCCAGTGCCACCACTAACTGGTGTCACAATAGCTTGCATTTAAAAACAAAAAAATGTTTTCACTGTTATAGATTGAATAGCAGTCAGTGTCCTTAAAGCGGGTGTGTTAAGCTCACAGTGGATACGGTGCACAGTGCCACCACTCACTCATATCTGGTGTCACAATAGCTTGCATTTAAAAACAAAAAACTTTTTTCACTGTTATAGATTGAATAGCAGTTAGTTGTCTTCAAGCGGGTGTGTCAGCCGTACAGTGTGTACTCTGCCAGTTTACAGTGCCACTCATATCTGGTGTCATAGCTTGCATTTAAAAACAAAAAACTTTTTTCACTGTTATAGATTGAATAGCAGTTAGTTGTCTCAAAGCGGGTGTGTCAGCCCTACAGCGTGTACTCTGCCACTTTACAGTGCCACTCATATCTGGTGTCATAATAGCTTGCATTTAAAAACAAAAAACTTTTTTCACTGTTATAGATTGAATAGCAGTTAGTTGTCTGCCAGCGGGTGTGTGTCATCCTACAGGCGTGTACTCTGCCAGTTTACAGTGCCACTCATATCTGGTGTCATAATAGCTTTGCATTTAAAAACAAAAATACTTTTTCACTGTTATGGAATTGAATAGCAGTTAGTTATCTTCAATGGTGTGTCAGCCCTACGGCGTGTGCTCTGCCAGTTTGGTGCCACTCATATCTGGTGTCTGTAGCTTGCATTTAAAAACAAAAAACTTTTTTCACTGTTATAGATTGAATAGCAGTTAGTTGTCTTCAAGCGGGTGCTTCAGCCCTACAGCGTGTACTCTGACAGTTTACAGTGCCACTCATATCTGGTGTCATAATAGCTTGCATTTAAAAACAAAAAACTTTTTTCACTGTTATAGATTGAATAGCAGTTAGTTGTCTGCCAGCAGGTGTGTCAGGCTCACAGTGGATACTGTGCCCAGTGCCACCACTCACTCACTGGTACCCGGACGAAATTTATTTTCACAAAAGGCAATCCCCAACCTGTACTCGATTGTGCAAAAGGAAATAATGGCATGTCTGGCACACAGTGTTGGGGCAAGGGTCCATCTGACCACTGATACCTGGTCTGTAAAGCATGGTCTGGGCAGGTATATCACCTACACTGCACATTGGGCAAACCTGCTGACGACTGCCAAGCATGGAATGCGTGGCTCTGCAGAGGAGTTGGTGACACCGCCACGACTTGCAGTCAGGCCTGCTGCCACCTCCTCTACTCCTCCTACTCCATCCTCTTCCATAACCTCCTCGGCTGAGTCCTCTTCTGCTGCTGCGTCTTGCTCCACATCAACGGATAGGGGACTTAACAGGGATTAAACTGATAAAAATAGTACTAAACACACCACTCCTATCTGGTGGCACATTAGATTGCACGCGCAGTGCCCCAAATTTGTTGTGATCTGTGAGTAAGGTAAACGGTTGTCCATACAAGTAAGGTTGCAGCTTTTTGAGGGCCCACACCACCGCCATGCACTCCTTTTCAATGGCAGTTTATCTACTTCCCTCGGCAAAAGTTTCCGGCTTAGATAAGCCCCGGGTCGCTCGCCACCATCTGCTCCGACTTGGCTCAGTACTGCTCCCAATCCAAACATAGAAGCGTCTGTATGGATGAGAAAGTGTTTAGTTGGATCAGGAGCAGAAAGTACAGGTGATTTAATGAGCGCCGTCTTGAGCTGTTGGAAGGCCTGTTCACACTCTGGGGCCCATACTACTATCTTGGGAAAGTTTTTACGCGTTCCTATATGGCACTTACTGGGCTTTAGGGTCAGTCCGGCCTCCTTAATCCGGTCTAGTACGGCTCCTATGTGGGTCAGGTGTTCGGGCCAGGAGCAGCTAAAAATGGCTATATCATCCAAGTAGGCGCAGGCATACTCCTGAAACCCATCCAGTAGCCGATCTACCATCCTCTGAAAGTTAGCCGGGGCATTCTTCATCCCGAATGGGATACAGGCCAAACAAGGTGACAAATGCCGACTTGTGGATGGCGTCCTCGGCTAATGGAATTTGCCAGTACCCCTTGCACAGATCTATTGTGGTGAGGTACTGGCCTCTGGCCATTTTGTCTAGGAGCTCGTCTATCCGTGGCATAGGATAGGCGTCTGAGGTTGTTCACATGGAGCATGCGCTTGCCTCCCGTGCCTGTGACCGCACCGATCACAAAGGTGGTATCACAAACCTGCTCTACCACCTTGTATGGGCCCTGCCAGGAAGTCTGCAGCTTGTCCTTGTGGACAGGTGTCAATCCATATCTGCCAAGTGACCCTATGTAAAAAAGGCCTGATGAGATGAGCTGCCTTGGGCTAAAAATGGTCCACACGCTGCTGTATTTTAGCTCTGAATGCCGGTTGACTTGCGTGACTTATCTGCCACCAACTAGGGTTCAAGCCGCCATGTTTTAGGGCACTTTCTGCCTGTGAAACAAACATCATTTTTTCTGGCCGCTGCTACAGCAGCGGCTGCAACAATACCAAATTTTTCAGGCATGTGTACATGCCTAATTTTTAGGCCCTCTGGTGCTGCACTGTGGCTTCAAAACTTTTTCACTGTTATAGATTGAATAGCAGTTAGTTGTCTGCAAGCGTCAGAAAGTCACCCCCTTGCCCGGCGTCTGACACCTGGCTTGTCTGAACTATTAGCCCGCCAGCTTTTACCATACAATCTGGTGGTGTCTGAGGCATTCAAAAAATTTGTAGCTATTGGGACACCGCAGTGGAAGGTACCTGGACAAAATTTCTTTGCGCAAAAGGCAATCCCCAACCTGTACTCGACTGTGCAAAAGGAAGTAATGGCATGTCTGGCACACAGTGTTGGGGCAAGGGTCCATCTGAACACTGATACCTGGTCTGCAAAGCAGTGGGTACTTTATAAATGGCTCCACCTGCCACCCGTACAGCAACACAGTCTCCAGTTAGGAGGACCGACCAAGCATCTTCTTCCATCTCCCTGTTACAGAAATCAGTGCCGTGTACACGTCCACTGAGAGGAGACGCGGAAGGTATTAAACTGATAAAAATAGTACTAAACACAAAACTCCTATCTGGTGTCACATTAGCTTGACCGCGCACTGCCCCAAATTTGCAGTAAGAGGACCGACCGATCTTCTTCCATCTCCCTGTTACAGAAATCACTGCCATGTACACGTCCACTGATAGGAGACGCGGAAGGTATTAAACTGATAAAAATAGTACTAAAACACACCACTCCTATCTGGTGTCACATTGCTTTGACCGCGCAGTGCCCCAAATTTGCAGTAAGAGGACCGACCAAGCATCTTCTTCCATCTCCCTGTTACAGAAATCACTGCCATATCCATACAAATTGTACATAATGTCCAGGATAGTTTTCCAGGACAAATGTTGTCGCCTGTTGAACGAGGTACCTTGCTCGGGTCCCAGGTGTGTGCGGTTCCTAAAATGGCTGCCATATACACGTCCACTGATAGGAGACGCGAAAGGTATTAAACTGATCAGAACAATACTAAACACACTGTCAGGGGTCCCGGGGCGGTTAGGAGGCTGCACGCTGCTTGCAGCACTCACTTCTCAGTCCATCGCATCGCCCGCGGTCTCCCTCTACTTACCTCTCGGCGAGCGGCGTCTCCTCTCTGCCGCTCGCCACCCGCGTCCTCCACGCCCCCCAGCGGCAGCATGTATAACGCTGCACGCTGGGAGGTCAATGACTTATGTAAACGCCGCGGTCACGTGAGTGACCCGGCGTTAAAGAAACAGTACCACAATCACAGTGGGGGGTATAGATATCCCCCACGTGTGATTGTTAATTCTGATTGGAGGTTATCCAATCAGAATTAAACCAAGGGTATTTATACTTACCTTTCCTGTCCCTCAGTGCCCTGTTGTGGTCTTGTAATACCTGTAGCGTAGTGTTCTCGTCTTGCTCTCTGGTTACCGATTATTTGGCTCGTTATTCCGATTATCCTATCTTCTCCACTTCTTTGACCTTGGCTTGTTTCTCGTTCTCCTGTTTTCTGGCTCCCTTTACCTGGCTTGTCTCCTGACTATTCTTAGCGTGCTTAGCCCGGCCACTCTTAGGTCCGGTACGGCACCTTTTCTGTGTGTGTGTCTGTCAGCGTGTTAGGTTCCCCGAATCGTGACACACACCACTCCTTTTTTTTGGTGAGGCTTTACAGGACAGAGTGCTTCTCCACGGGACATGTTAACTCACGGGCAGCTGGCTCATCAAGGAACCAGAGCAGCTTTCCATGTACAGGTAAGACACGTGCAGCCGGTAATGGTTCAGGTTCTTCTTCCTGGAGGATACGCTGCAAGCCTGTTGAACAAGGTGACCTTGCTCGGGTCCCAGGTGTACGGTTCCTAAAATGGCTGCCATATACACGTCCACTGATAGGAGACGCGGAAGGTATTAAACTGATCAGAACAATACTAAACACACCACAAATAAGGTTTCTCTCCTGTATGGCTCCTCAAATGATGCTTAAAATTAGAAGCGTCTGAAAAGCATTTCTCACACTCCGAACAAAAATATATTTTTTTAACATTCTCTCCACTTTGAACGAAATGACGTTTGGGAAGAGATTAACATAATTAAACACAGGCAGTAAAATACAGTTTTTAGCCATACACTGTAACTTTAAAACTACACATCCCATCTTCATAACAATTACATATTTGGAATCAGCACACTTAAAACATAAACATAACCAAAAATCAGCCAAATACATCCAGGGGTTAAAAAGTTAGCTGGAGGTCCCTTTATGACCGACCGCAAGCACATTTTCCTGCCCAAAACAGTTCCATAGATTTGGGCTGTGCGGTCGGTCTATTTCAGGCTGAAAAAACGACTAAGTCCCATCGCCGAATGGGACTTAGTCTCTGCAGCTGAAATAAGGCTGAAACAAACGGCTGAAAAAACGACTATGTCCCATCGCCGAATGGGAGTTAGTCTCTGCAGCTGAAATAAGGCTGAAACAAACGGCTGAAAAAACGACTAAGCCCCTTCGCCGATCCCCAAACGACTAAGTCCCATCTGCAGCTGTAAAACCAGTAGGGGAGAAGGTAGAGCTCAGCGGTGTTCGCGGAAATGTGTAGCCGATTTTAGTTCCATGAATTTGGCTACACATACCGCTGACCTCGTCGAATGATCAAAGATGGCCGCCGCCACGTGTTCGGCAAGCGAACAAAGACCTCCCAGCATTGTCAATTAAGCTGCGGTTAACCGCAGCTTCTGGGAGGTAAATTGCCTGCACACTTCCACTTCTGGGTGGTCTGCCTGTGTGGTACTTGGTTCAGTAAGCCCCATTTACTGAACCAAGTGGGAAATAGCCAGGCAGGCAGAAAGGGTTTGCAACAAGTCTGGGGACACGGCCTTAAAGGGGCAGTGTCCCAATCTTCCTGATGTCCCAAAAAAGGTGTTTAAAGGGCCAGCACCAGTCACATAAAGAGTCCATAAGCCCCAATATGCCCACGGACAGTCTTAAAGGGCCATACACACCAAATAAAAGTGCATACATTTTCACAATCTCCCAGGGACCATAGTCATGCGGGAGGAGGCTGGCAAATAGGCTTCTCCACAACCCAGGGAAGCAGGGCAATTTGCCATTTAAAGGGCCAGTTACAAATAGCAGTTTGTAACAAGGTGTCAATCCATATCTGCCAAGTGACCCGATGTAGGGGGACCAGTCCCTATTCTGCTCTGTGTCAGTGTGTATCATGGTCTCTGAGGACAGGTGTCAATCCATATCTGCCAGATGACCCTATGTAGGGGGAGCAGTCTCTATTCTGCTCTGTGTCAGTGTGTATCATGATCTCTGAGGACAGGTGTCAATCCATATCTGCTAAGTGACCCTATGTAGGGGGAACAGTCTCTATTCTGCTCTGTGTCAGTGTGTAGCATGGTCTCTGAGGACAGGTGTCAATCCATATCTGCCAAGTGACCCTATGTAGGGGGAACAGTCCCTATTCTGCTCTGTGTCAACGTGTATCAGGGTCTCTGAGGATAGGTGTCAATCCATATCTGCCAAGTGACCCTATGTAGGGGGAACAGTCCCTATTCTGTTCTGTGTCAGTGTGTATCAGGGATCCTTAGGACAGGTGTCAATCCATATCTGCCAAGTGACCCTATGTAGGGGGACCAGTCTCTATTCTGCTCTGTGTCCGTGTGCATCAGGGGCTCTGAGGACAGGTGTCAATCCATATGTCAAGGTGTCATTATGTCATATGTCAGGTGTCAATCCATATTGATTGTGATTTAGGAATGTTAGGTGATTTCTGCCCTTTATGGATTAAAACCAGACTCTGTATCAACTGTGTACTTTTCCATGGGAGTTTTGCCATGGATCCCCCTCCGGCATGCCACAGTCCAGGTGTTAGTCCCCTTGAAACAACTTTTCCATCACTATTGTGGCCAGAAAGAGTCCCTGTGTGTTTTAAAATTCGCCTGCCCATTGAAGTCAATGGCGGTTCGCCCGGTTCGTCGGTTCGCGAACATTTGTGGAAGTTCGCGTTCACCGTTCGCGAACCGAAAATTTCGTGTTCGCGAACCGAATATTTCGTGTTCGCGACATCACTACTGTCAACTGTTGGGTCCCCTAAACAGACAGATCCCACTTCCTTGTCCAGAGTTTGCATCAGCCTGCCTACTGCCATCAGCCCTCGTCAGACTGCGACTCCCCAAGCCGACTCATCATTTCACTTCACTTTCCATTTCACTGGCCAGGAGCGCCGCCGGAGCTGTGACAACGAGAAAACAAAACCAGAACCACGAACAGACACCAGAAAAAAACAACAACCATTTATCAAGAAACACAGGGAGGGTGGGCAGGAAAGAGTGTGGGTCCTCTACACTCCTTCTGGATGACTGGTGAGTCCTCTCCCCTGTTCCTCCTTTTAATTCCCCTCCAACTTGCAACAATGTTAAGACTTTGTGCCATCCCACTTACTTATGGGCAGCAGTCATGACTGCCCTTCCTTTCAGTCCAGGGCTGTACTTTATAACAGACAATTGATTGTTCCACTGGATATTCACATTTGGTGATAATCTTTGGGCTTACTCCTGGTTTGCCTTTAGTACATATCTGAACTACATATCCTAGAAAAATGTGCTCATATTTTTATTTGTGTTTTTTTTTCATATTTATCCTTTAACATATTCAACATGTTTTTCCCAGATTTATTTTAACCCCTTAAGGACCAGACTATTTTTGCATTGTTGTACATTTGAGACCAGGCCTCTTTTTACACTTTTGTGGTGTTTGTGTTTAGCTGTAATTTTCCACTCTCTCATTTACTGTTCCCATACAAATTATATATTGGTTTTTTTAAGGACAAAAAAGGGCTTTCTTTACATACCATTATTTATATAATCTCATGTAATTTAATTTTAAAAATAAATAAAAAAAGATGATGAAAAATTTAAAAAAATACATGTTTTTTTACTTTTACTTGAAAAATCTTTTTCTTATCTACAAAAGCTAATGAAAAAACTGCTAAATAGATCCAAATCTTCTACTGAGTTTAAAAATACCCAGTGTTTAAGTGCTTTTTTTTTGCAAGTTATAGGGCTAAAAGTACAAGTAGGATATTGAGGTTTCTAAAAAACATACATTTTTAAAATGTTTTATTGTAACACTATTATCTGTCATAGATCTCTGAATCACACCCAACATGTACATATTTTTTTTTTAAAGTAGACAACTCAGGGTATTTAATATGAGGTATGTCCAGTCTTTTTTAGTATTCACTTAGTCACAAACACTGGCCAAAGTTAGCTTTCATATTTGTATGTGTGTGAAAAAAGTAAAAAAACTAAATTGAATGCTAATTTTGGCCAGTGTTTAAGTGGCTACTATAAAAAACTGGACATACCCCATTTGGAATACCTTGGGTTGTCTTCTTTTGCAAATGGTATGTCATCATGGGCTACCATACGCTCTCAAAGGCAATGTAACCAACCTGGCAATTTTCAATGTAAAAATATTTGACCCATATATTTGACCCTGTAACATTCAAAAATGCTATGAAACCTGTACAGGGGGTACTGTTATACTCGGGAGACTTTGCTGAACACAAATATTATTATTTCAAAACAGGAAAACGTATCACAACAATTATATCATCAGTAAAAGTGCTGTTTGTGTGTTAAAAATGCAAAAAAAGTCACTTTCACTGACAATATCATCACTGTGATATGTTTTACTGTTTTGAATCACTAATATTGGTGTTCAGAAAAGTCTGCTGAGTAAAACAGTACCCCCCATGTACAGGTTTTAGGGTGTCATAGAAAGTTACAGGGTAAAATACAGTGCTAGCAAATTAAACTTTTAGCCCTGGATGTCAGGCAGGTCCCTCAAATTACAATCAATAAAATTACTTAATTATGTAAAAATATTACATAAATACGCACATAGAATTTAAATATATATGCATATTTATATATTTGAAGTCTACGTGTATATTTATATGTAAATAAAAATTTCAGCGCTGAGTAGATAATCCCCTTAGAAATAAAAAAGGTGCATACATATGCAAAAAATGAAAAAATCAGGTAGAGAAAAATGTCCAAAATATATAGTTCTGTAACAAAGTCCTATAGTGAGAAAGTCCAGATAACGTTGTGATATGTAGAAACTCAAAAGCATGTAGGAATACCTTGAGAAAAAAGAAACAAAAAAAGATACATAGCGTGATACTGTATCAAAATTTATTGCCCAGAATACAAATGGAAAAAAATCCCCCCCAACTTCAAAACTCTTACATTAGATAAAATTTTGTACTCATCATAGTAGAAGTAGCTGATAAAGTTCTTTCAGAGCCGCTCGTGTTTTTCCCCCGGGACAGCTCCTCTCCGGTGCACTCAGGAGGGCTGCCTGTGATGTCTTCTATGGAGGAACGCTAACTGAAAGTCCGGCTTCTGTAGATTACTAAAAGTGTCTGCCGCAGATAAATCTTGCAGATAGACAGTAGTGGCACCCTATCAACGCGTTTCGCCCTGCTAACGAGGGCTTTTTCAAGATAGGTGCTCAGAGCATTATTCGGCAGTTTTATACTTGCCGGGTAAAACAAATTCAAATCTCTTAAGGGTATATACCCCTCTTAAAACACATGTAGAAAGAAAAACATATAAAAAAGGCTGCAATTTGTATAAACAAGGACAAAATACTTCCCAACAATAAATATAAAATACTGCACATAAAACACAATATTGACCTGATACAGTCTATATAAAAACTAAACTACTAAAAAAATAATAATGAATTTATACACAGATCCAAAACATAAAACAATCATTATAACAGTGATTGCTATATACATGTTTATACATCTCACTCCTGGATATCAATCTCCTAACTCTTATAATATCATGGGTATTATTTGATCATGATGTGTAAATAATAATAATTACATTCTTCACAGATGACCACAGAATATATAAATTCATCAGTAGTTTTCATCAAGTTAGAAACCTAATAGCAGATTGTATCTCTAGAACTGTAAAAAGAAGAATGTACTAGCTGGTATAGACTTATGGCATAATAAACTATGTCTAATACAGTAAAAACAAGATAAGACATCTCATAATAGTATATGTTTCTATATTGTAGGAACTCCTAACATATCAATCAAAACTTATATAATTCTCTATAAAATATATATATATAAAACATTAGTAATATCAGTACTTACAGCAATAGAACAATATAGATCTAGGATTCCCAACCATTTGGGCATATAAATTTCTACCTTAATCTAGACACTAAAAAAATAGGGCAATTAACTGAATATTGTATATATGATTTACAGCATGGGCCGGTATTAGTGCTGATCCCATGCTATAGTATATTAGCTAGTTCCAGCTCTGCATTAAGACCCGAGGGGATCAGGGTCTTAAGTGTATAGATCCAAAACATCTCCCGGTATGTTAAGGTTTTGCTCAACTCACCTCCTCTCCATGGTACTTCTACCCTTTCTATACCACAATATGAGAGAAGTGTAGGATCTCCATTATGGTGTGTTCTGAAGTGATTGGAGAGGGAATGTTTCTCAAAGCCCCTTTTAATGTTGTAAATGTGCTCTCTAAGTCTAATCTTAAGTGTTCTTTTGGTTTGGCCCACGTATTGGAGGCCACAAGGGCACTCCAACTTGTAGATAACTTGTTTGGTGTTACATGTGATACAACTCTTAATGTTAAACATTTCTTTTGTAATCGAGGACTGAAAGGTGGAATAATTTTTCCCTCTAGAGCTTAATTTGCATATATTGCAATTTCCACATTTATAGAATCCTTTTTGGCCAGTCAAAAAATGGTTGGGTCCTATAGGCTTATTATAACTATGTACCAGCCTGTCTTGCAGAGTGGGAGCCCCCCTAAAAATTACCATTGGTTGTGTAGGTAAAAGTGTAGCTAAAGCCGGATCCTGCCGAAGCAAATGCCAATGTTTTTGTATGCTTGTTTTTATGCAATATTTTTTTAAGCAAATTGCATAAAAACAAGCATACAAAAACATTGGCATTTGCTTCGGCAGGATCTGGCTTTAGCTACACTTTTACCTACACAACCAATGGTAATTTTTAGGGGGGCTCCCACTCTGCAAGACAGGCTGGTACATAGTTATAATAAGCCTATAGGACCCAACCATTTTTTGACTGGCCAAAAAGGATTCTATAAATGTGGAAATTGCAATATATGCAAATTAAGCTCTAGAGGGAAAAATTATTCCACCTTTCAGTCCTCGATTACAAAAGAAATGTTTAACATTAAGAGTTGTATCACATGTAACACCAAACAAGTTATCTACAAGTTGGAGTGCCCTTGTGGCCTCCAATACGTGGGCCAAACCAAAAGAACACTTAAGATTAGACTTAGAGAGCACGTTTACAACATTAAAAGGGGCTTTGAGAAACATTCCCTCTCCAATCACTTCAGAACACACCATAATGGAGATCCTACACTTCTCTCATATTGTGGTATAGAAAGGGTAGAAGTACCATGGAGAGGAGGTGAGTTGAGCAAAACCTTAACATACCGGGAGATGTTTTGGATCTATACACTTAAGACCCTGATCCCCTCGGGTCTTAATGCAGAGCTGGAACTAGCTAATATACTATAGCATGGGATCAGCACTAATACCGGCCCATGCTGTAAATCATATATACAATATTCAGTTAATTGCCCTATTTTTTTAGTGTCTAGATTAAGGTAGAAATTTATATGCCCAAATGGTTGGGAATCCTAGATCTATATTGTTCTATTGCTGTGAGTACTGATATTACTAATGTTTTATATATATATATTTTATAGAGAATTATATAAGTTTTGATTGATATGTTAGGAGTTCCTACAATATAGAAACATATACTATTATGAGATGCCTTATCTTGTTTTTACTGTATTAGACATAGTTTATTATGCCATAAGTCTATACCAGCTAGTACATTCTTCTTTTTACAGTTCTAGAGATACAATCTGCTATTAGGTTTCTAACTTGATGAAAACTACTGATGAATTTATATATTCTGTGGTCATCTGTGAAGAATGTAATTATTATTATTTACACATCATGATCAAATAATACCCATGATATTATAAGAGGTAGGAGATTGATATCCAGGAGTGAGATGTATAAACATGTATATAGCAATCACTGTTATAGTGATTGTTTTATGTTTTGGATCTGTGTATAAATTCATTATTATTTTTTTAGTAGTTTAGTTTTTATATAGACTGTATCAGGTCAATATTGTGTTTTATGTGCAGTATTTTATATTTATTGTTGGGAAGTATTTTGTCCTTGTTTATACAAATTGCAGCCTTTTTTATATGTTTTTCTTTCTACTTGTGTTTTAAGAGGGGTATATACCCTTAAGAGATTTGAATTTGTTTTACCCGGCAAGTATAAAACTGCCGAATAATGCTCTGAGCACCTATCTTGAAAAAGCCCTCGTTAGCAGGGCGAAACGCGTTGATAGGGTGCCACTACTGTCTATCTGCAAGATTTATCTGCGGCAGACACTTTTAGTAATCTACAGAAGCCGGACTTTCAGTTAGCGTTCCTCCATAGAAGACATCACAGGCAGCCCTCCTGAGTGCACCGGAGAGGAGCTGTCCCGGGGGAAAAACACGAGCGGCTCTGAAAGAACTTTATCAGCTACTTCTACTATGATGAGTACTAAATTTTATCTAATGTAAGAGTTTTGAAGTTGGGGGGGATTTTTTTCCATTTGTATTCTGGGCAATAAATTTTGATACAGTATCACGCTATGTATCTTTTTTTGTTTCTTTTTTCTCAAGGTATTCCTACATGCTTTTGAGTTTCTACATATCACAACGTTATCTGGACTTTCTCACTATAGGACTTTGTTACAGAACTATATATTTTGGACATTTTTCTCTACCTGATTTTTTCATTTTTTGCATATGTATGCACCTTTTTTATTTCTAAGGGGATTATCTACTCAGCGCTGAAATTTTTATTTACATTTGTTTTTTGGAATTGGGAATATTCTTTTTGTTTTAGCAGCTATTACTGTTTGAGTACATTGGGTACTATTTTTTATAGTTTCATTTTGAATATATATAGACTATTACATAGGTTTTTTACTTTGTAATACATGCGCTCTCTTTTTGATCATTTATAGTGTATATTTATATAATTATTTATACAATTTTGTATATGGACATTTCGTATTATTTTTATTTATTTATATATACATAGATATATATACAATTTCA
>OW240914.1:241212365-241234718 GCA_933207985.1 Pelobates cultripes
TGTGAATGACAGGAAAAAAGACTGCCTAATGGGAAGGGGGAGGATCCTTTTATACCAGTTTCAGAGTTCTATTTCCTGTCCTTTCTGCTGTAAGGGGAATAGTAACCCATGAGTAAATGCTACCATGATTGATCAGGAAACTTGATATTAGGCTTCGTTATGATAGGGTTGAATATTACATTAAATGGAAGGGTTATGCATGTCACATAATGAATGGATTCCACATTATCATGTTAATGCCCCTGATCATGTTGCCTTCAATGATTATTTCCCTGATAAACCTATTGGTCCCTGAGGTAGCTTTTTGGGGGAGAGGTATGTGTGATTCTGATATTGGTATCTGTGTTTTTCTTTAAATTAATACATGTGTGTTTCACTGTAAATGTTAATCACTGACAGATGCATTGTTTACTTATTTAACCCCTTCAGGACGGAGCCAATAGTACACGTTCTGATCAAAACAAAACGTAAACAAAAACTGGAATTTGCGCTATATGTCTGTTCACCCGTAATTCACCGCTGTCACATTAAGTGCACCCACACTTATTTTATATCATTTTGTTCAGGAGAAACAGGGCTTTAATTTATCATTAACTATTCATATATGGAACATAATTTGTTATGAATAAAATATAAAAAAAATTGAGAAAATAAGATTTTTTTTTTAAATTTGTATTTACGTCTGACATTTTAGCTGTTAATGTCATAATACTGTTAGGTATTACTGCAAAAGAATGACCATATTTGTAATCAGCGATGTCTCACGAGTACAACAGTACCCCCATTAACAGGTTTTATGGTGTTTTGGAAAGTTACAGGGTCAAATAAAGAACGTTCCATTTCCAAATTGAAATTTGCCAGATTGGTAATGTTACCTTTGAGACGGTGTGGTAGCCCAGGAATGAGAATTACCCCCATAATGGCATACCATTTGAAAAAGTAGACAACCCAAGGTATTGAACGTGGGGTATGTTTAGTCTTTTTTAGTAGCCACTTAGTCACAAACACTGGCCAAAGTTAGCATTCATATTTGTTTTTGTGTGATAAAAGCAAAAAAATAATATTTGGCCAGTGTTTGTGACTAAGTGGCTACTAAAAATGACTGGACATACCCCATTTGCAATACCTTGGGTTGTCTACTTTTGCAAATGGTATGCCATCATGGGGGTAATTCTTATTCCTGGGCTACCATACGCTCTCAAAGGCAACATAACCAATCTGGCAAATTTCAATGTAAAAAAAAAAATGAAATGCAAGCCTTATATGTGACTCTCTAACTTTCCAAAACACAATAAAACCTGTACATGGGGGGTATTGTTATTCTCGGGAGACTTCACTAAACACAAATATTAGTGTTTTAAAACAGTAAAACATATTACAACAATAATATAGTCCATAAAAGTGCCGTTTGTTTGTAAAAAATGCAAAAAACTGCACTTTTACTTAAAATATCATCGTTGTAATACAATTTACCAGTTTGAAACACTAATATTTGAGTTCAGCGAAGTCTCCCGAGTAAAACAGTACCCCCTATGTACAGGTTTTATGGTGTCTTGGAGAGTTACAGGGTCAAATATAGTGCTTGCGAATTAAATTCTCTGCACTTTCTCCCTGTGTTGTCAGGCATGTCAATCAAATTTTAATTAATCAAATCACATAATTATGTTAAAAGATTACTTAAATATACACGTAGAATTTTAATATATATGCATTTATAGGTATTTAAATTCTATGTGTATACTAATGTAATCTTTTATGTAATTATATTTATCTATATATATATATATATATATATATATTTGCGGTTATTTGTATTTTATATGTAGATAGATATATATAGAATGTCATTCTAAGTGTATTTTGTTACCTATATATATATATATATATATATATATATATATATATATTAATAACAAAATACAGTTATAATGAAATTACATATGAATATATAATTTTAATAAAATTTTGTTTCAATATTTTATGTATTTATTTTATTATTTTATTTATTTATTATTGTAATTATACACACACATATATATATATATATATATATATATATTGCGATCCTTGTCAGCAGGTAGCACGGTCCTCTAGGGCAAAAACATGCACAGTCCTTGTAATTGCATATAATCCAGTCACTTTATTTGCAAATCCACACAGGACTGCTTTCCTTTCTGCACTCCCAGTGCTCCAAGCCAGCCTTGCCCTGACTGCTTCCTTTCTGCACTCCCAGTGCTCCAAGCCAGCCTTGCCCTGACTGCTTCCTTTCTGCACTCCAAGTGCCTAGTCTCCTTGACTCTATCTGGAGAGAACAGCCTCTCTCTCCTACCTGCTTCCTGGGAGGAAGCCAGCAATCCCTCTCCTTTTCCTGGCTAGCAGGGAGGAGTTTATTCCCACTGCAACAGCTCATTAACTGCAGCTGAGCAGTGGGTTGGAGACGATCCAAAAAACCCTGGCCTGGATCCATGTCTCCCCAGAAAACCACTAAACTGTGGAGTGGAGCATTGGCCCACCCTTCTCTCCAAATGCTCCACCCCAGGGGCCCATAACTAAACAGTGTTTTGTGTTGTGCAACACACAAACTACACGTACTTCCCCTGGGGTTAAAAGGCCTATCTGCCTTCACTTTATCACATATCCTCCCCCCCAGCTCAGACCCATCGGGTCGAGCGACCTTAGAACTCAAACCACGAACATTCACGTCACCTAGGGCTGTACCAGACCTGACTTGCTCCTCAGTTACAGGAAGTGGCCTATTGTAGATAGCGGCTACCTTGCTCCCTTGTAGTTTAAGGAACCCCCACCCAAGTGGATAACCCAAATAGTTAGCTGCCTCAAATCCTAGATAACACTTAGTGTTAGCAGTCAGACCGGCAGCCCTTACATTATTTACAACTAATTGGACCTTCATCAGGGGTACTTCCAAGTCTACCCTGTGAATCGCCACATCACCAAGGTAGGTTCTCTCCGTGGGGCCAAAGTATCCTATTCATATGCGGAAAAGGGGCTGGTGCACTATGCAACCTGAATGGCAGTACTTTATGTTGCCATAACCCCTTGGGAGTAGAAAACGCTGTCCTTCCCTTTGCTTTCTCTGTCAGGGGAAACTGCCAATACCTTATGACCAGGTCCAAGGTACTCAGACACCTGGCCTTACTTATATGCTCTTGTGTTTGAGCTACATGTACTACAGGGCATTTAACTTTTACTACCTCTGTGACAACCTCTACCATGGGGTATGTGCGAGTGTCACCATGTGTACCCACAATATCAATCACTTATCTTAAACCACATTTTTCTGGCTGGAGCAGAACACTTTTCAAAGTAGCCTCACTCCCTGAATTAATTAGTGCTTGTGCACTCTTCCCTACCACCATCACCACTTTTAGCTGTGCTGTAACACCACCACCAGTCACCATACACATCTTTAAGCAAGGCAATACTATCCTATGCAGAGCCCTTATTCCTATGTCACATTGTATTGGCTCTTCAGTCTCAGGACAGTTATATGCAATATGTCCTTGCATGTGGCAGTTGAAGCATCGGAGGTTTTTCTCAGTCTGGTCTCGTAGCCGTAATGGGACTTTTGGGTACGTTCTGCCAGCATAGTTATATTGTCCCAGGCTCAGTATCAGGTTTTGTCCTTTCTTTCCATTTCCCCCGCTTATCTGGTTGCTAGCGGATCTAGGCTGAGGATGAATACGATGTGGCTCCTTAGCAGCCAAGTTCCTCTCAATCATCTGCTTCCACATCCACAGCTTCTGATTTGATAATCTCTCAATGTTAGAGTAACTTTCAAAAGCAAACTTTGCAAAGGCTTGGCGTGTAGCTCTACGTCCAATTCCTTCATGAGCTGAATTTTCCAGGTGCTCAACCTCTTCAAGACCTGGTTCTGTCACCAGCTCATCCTCCACTGGAACAGGTCCCTCCATGAAGGGCTCCACAACATCCTCCATCAGTTCTGCGAATTCCTGGGAGCCTTCCTTGCTCCCTACAGGTAATGCTAGAGGTCTCATCTCTATATCCTCAGGGGGTTGGCCAGGGAGGCTGTCTGGAGCACCCTCCTCCTGCATGAATGCAGCCTTTGATCCCAGCTCCATCCTATCATGCTCGGCCTGGCCTGGTATGCAGCACTGTTCTTCTACCTGAGGCCCAGACTCCCGGCTTAGCTCATCTCTCCTTTGCCTGGCTTCCTCCCCAGGGGTATCCTCCGAATGCTCTGCCTTGAGTGGCCACCTCTCACTGTCAGAAAAGCTTTCCTCTGGGCTGTCTGGCAGTCTCCCTGCTCCCTCGGGGTTGTCCGGAGACGCAGTCATGGCCTCTGGCTGGGTCATGACAGCCCCGGTATCAAACAGCCAGTCAGGCATTCCGAGTTCCACCTTTGATTCCATGATTGTGCTCCCAGAGTCTGGCAGCTGTTCCAGGTAGTCAGTGCGCCCAGGCCGTGTAGCAGTAGTCTTTGCCAGCAGATCAAGTTCTACGGCTCCCGAAAAATCATTCAAAGTCTTTGTAGCAATACCAGATGTCTTTGAAATATTTAATTCTGCTATGCCAATGTCACCTACTTTGTGACGTTCGCCTTGGTCTGGCTTAGCTGCGGACGTGCCCATCTTATCATCACAGCTTGGTTCTGTAACTGTCGCTCTCTCTTGGCTTAGATCAGAAGCGGCTACTTTTCCATTCTTTTCTCTGCCAAACTGTTCAACAGCTGGTCGACAATCTTGGGTAGCCTCGGCTACTAAACAGTGCACCACATTGCTATACTCAGCTGGGGTGCTTTGCTTCTCTCTATTAAGCTCAGCTCTTTTGCAGTTGTCTTCTCTGATTCCCCAAGTCAGTCTGCTTTTCATGCCTTTAACTTGTTCACTTGGGTGTACATCAGGGGCTCCTGCTTCGTTTTCTTTTATATGTGATCCCCCTGGAATTGCATCTATTCCCTTCTCTTCACCTGTCCTTCTGGACGCTTCACTTAGAAAATCTAGAACTCTTGTTTCCACTATAAAATCTGGGTTCCACAATAACTGGTCATCATTTTCATACACTCTTTCAGTTTCCTTGTACTTGCAGATGCCAACTGGAATCTCTGCCTGGAACATGGAACCAACCATTATTTCCTTTTGCCAGTCTTCTGAAGGAACATAATCCTCATCATCCTCTGATTCTTCTTCTATTTCATTATTTGCATCAAAATACTTGCACCTCCGTGGCCTGATTGCCTCTTGTACATCCCGACATGTAGCAGATGGCACTGTGTCATCGTTACATGATTGAGTCTCATCTTCCGGTCCAGAGGAATCTTTAATGGTCTCATCCTTGTTTTCCACACTGCAGGCACTGTTCCGGTCATTCTCCTCTTCTTCTTCTTTCGTTACCCTGGGAAGATTTATCAGTACCTTTCTGTTTTCAAATGTCTTTCCAGCATTCTCTTGAAACATGCAAGATTCAGTTTCTGAGCATGAAAATATTTTTGTTTCCAACTCTTTTCCCAAGATCGCTTTACTTTGGCGCATGTCATCACTGTCACCATCACTGCCTCTTGACAATTCCGGGTTTTCCTTTAGATTTGCTGGTCTCATTACTACCTTTTTCTCTTTTGCTTTTTGTTCCTTGGATGATCCAACTGCCTTTTCACCATCTTTATCACTGCTTTCAGGATCAATTTTATCCTTCTTGCCTTTTAATTCCGGTTCTCTCTCTTCTGTGTGTTTCTCAACATCACGCTTTGTTGCCTCCATGCTTTTCAGCTTGCGAAAGACTTCTTCTACTGCCTCTGTCATCTTATGCAGGATGTCAGTAGCTTGGTTACGGGGTCCCTTGTCCCCACTCTCCCTGCAGGGGGCAATCTGCAAAACCTCAGTAAGTGCAGCTCTGTGCTCCTGCTGAGCATCCCTCAGGTTCTTAATCTGTGCAGCCAGGAAATGGTTGGTGTTTTGTTGTATAGCAGTTGCCTCTTGTTGTACAGTGGTTTCCTGTACCAGAGCCTTCAACAGGTCCTCCATTATAGCACCAAGCAGGTAACAGTCTTAAAGGTGCAGTGCTACTTATTTGATTAGCAGGTCTGCCAAAATAAAAGTCCTCAAGCAGACTACCAGATGACTGGCACACCCACAGACCCTCACTGTGCTACTGTGCCCGCATTCTCCACCATATTGCGATCCTTGTCAGCAGGTAGCACGGTCCTCTAGGGCAAAAACATGCACAGTCCTTGTAATTGCATATAATCCAGTCACTTTATTTGCAAATCCACACAGGATACAGCAGTAAATGCAAACATAAATGTAACAGAAAACCCTATAAACAAAAAACCTAGCTCGTCTGAGCACTAACTCACTTTGTATATCCCTCTCTATCAGGGTTAAACTAACAAAAACATATGGCACCAACCTTACTAGATAGCAACACTCTGCTAGCTAGCCTGTTGCTTTCCTTTCTCCACTCCCAGTGCTCCAAGCCAGCCTTGCCTTGACTGCTTTCCTTTCTGCACTCCCAGTGCTCCAAGCCAGCCTTGCCCTGACTGCTTTCCTTTCTGCACTCCCAGTGCTCCAAGCCAGCCTTGCCCTGACTGCTTCCTTTCTGCACTCCCAGTGCTCCAAGCCAGCCTTGCCCTGACTGCTTCCTTTCTGCACTCCAAGTGCCTAGTCTCCTTGACTCTATCTGGAGAGAACAGCCTCTCTCTCCTACCTGCTTCCTGGGAGGAAGCCAGCAATCCCTCTCCTTTACCTGCCTAGCAGGGAGGAGTTTATTCCCACTGCAACAGCTCATTAACTGCAGCTGAGCAGTGGGTTGGAGACGATCCAAAAAACCCTGGCCTGGATCTATGTCTCCCCAGAAAACCACTAAACTGTGGAGTGGAGCATTGGCCCACCCTTCTCTCCAAATGCTCCACCCCAGGGGCCCATAACTAAACAGTGTTTTGTGTTGTGCAACACACAAACTACACGTACTTCCCCTGGGGTTAAAAGGCCTATCTGCCTTCACTTTATCACAATATATACATATTATATATATGTAACGTCATTCTAAGTGTATTTTAATACTAATATATATACTAATATTAGTATTAAAATATACAACGTATGACATTATATATATATATATAATATGTATATATATTATATATATATATAAATATATTGAATTTATTTTATAACATGTTTATTTTTATTTTTTTACAGTTTCCCACCAGCAGGGGGACTGTCTGATATTTCAGACAGTCCCCCTGCTGGCAGATCCACAGCCAGCTATAGGGGGCCATGTGATCGCTCTTTGAGAGCGATCACATGGCCCCCGGGGGCCTCATTCACCGGAGGAGGGCTGCCTGGGTGGTCAGGCAGCCCTCCAGAAGAGGATCGCGGCGGAGGTGAGTACCGCCGGTCCTCTGGGGGCTTAAGCCGTTAGGGCGTTCTATGCCGCCGCAACGGCTTTAAAGCCCATTAAAGCCGCGACGGCATAGAACGCCGTAACGGCGTTAAGGGGTTAAATGTGGATATTCAGTAATTCCTTGTACTGTGAATGCATTTAAATCCCTTGCTGCTTGAACCCATAACTTTTCTTGCAGGAAAAACTTGATACCTCACCACGCTATCCCCAAATTAATACACTCCCCTGCTCCCCCAATTCAATACACTGCACTTCCCCACCCCCCCAATTTAATACATCACCCTTTCTCCCTACCCCAGATTGAATGCACTACCGGAAGGTCCATGAAACCCCCTTTTACCCTACCCTACCCTCCCACCTCCTGGACAGCATCCATTTTGAAGCTGCATTCTTAGTGAGCTGTCCAGGAGGTGGGAGGGTCTGGGAGGTAGGGTCTGCTGCTGATTGGCTGGAATGTGTCTGCTGACTGTGAGGTACAGGGTCAAAGTTTACTCAATGATGAGTCCGTGGCGAACCGTTCGTGGCGAACCGTTCACGAGCCGTTCGGCGAACCGTTCGGGACATCACTAATTACAGACCATCAAAGAGATAACCTTTTAACCTCTGGTTACAAAAATACATGTTGTTGGTTGGTGAGTAAGCAATATTGTATTTAGCTGATGCAATCTTGTCATGTTACTTTTGCTGTAACTTTTGTCTATTAATATGTTTGCCTGATCCTTAATACAGTGGTAGTAGCCCAATTTGAAACACATTGTCTGTGTATCACTAACAGGCTCTGTGACGAAAGCAACTTCGCCACTGACTTTTTGAGGGGACTACTTGCCAGCCTTTTGTCCTGTGACTATGGCCCATGTGATAAAACTTGCTGTAAATCACTGTTCATGCCTTTTTCCCTTCTATGGTGCAGTATATGGGGCTTACCGAATGCATTAGGCTTATGGTATTCGTTTACCGAACAAACTGTCGAACAGCCGGACTACCCGCAAGTGAAGTGTGCAGCCTGTTAACCTCCCAGAAGCTGTGGTTAACCACAGCTTAACTGACGAACGGCTGGGTGGTCGCCATTTGTATAGTTGAACACGTGGTGGCGGCGGCCATCTCGTTTAATCGAACGCGGTCAGCGGTGTTTTACCGTAGAGTTCATGGAACTGAAATTGGACACTCAACGGCACGAACACCGCTGGGACTTCCACCTCCATCTATGTTTGGCTAAATACCTTTAGGTAGAAATAATCTACCGAACACACTTCAACACTGACTTTGTGCACGAATGGTTCAGTTCGACTATTTGAAGTGCACTTTAATCACTGGAAATAGACCGGCCGCACAGCCTAATTTTCTGTAACTATTTTGGGCATGAAGCCATGCTTGTGGCCGGTCGAAAAGAGGCTTCCAGGAATTTCCTGAACCCCTGCGGATATGTTGCATTTTGGGGAGTACTTATTGGACTTTGTAAAAATGTGTGTTTTTCTGCCTGGGGATAATTAGGTTAATGCATTATTATTATTATTTTTATTATTATTTTATTATTTATATAACGCCAATAAATTCCGTAGTGCTGCCTTAATTAGATTACAGGCACAGGGAAGGGATTGTATACAGTATGTGGGAGTGTCATTCATTGTCACATTGTTTTTATTGGCTTGTACACTTTGTGTCCCTGTGCCCAACAAAGTCCACCTTGGTGTCACCCTTGTTGGGAAACGTGCATAAAAGGCCAGCTGTGGCTTCCATTAAACATATTTGTTTTATCCTTCATGAAGTCTGGGCTCATGTTTGGGGGATTGGAGAACTACATACACTCTGGGGATTGCTATATCACAGTACTCCCCAGCTCTTCTAAGAGCTGTTCCTGCAATGCTTTCTGGACTAGGAGAGGTCTATCCACTGGAAGCTGAATCCTGGTCTTGGGTCCAGGGTGGGTGAGGATGGCGAGACCCCAACCAAGCTGCGGTGGTTCGTGGAGTTTACGGTGGTTATGGTGTTTCAATGCAGTGCTTATGGTACTCGCAAGTACTAGGAAGCGGCAATTGACGGAGGTGCAAGCTGGTCCATCACAGGCTCTTCCCAAACGTTTGGTCCAAAAGTGAGGTGCATGGAATGCTTTGACCCCAACGGCGTGTCTGCATTAGGAATTAGGTGGTCAGACTGGCATGAATGCACATCAGGCTGCCTGCCAATCATTCAGGATGACCAACCAAGAGCACACTGTGCAGACAGCACCCTGATCTTGGCATAAATAAGTCTATTGATGCGCTAGCTCTCCGCTTTCTAACGACTGTCCCCTAGCACTTAGTCCAATTTTCTCCTAACCTTCTTACTAGCAAGCAGAAGCTCCTGTAATTTGGGACAGAAACAAAGTGTATGTAGTGAGTGTAGAAGAAAAGGAACACAGCACAGTGTTAGAGAGACTGAAGCAGCAAGAGCATTTTGCATAGTGCGCAAAGTCAACGTTACCTTAACTATTTTTATTTTCTGCCAGTCCACACCAGCTTTGTTCCCCTACATCCCTTTTAAGTTTCCATACTTAAGCAAGAGCATGTGATGAGTAGTAACAAAAATATATATATATTTTTTATTTATTTTTTTAAAATCAATGGGGCTGGAGCTGCAGATTCATCAGCCCCTATGTTAATCCGGCACTGCTTACAATAGGGAGGGGCGTCCAGGGCAGCTTTGACACCATAACCACTACAGGAAGCTGTAGTGGTTTTGGTACTTGCATTATTCTTTTAATGCTTAATTGCAGATGCAAATAGCAGCTACTGCCCAGAAATTTGACTCATTAATTTGGGGCATGTATGCTGTTACTTTTTATATTCTTATATTGCATTAAAGTTCAATTAAAACTGTATATTTAATTAGTTTATACAGTTAACCTGAATTTAACTGAAAAGTAATGATTCATTTTATAGGGTTTGGTGAATTGTAAAATGAAACATTACCAATTTAATAAAAAATCCTGCTATTTGTTACACATAAGGATGTATGACAACTCAATATAGTATTATTCTGATTTGATTAAATAATACGTTAATTATTTCTGCGTGGAAATATGCATTACCTTATGCATGACTAATTAATTGCATTCTATTTAAAATAAGACCCAAAGAATTTGTAGGAAGAAGCAGCTGATAAATGAAAATTATGAATTTGCAAACCAATAACATGCAAGCCACATACTTACAAAGATAATAAGCACATGTCAGAATTCTGGAAGCTACATGCTAAAGTTCACAATCTTCTTTCTGACATTTTGTCATTGTTTAAAATCTGTGTGGGTGTTCTGTCATAAGCTCAAAATATGTATACCAAAGATACAGAGAGTGCCATCCAATTTAAAGTATTAAAATAACCAGCATCTTAAATAATTGAAAATTGTGGTAGTTTTATTTTTGAAGCCTATTTTTTAGCAATATCAAAAATAGCAAGTGTATCACGCAAAATATGTGCATAATGGGGAGTATCAGTAATAGTATGAAATCAAATGGGAATCAACTAAATTGAGCAAAGAAAGGAAAGAAATAAGAGTGGAAAAAAATGGAAGTATAGTGATCAGTTATGATCAGTGACTGAAAAATAGGTGCTACATTTCTTTGAAAATAAGCAGGGTTATTTACTAAATTGAGAATTTTAAGGAATTCAAAGTTATGACTAGAATAGCTAAACAAGATAATTTTTCTAATTCAGCTATTTCAGCTTTCATTAAAATTCACTTTGAACTCTGTAACAGAACTATGCTGTATGCCTGGGCCAGTGAACTAACCAAAATCAGCAGGAATTCGTCACATTTAGTGCATTTCAACCATTCGAATGGATTCGCATGAATTCCCTGTGTAAAGTATAGGTGGCCGCCATTTCGGGACTTTACACGTGGCCGCGGCCATCTTACGTGCGAACAGCGGTGTTTGCCTGTCGACGCGTGGAACTAAAATCGGATACGCAAACAGGCGAACACCGCTGAGTCCTCCATACTTCCAGAAGTTCGCACGGAAACTACCGAATCACCGGACGTTCGGTAGTTATGTTCAATCATCTATGGGGATTGCGGCGAACCCCGAGATTCGAATGGATGGCAAGAATTTCAGACCTTTTTACCAGGCGAACGGAGACCGACCGCAAGGCCAAAACTCATGGAACTATTTTCGGCTAGTTGGTCTGTGCGGTCGGTCAAAACTTTGGAACTCTGTATCTCCCGAACTATTCATCCGAATGGGCTGATTTTTGGACATGTTGGTCCCCTGAATGAGAGCTATCAAGCGACCCCGGATTTAAAGCTGTACCCCCTGTTTTTGGGGAACATCCAGAACTGGGGTAAAATGTTGTACGTTTTAATTATGTTATATGTTATCTGAGGGGAGGAGACGTGGGGGTGTTACCAGGTATATGATTGGGTGTTTTTATCCTCCCCCTGGGAGTATCCTGTGTGTACCTGATCCCAATAAAAGCAGGCTGGGTGTTCCAGTCCTCAGATCTTCTTGACCCTTCAAAACGTAGCCTTGTCTCGTTCTTGGAAGGGGATTATTTGGGAATGTTATTCTGCTCCTGTTACAGCTGAACCTGACTCTTACTCTGGATATCGTGGATAGGATTATACCAGCTTACTTCTCCACAGCAGCTTACAGGGAAAAAGGACGTCTCCAACGGCAGATACCCTCCTTCTACCCGGGTAGCCGTTACATTGGTGGCAGCGGTGGGATGGTCCTTTTATCCAGAGAACAAGTGCTGAATGGAGGCTCAGTACGTCAAGCTGAAAAGACCCACATTAAAGGATTTATTGGAGAGTCGTGGTAGGAGTGCCAGCAACAGACCACGGAGGGAGCTGATAGCTGACCTACTAGAACTGGACGAAATGGATAGGTCCATGGAGGTAACAGAACCTCTTGCACCTGTCAGCGAGGACGATGAAATTTCTGCCATTGTACAGCGGAGATTAGCTTGGTATCCAGAAAGATCCACGGAGCTAATAAACCAGCTGCTCCGGGAAACAAGGGAGGAGATACAAACTAAGAGGGGACAAGAAGCGGAACTGGTAAGAGCTAGACAGCCCATTACACAGGCAGTTCCTACCCCCCCACCCGCTGCTACAGGGAGGAAAATACCGTTCACTGCATTTAAAGCGTTTGTAGAGAATGAAGAAGAAATTGACGGATACTTAGCGGACTTTGAGAGACAATGCTCGCTACACCAAGTACCACCAGACCAATGGGTTACTATTCTGGCTGGAAAGCTCTCAGGAAAAGCAAATGAGGCTTTTCGGGCACTTACTACGGAAGATATAACGCAGTATCAACGGGTGAAAGCTGCACTACTCACCCGATATGCGGTCACCCCAGAAGCATATCGCCGGCGCTTCCGGGAGTCCAAAAAGAAGGCAGTGGACTCCCACATGGAATGGGCAAACAAGATACAACGGGTGGCAACACACTGGGTGCGAGGGTGCAATGCTAACACCGGAGAAGAAATATTACAGTTGTTCCTGATGGAACACTTCTTTCAAGATCTGGCTGCAGATATACAGGACTGGGTCAGAGATCGGCGCCCGGCCAATTTAACTGAGGCAGCGCGACTAGCAGATGAGTATGCAGAGACAAGGAAGGTGAGCCAAAGTAACACACGACCAGCCCCTAGAGCAGAGGCCCGCACTACAACCTACCCTGCACGCACAGAATTTCGGGCCCCAGTACCCCCAGGGCCTCCACGTCCCCAGGGGCATAACAACCATCCCCGGGAATCTTACAAAGTAACGTGCCATCGCTGCGGCAACACAGGACATATTGCCCGGTATTGCCCGTTGGGATCAGCCAATAATAACTGGAGGCGCCCACCTAACACCGAAAGCACACCGCCACGTCCAGCGGCTGCTCACTGCCTAGAAATTGAAGGAAGCCCTGAAGAGTGCCTGGGAATATTATATGAGGCCAACCCCATACAAGCAGCTTCCCCAGATAATCGTCAGCATCACCGTCAGGAGGGGCGTGTGAACGGACAGATAGCACAAGGCCTAAGAGACACTGGCGCTACCATTACCCTAATACAGAAACACCTTGTAAAACCAGAACATGTGTCAAATCGTACCGTGGCTGTTTGTGTCGCAGGGGGAGCTGTTTTTCGCTTACCCACCGCCAGGATACACTTAGATTGGGGAGCCGGGTCAGGAAAGACCACGGTGGGCATCATGGACAATTTACCCGCCGAGGTCGTATTGGGCAACGATATTGGCCCTCTAGCTTCAGCATTTTTACCCACTACTGCTGGTGCTTGCCCCGTGACCACCCGCTCACAGACACGTATCGAGGACGATCCTACAACAGGTCGGGAGACCCAGGTAAGCCACAAGCAGACACCCCACACTAACATTACAGAGAGACCCATAGCTTGGGACACCCCAGAAGAATTTGGGAGGGAAACTAGGCAGGACCCCACCCTCCAAAAGTACAGGGAACTAGCTGACAGTAGGGGGGATGAGCGAGAACGTTTTGTATGGGAGGGGGACAGGCTATATAGAGTGACCGAAGGCAGGAAGAGAGGCTGTGCCCCCTCGCAGAAGCGCCAATTAGTGGTACCCAGAAAGTACCGGTGGGAGCTTCTCCGAATTGGCCACGACATTCCGTTGGCAGGGCATCTAGGGGGTAACCGCACAACCTTCCGGATCACCCAGACCTTCTTTTGGCCAGGGATCTCGAAAGATGTGCGCCGCTACTGCAGCACTTGTGATGTATGCCAGAGGGTGGGAAAGAGAGGGGATCACCCCAAAGCCCGACTGTTACCCATGCCAGTGATCGAGGAACCATTTAGCAGGGTGGCAGTCGACCTAGTGGGACCCCTACCTAACCCCAGTCCCTCTGGTAAGAAATATATTCTTACTGTAGTAGACTATGCTACTCGCTACCCAGAAGCCGTCGCTCTGACGAATATCCAAGCTGACACTGTCGCCAGTGCTCTAGTTGGGATCTTCACCAGAGTAGGATTTCCCCGGGAAATCCTGTCGGATCGAGGGACCCAGTTCACCGCAGACCTAACTCAGCAGTTATGGAAGGCCTGCGGTGTCCAATCCCTCCTTAGTTCCCCGTATCACCCTCAAACTAACGGTCTCTGTGAACGCTTTAATGGTACCCTAAAGCAACTACTGCGTACCTTTACAGCGGAATACAGGGACTGGGAGCGATTCTTGCCACACCTCTTGTTTGCATATCGAGAGGTGCCGCAAGAATCCACAGGGTTCTCCCCATTCGAATTGCTCTACGGACGGCGGGTACGAGGCCCCCTCGACCTGATCCGAGAGCACTGGGAGGGAGAGACAGAACATGAGGGGGTCCCCATCGTATCGGGACCGCATGGGGCACCTAGCCAGGATGGCCCGAGAGCATCTCCAGGCGGCCCAAGGCCGACAGAAACATTGGTACGATCGGGGCGCGAGATTGAGAACCTTCCAGGTGGGACAGAAAGTCCTAGTACTTAGACCCGCTAAAGGGAACAAATTACAAACCTCCTGGCAAGGCCCTTACAAGGTGGTCGCACAGATCTGTGACACCACCTATGTAATTGCCAGTAGCAAGGACGAGAGGATACAGAAGTCCTTCCATATAAACTTACTGAAAGAGTACCAGGAAAGGCCCGAAGACATAGCAGCCATATGTATCCCGGCCACTGAGGACCCGGACAGTCTCCCCATCCCGGATCTACTAGCTAACCCCGAGTCTAAAACCTTGCTGAACACTGTACAGCTAGGGGAGCGACTAACGCCCACCGAAAGAGAGCAACTCCAGCAGATGCTAGCTGCAAAAAGATTGACGTTTTCCCAGGAACCCGGTTACACACCTTTAGCGACACATTACGTAGAGACCCCAGGACAAAACCCTCTCCGACAGACTCCCTATAGAATTCCCGAAGCCGTGAAAGAGGAGATGAGAAAGGAGATTCAGGAAATGTTAAAGCTAGGAGTTATAGAACCCTCCGACAGCCCCTGGGCATCCCCAGTCGTCCTAGTCCCCAAAAAGGACGGAACGACCCGATTTTGTGTCGACTACCGACGCCTTAACGACAGAACTGTGACAGACGCATACCCCATGCCCCGAGTAGACGAACTATTAGATCGTATTGCTAGGGGACGCCATCTGACCACCATCGATTTGTGCAAAGGGTACTGGCAGATCCCCCTGGCCAAGGACGCTATCCCTAAGTCGGCGTTTGTCACCCCGTTTGGCTTGTACCAGTTCAAGGTCATGCCTTTCGGGATGAAAAATGCCCCAGCTACCTTTCAGCGCTTAGTGGACCGCCTCCTTGATGGCTTCCAGGAATTCGCTTGCGCGTACCTGGATGACATTGCGATCTATAGTGAGACATGGGAAGAACACCTACGACACGTAGAGGCTGTGCTGGATCAGATTAGGGCCGCCGGCCTAACCCTGAAACCAGAAAAATGTAACTTTGGTATGGCTGAAGTTCAGTACTTGGGACACAGAGTGGGGTGTGGGAAACAACGACCAGAACCCGCCAAGGTAGAGGCCGTAGCGAATTGGCCCACCCCTCACACTAAGACCCAGGTATTAGCCTTCTTGGGAACGGCAGGGTACTACAGAAAATTTGTCCCTGACTACAGCGCCATCGCCAAACCTCTGACCGATTTAACGAAGAAAAATTTACCTAGGGTAGTCCTGTGGTCTCCCGCCTGTGAAGCAGCATTCCAAACCCTGAAACAAGCTCTGATCAACGCACCTGTTTTGTCGGCCCCCGTCCCTAATAAAAGATTTGTCGTCCACACAGATGCGTCCATGTACGGACTGGGGGCAGTGCTAAGCCAGGTCGGAGAAGATGGGGGAGAACACCCTGTCGCATACCTGAGTAGAAAGCTATTGCCCAGGGAAGTGAGTTATGCGGCAGTGGAAAAAGAATGTCTAGCCCTGGTCTGGGCCCTAAAGAAGCTCACCCCCTACCTTTATGGTCAGGAATTTACCCTGATCACAGACCATAACCCTCTAGTATGGCTGAACCGAGTGGCTGGGGACAATGGACGACTACTGAGGTGGAGCCTAGCCCTACAACCGTATAATTTCTCCATCCAGTATCGCCCAGGCCGGTTCAATGGGAATGCAGACGGACTGTCCAGGCAAACAGAACTTTTACCTTAGAGGCAGACCGGACAGCCCCAAGTTGACCCGAAAAAGGTCAATCCGGGTCTGCCGGAGTGTTCCACAAAAGGGGAGCAGTGTAACAGAACTATGCTGTATGCCTGGGCCAGTGAACTAACCAAAATCAGCAGGAATTCGTCACATTTAGTGCATTTCAACCATTCGAATGGATTCGCATGAATTCCCTGTGTAAAGTATAGGTGGCCGCCATTTCGGGACTTTACACGTGGCCGCGGCCATCTTACGTGCGAACAGCGGTGTTTGCCTGTCGACGCGTGGAACTAAAATCGGATACGCAAACAGGCGAACACCGCTGAGTCCTCCATACTTCCAGAAGTTTGCACGGAAACTACCGAATCACCGGACGTTTGGTAGTTATGTTCAATCATCTATGGGGATTGCGGCGAACCCCGAGATTCGAATGGATGGCAAGAATTTCAGACCTTTTTACCAGGCGAACGGAGACCGACCGCAAGGCCAAAACTCATGGAACTATTTTCGGCTAGTTGGTCTGTGCGGTCGGTCAAAACTTTGGAACTCTGTATCTCCCGAACTATTCATCCGAATGGGCTGATTTTTGGACATGTTGGTCCCCTGAATGAGAGCTATCAAGCGACCCCGATTTAAAGCTGTACCCCCTGTTTTTGGGGAACATCCAGAACTGGGGTAAAATGTTGTACGTTTTAATTATGTTATATGTTATCTGAGGGGAGGAGACGTGGGGGTGTTACCAGGTATATGATTGGGTGTTTTTATCCTCCCCCTGGGAGTATCCTGTGTGTACCTGATCCCAATAAAAGCAGGCTGGGTGTTCCAGTCCTCAGATCTTCTTGACCCTTCAAAACGTAGCCTTGTCTCGTTCTTGGAAGGGGATTATTTGGGAATGTTATTCTGCTCCTGTTACAGCTGAACCTGACTCTTACTCTGGATATCGTGGATAGGATTATACCAGCTTACTTCTCCACAGCAGCTTACAGGGAAAAAGGACGTCTCCAACGGCAGATACCCTCCTTCTACCCGGGTAGCCGTTACAAACTCCAAATAATTTTCACTTTATTAAATATCCCTAAATGGAGAAACAAGAGTTATTTAAACATACCGCTCCCCTTCTACAGGAACAATCCACTAAAAATCACTATTTAGTAGTCCAATGAAATCATGCATGCATTGAAACCCTTAATGCTTTTTGGGCATGTTATGCCATCCTACATAAGGTGGGCTTTAAAGCCTTTGGGGCAGCATAGAACACCCTGCATATTTGGTGTGTGCAGTGTTAAATTCCTGCTCACAAAAGGTTTCACCAGGTATCAATGGGTACATGGGGCTTCACTATGTCTGCTGCTGCAATTTTTTGTGTCCTCAATATTTTAAACGAGAGCTGCAAACAGGTCTTTATTTTAGGCATTTAAATGTCTATTAAAAGATCATGGTATGGGGGCATGAGCAAGATGGTCGCATAATCTTTTGCTCCGCCATCAGGGCTCCTCCAAAATCTTGTAAACATCGCTCATCTAGCTATGTTTCACCCCAAGGACAAGAAGCAATAAGCTGAATTTTTTCAGCCAAAAATCGATGGCTGTGAGCCAGGCTGGGCCAGCACTCAGCCAAGATGGCGACCGAGGCTCGAGAGCAAACAGCCCAACACTTGACTCCGATGCTACGAACGCGAAGGAAAATATCACCAAACAATTCTTGATGAAACAACTAGCAGCTATAACTACCAAACTGATAAACTCGTGGACAGAAACTGCGGAAGGCTTAAAGGAAAAAAAATGCAAGAATTGGGGGCACATGTGGAGGAGAAGATGGAGGAATACTCAGATGCCCACAACAGCCTAGCAGACCATGTACAAGCTATGGAAGAAAAAGCACAGCAATTGGAAAATAAAATTATAGCCCTAGAAGATAAAGCTCGTCGGAACAATCTACCCTGTCCCCTCCCCGTAGCTGGATGTGAATTAGGCCCCTGTTGATTATTACACGCTATATTCAGAAAGGAGAAAAAAAAATAATAATAATTAAAAAAAAGAAAATATATGTAAATAAAAAAGGGATCAGGGAAGGAGGGAGGTCAAAAGAGGAACTTTGACACTATAGTGCTGTTTATTAGACAGACATATCCATTTTGTTTATCCATGTATCCGAGTCTTCTATTTGAGTTTATCTGTTTCCTAGGTTCACTAAGGAACAAAGGAAACATTCCATTCCATTTTTGCCTGCCATATAACTTGTGTGATTAATTCTTGGGTGCATGGGATTGTCCCTGTTTTCCAGTTTGGTGCTAAAAAGTAATTTAGCTGCCGTGATATTATGTAGCGTCAACATTTGTGTTTTTTTTGTAATTTTTGGCCAGTTCAGGTTTAACTGAACCACTTCAGGTTTTAAAACTTATTTCATTTCTGTTATTTGATATATTACATTGATTACATCTTTCCAAAATTTATTTATGGGTGTGCATTGCCACCATACATGGATCAAATTGCCATCATTAACTTTGCATTTCCAGCATCTGATGACTCTGGGAAAGTTTTCTTTAAACGTTTAGGTGTTAGGTACCATCTGTTTGAGAGTTTGAATTGTGTTTCAGTAAGGTTTAGGCAATGTATATATTTATATAATTTGTTTAGGGAACTTTTCCACTCTTCTTCTGGTATATGTACTTGCAATTCTTTTTCCCATTTATTGTCACATCCTGTTCCTGGTTGCAGATCATTTCTGGCAATGGCTTCTGGTATCCAGTACTCTTTTTAGAACTCTTATTTAGTTTTTCTAGTTCTCTTTTCCATGTCTAGTTTTCTTTATGCTGGATTTTCTGGGTTCATTCCTGTATTCCGTTCCTGGATTTCCTAGTCTCTTTGATTCCTTTAAATGTTTGTTTTTTGTTGCCCCACCCGTTCCTTTCCCATTAATCCTTTTTGTTTCAATCTGGTCCTGCAGGCAGTGGTTTCATTACCTCTGCTTCTTTCTTTGCAGGTAAGTGCAGTGTGTGTTTTATTATTGTTGTTTTAGTCATACACATCTAGGCAGTTAGTACCCACCGTAATTGGAGTACTTTGGCGCAGTTTGTGGACCCAGGACATACTTGAAAACGAGAGAAATCTCAATGTATCTTTCCTGGTAAAATATTTTATAAATAGAATAAAATAATACATTTTGGCCATTTATGTATTACTAAATATCCAATGTTTACTGCACCTATTAGTACTTAGTTGTGTCTCCTCTTGTTTTGCCTTGTAATTCTTGTCTTGTTTTAATTTGTCTTGTATTCCCAGTTCAAGTACAGTCCTGTCATGTCCTGCCCTGTCCATGTCCTGTTCATGTTTTCCTTATGTGTTGTGTACATGTTCTGGGTTCTGCTTTCGGTCCTGCTCTGGTTCTGGGTTCTTCTAGTCTAGTCTTGCTATCTTCTTTGGTGCCTGTTCTAGTCTTGCCTTTTTTTCTAGTACTGGATATATATCTGCTGCAGAGCCTATCCAGATCCTGGGAGGTCTGCTTATCATCTGGCACCTGGTATCCGCAGAAGCTGCATCAGGGCCCTGGTATATGGCAGCACAAAGGCCGGTGCTCAACACCAGGAGGCGTGTGGTTACCCAGCACCAAGCCCTGATAATCCATTTCCACTTAGTGACTCCTACTATCAAGATCAGGCATCCTGAGTCCCGTTCTCTTGACCGCCACCCCTGACATTTATTAATCAGTTCTATCAGTTTGTATAAGATTTATATTTTTCTCCACCCTTGTTTTTAAGGAGATATTCTGCTATGAAGCTTTACACTCGCAGATAATTAAAGGTTAATTTGAGGGGAATATTTTATTCCTCCATAATTTGATTGAAGGACTTGATTTTATGTTCTAGTAGTATTTTTTTAAATCCCCTTAAACCCTCCCCCCCCCCCCCCAGTTGTCCAAGTATCTATTTTAATATTAACTAACATATCTAGAATAACAGAGATTGGGAGCACATCTATTATTCTATTTCTGAGTCCTATGTTAGTTGTAACTTTGTCCCACCAACTTGTTAATTCTTTGAGTATCTGTGATTTAGTTTGTGCCTCTTTAATAAAGGTTTTATTCTTATCTAAGACCCAAAATAGTGAGGATAGGTTTCCTATCCCTATTTTATCCTTTTCCATGTTATACCATGTTTCTTGAGTTGCTGCCTTGTTTTGTGAAAGTAGGATATGATATAACCTGCTGGGCACCCCAATCCCCCATCCTGCCTAGACCTAGCCAAAACTTTAATTTTAACCCTTGCCCTCTTGTCTCCCCATATGAACTTTAAAAAAAAGATGAGTGCAATAAAGAGCCAATTTTCTGAAAAATTTAGAATGATCATTCTCCAAAAATACAGCCATTTTGGTAAAATGTATGCTTTTAAGATGTTAATCATGCCCGACCAGGAACAGCCCAAACCTTTCCAATCCCTTAAGTTTTATTTGTTTGTTTTAGTAGAGGTAAAAATTGGCTTCTATTAGATCTTTCAGATCTGAAGTTAGGGTTATACCTAAATACTTTAGCCTATCTTTATTTTTTGGGTAGCCCGATATTTTGTACAAAGAAGTCAGTTAACCTTTTGTTTTTATCAATAAATGTTGATTTCTCCAGGTTAATTTTATAAACTGAGACTTTAGAGAATTTACTTATCTCCTTTAGAAGCTCTAGGAGTTAAATTTTTGGTTCTTCTAATGATAGTAGGATATTGTCTGCTTAGATAATTTTCTTTGTCCTGCTGCATTAGTAAAACCTTAGATTTTTTTTGTCTAATTGAAATCGCAAGGTGTTCTAACACCATTATATACAATAAGGGGGAGAGAGGGCACCCTTGTCTAGTCCCGTTTTTAATATTGAAATTTTGTGATGTGAAACCTGACCCTGTTACCTTTGCTGATGGAGAGCTGTAGAGAGCGGATATGGCTTACAATATTGATCCAGTGATTCTAAATTGTTTTAAGGTAGTGAACATGAAACCCCATCCAACCCTTTTTAAACTCTTTCTCTGCGTCTATTGACAGTAACATTAGATGGGTTCCATTGTTCTCTGTTTCTTCTAGTGTGTTTATTATGTTTTTAAGATTATTGAACCTACTTGATCATTATTGATCAACTGTGGTATTACTATTTTTAATCTGTCAGCAAGAATAGAGGATAGTATTTTGATATCGGTATTGATTAATGAAATGGGTCTGTAATTGCTAATCAGTTCTCCGTCTTTGTCTGCTTTTGGGATGGGGACAATATTCCCTCTCAACAGCTCTCCAGGGCAACATCCTGTTTTCATTATGTAGTTAAAGATAGTAGTCAGTTCCCCTTTTAATTGATCTTTCAATAGTTTGTAGAATTTGTTTGCAAAGCTGTCTGGGCCTGGAGCAGTCTTTATTTTAAGTTTATCTATATATTTACTAACCTCTTCTTCTGTTATGGGCTGGTTTATCAGCTTTAATTGGTCAGGCAGGATTTTTGGCATGATTATGCTTTCGAAGAATTTCTCTCTTTTTCCCTACTAAATAGTTCTTCTGGTAAGTTATATAACTCCAGATAAAATCTTTCAGAGGCACTTCCTATTTTTTTCTGGGGCCATTAGATAAGTATCTGTATAGTTTATTTTGTATATTACGCTTTTTTTTAATTTCTTGATCATTAGTACTTCTGGCTTTTTTCCCTTTAAATACCACTTGGCTTTTAGTACTTCTAGCTGTTTAATTGCTTTGTTCATTAACTGGTTGTTTCTCTGTTTTTCTGTTGCTGCAATCTTCCTTGCTATTTGTATGGAAGGTGTTGTTTTATTCTGCCTTTTATATTCACTTAGTATTATATATAATTTGGAGTGCGGCAGTGTTCC
>OW240914.1:241242467-241287078 GCA_933207985.1 Pelobates cultripes
GTCACCCTGGGTCTGAGATGGACTCTAGTTTGGATTGGACTCTAGTTTGGATTACTAGAGGGTGCGGCCCTCCATCTCCTTGACCTGACACCGATACTTTATTTACACAAGTAGAGAGCGAACCCCTCTCATATACTGAACCGGACACTGCTTCATTATTAGAGGGCGTGGCCCTCCTTCAACCTCAGCCCGATACTTAGAGGGATACAGAGGACATACTTTGAGTGTGACACACTCTCATAGAAGGAAAAGAACACAGATGTAGACTCTAATTTTTGCTATTAACGGGTGCCGCACACTCATGATATCAGCCGGATGCCAACACGGAATTCAGATACATTATTAGAGAGTGCAGCTCTCTCTCATACACTCAACACAGTACGGTGTAATCCATTTGTTCATCACACAGGCTTATACCGGTACAGGACAATAATGTCTGCGTAGAGATATAATATAATGAGTCTCTTGGTCCCTGCACCCCTAACTCAATCCAATATAGAGGTGCGTATCACATGCTGTGTTCACAGCTGATGATTCGGCTCTGGTAACTGGGTATAGTACCTACAATGCTCCATAACAACTGGGCAAGGGGAGAGAACCCCTCCTCTAGATCTACGACCGTGCTACCAAATTTGCTTTAGAGGTCTACCTGATCATGCAGGGTATACAGGTCTAGACCGGATTCCTCTATTTTCACCTCCTATATGATCCTACTGGATCCGGCCACTGTATCCCGCGCAAGAAAGACTCACAGAGGTATTACTGGGAGTGATTTCCCGTTTGTTTGCACACGTCCCGGAGTCCTTATGGGACAGTATAGGGACGGTTTGGCTGACCAGCTTGGGTTCGGCCCCAGGATTGCTCCTTTTTGTTGGTGCTCTATAAACTTCCTTTGGATGTACTCCTGGAGATGGTACAGCTAAGGGTTGAGCCTCAGCTATTGCAAGATTGCAGGTGTCGGTATAATCAGACTAGCAATCGCACTCCAATCAGGTTATGCAGACCATTGCAAACTAACTGCACTGACAGTTTCTTTACCATGTCAAGGTGTCATGAGAGCCTGAGGCCTTCATAGAGCAAATGTGCACTGCCGTGCTTGGGTGAAAAGACTAGGGAAGGCCCACAGCCCGGTCTGCAGCTACATCATATGCATGGTTTGCTTGGGAAGACCGGAGTCCTCGATCGACTTGCTTTCTCTGATCGTTAATAATCTTGGAATAAGATGATTGGACTACCTCCACTCCGCTGGGAACATTCTTGGAGGGCCTTCCTTCTATACCCTAAATCCCTCACGGGAACCGTATTGGTGTTTCCCGCTAACCCACCTATTCAACTGTCAGCAAGGAGACCTACTTGGACTCTATGGAGGAACGATGTGTGTCCCCTACTCCTACATGGACGTCACAAGTCGGGATGCAACCTACCACTGGAGTACGGATGGGTAACAGGCTCGAATATGGCTGCCGACATGTCAAACAGGACAACACCTGCTTCGGACGATTGAAGCAAGATCCGTGTTTTGTTATATCTGCTATCTGGAAGTCCTGTTGTGAGTGAAGGGACTTTACGTCTTGCTTATGTATCGGACTCCAGGCTAAAGGGATGCTGTGACTTAGGGATGCTGTGACTTCTTTTATCAAATTCACTTTCCTAGGTTCCTTGGCCTGGGGCCTACTTTTGGAAATCGTACCCGGACAGTTAGGGGTGCAGGGACCAAGAGACTCATTATATTATACTCTATCTTGTAGGTGGCGTTCCATACACGTATTTTGACAGGTCAGGCATGGATCAGGATCGTATCCTTTTATTTCACTCTCTCACTACAGTACGTGAGGACTCTTTTTGTTATACAGGTCCCAATCACCATTGGAACCGGACGTCTTATAACTCTTCAATATAATATAGCTGGATGGAAACCTCAACCCTGGTTGCGTTCTCCTCCTTTTGGATATTCCGGGGTTCTCAATCCCCAAGGTAGTCGAACACCGTTTTACTTCACAAAGTTCAGTTTAGACCCTGATTGGACATCCTCTGGGAGTTTCTTTCACTACCGCAGTCGTGGGTCACACAGTACATTTGGAATACTGGAATCACTCAGGATATGGCTATTTTTGACTGCACTCTTGCCTGCATATAAATTCGCTCACGCACCACTTGTTTCTATTTTCAAGATCCTGGATACCTGCAGGGTGGTTTTAATTTTCTCTTTTATAGGATTAGGTGAAATCCTGCATTTCCATTTTTGAGCACATCTTTTTTTGATTGTTTTTATTCCCTCTCAGTCTGTCGCTTTCCATTGGTAGCTTCAGAATCTTATATTCATTTCTAAATAAAAATGTGTTTGTATGATTTTCACATATTTTCATCCTAATGAAGTAAAGCACTTTTTCTTCTGTTCTGTTTTGAACAATTATTTTTTCTTCAACAATCTTTACTTTAACAAGTATGTGTTTTTTTTAATAAAAATAGTAAATTCATGACAAAACAGCGCATTTATTAAGTGAAAAGACTACACCATACCAGCCAGAGGCGGCTCTAGAGTTTATGAGGCCTTAGGCGACACTCAAACATGAGGCCCAAAGTGAAAAATAAAATAGGATTGCATTTTGTGTGTGTAAGATTCAGTCGCTATATTGAAAGGTGGGCTTGCAGTGCTAGGTACAAAGAGTCAGTCTTTGCATTCATTGTTCAGAAGCTTGCAGTCACGGCTTCCTGTGCCCCTGTTTTATGAGCTCTCTGGCTGTAATTGTAGCATAATTTGCAATAAATAAATTTAATTTGCAATAAATACATTTAATTTGCAAGTATGCCAATCTTTTATACACAATTGTGGGGCATGGTTGCATAGGTTGCATAGCCTGCCCATCATGTATACATACAGTATCTCACAAAAGTAAGTACCCACTCACATTTTTATTTTATTGCATCTTCATTTAACACTGAAGAAATGACACTCTGCTACAATGTAAAGTAGTACATGTACAGCCTATATAACAGTGTAAATTTGCTGTCCCCTCAAAATAACTCACGCCCAGCCATTAAGGTCTAAACCGTTGGCAACAAAAGTGATTACACCCCTAAGTAGAAATGTTCAAATTGGGCATAATTAGCCATTTCCCCTCCCCGGTGTCATGTGACTCGTTAGTGTTACAAGGTGTTACTGGATGTCCACTTCCGGTTAACCCCAGCCAGTAAGATCCCGTTAGGGCCCTTCCTTCAGCCTATCAGGAACTCTTGTATGGCTAGGGGGTGCTTAGCTCTTTGCGTGCCCAGGCAGAGACGGTACTCAGCCATGGGAGCTCTTAGTCCTTTCAAGGACTTTTACCCTTTGCATCCCCTGCAAGCTGGAACAGCAGACATAACAGGACGACACACAGTTTTGGAGGTTTAAACACTGGCATCTCAACAGGCTGATTCACAATCTTTATTGAACACAGGCTTCTTTTATGCACAGACACAGGGGGTCTCCATTCCACACAATACACTTCCCTTAGTCCCAGGCAGGAGAGGACTTGGTTTAGTCCGACTAATTCAAACTTCGCGCCCAAACCAAGCAACAACCAATCAGCTGAAAGGGCGCAAACCAAATTGTGCCAATCAGCGTTCAGGGAGGAAGGAGTTTCCAATCGGTGCTCGGGGTGAAACCAATTCATGCCAATCAGTGCCCAGGGACAAGGGGGTTTTCGCCGCCCAATCTGCTGAAAAGGGGGGAAAACCCATTTAAACAAGTGCTCCTTCTCTGATTCGTGCCGACCAACCAGGAGAATAGTGTGAACCCAATTTGAGCCCAGCTCCTTCCCCCATTGTTCGGCACAGACTTCAATGCTGCCAGCGGGAACCCTGTAGCCATGAGACCGACTCACAGCCCCAGGGACTCCCTGTTGTCGTGCATTCCTCTCTCCGGTGGATACCCACATTCTGGCATCCGCCGGAGAGAGCGTTCTCCTGGGCAGCCATGAGCCTACCCTTGTAGCTCCCAGGTAGGGGACAAGAGACTAGTGATCATAGCTCTGTTGGGGAGCGGGTAGGATGGCCCCTGACACGGGGACTGAAGACAGGATGCGGAGGCCGGTTCGGAATATGAATGCTGCCCCCTGGCAACATTCGGCTATACAAACCGGCGGCCACCCAAGGGAAACGCGCGCCACTTGTTACCTTGCGGTTTTCACACCTCATTAGTGAGGTGTGAACATTCTAACCACACATTCTAAATGGAATATTGTGTGGCTGAAAAATAAAATGCACTGTACATTGCAAAAATACAAGGGAAACACATACAATGAGGGAAAATCACCACAATATACATTGGGGACACAAAATATAAAACCAAACATCTGAATACTCAGTGGGCATGGCACTTAGTGGCAGTGTCCCACCACACAAGGTGTCAGGTGTGAATGGGGAGCAGGTGTATTAAATTTGGTGTTATTGCTCTCACATTCTCTCATACTGGTCACTGGAAGTTCAACATGGCACCTCACGGCAAATCTCTGAGGATCTAAAAAAAAGAATTGTTGCTTTACATAAAGATGGCCTAGGCTATAAGAAGATTGCCAAGACCCTGAAACGGAAACCCTGAAACTGAGCTGGTCAAAGTTGGTAAAACCATACAGCGGTTTAACAGGACAGGTTCCACTCAGAACAGGCCTTGCCATAGTCGACCAAAGAAGTTGAGTGCACGTGCTCAGTGTCATATCCAGCGGTTGTCTTTGGGAAATAGACATATGAGTACTGCCAGCATTGCTGCAGAGGTTGAAGGGGTGGGAGATCAGCCTGTCAGTGCTCAGACCATATGCCACACACTGCATCAAATTGGTCTGTATTGCTGTTGTCCCAGAAGGCAGCCTCTTCTAATGATTATGCACAAGAAATCCTGTAAACAGTTTCCTGAAGACAAGCAGACTAAGGACATGGATTACTGGAACTATGTTCTGTGGTCCGATGAGACCAAGATAAGCTTATTTGGTTCATTGAGGAGTACAAAGACGAGTCTTGCCTACAGTCAAGCATGGTGGTGGGCCTGCATGAGTGATGCCGGCACTGGGGTGCCACAGTTCATTGAGGGAACCATGAATTCCAACATGTACTGTGACATACTGAAGCAGAGCATGATCCTCTCCCTTCTTAGACTGAGCCGCAGGGCAGTACTCATCATCATAATGACCCCAAACACACCTCCAAAACGACCACTGCATTGCTAAAGAAGCTGAAGGTGAAGATAATGGACTTGCCAAGCATGTCTCCAGACCTAAACCCTATTGAGGATCTGTGAGACATCCTCAAACGGAAGTTGGGGGAGTGCAAGGTCTCTAACATCCACCAGCTCAGTGATGTCATCATGGAAGAGTGGAAGGGGACTCCAGTAGCAACCTGTGAAGCTCTGGTGGACTATATGCCCATGAGGATTAAGCCAGTGCTGGAAATTAATGGTGGCCACACAAAATATTGACACTTTGGGTCCAATTTGGACATTTCCTTTTAGGGGTGTACTCACTTTTGTTGCTAATGGTTGAGACATTAAGGGCTTTGTGTTGAGTTATTTTGAGGGGACAGCAAATTTACACTGTTATACAGGCTTTACACTTACTACTTTAGATTGTAGCAGAGTATCATTTCTTCAGTGTTGTCACATGAAAAGATATAGTAAAATATTAAAAAAAATGTGAGGGGTGTACTCACTTTTGTGAGATACTGTAAGTGCTGATGTGAAGGGGTTATTGGAAACAAAAAAAACTTGAGCAAAAAAGCTTTTAAAAAATAATTTACCAAAGAATAAAGTGTGTATGATGTTTGTCTACAGCTGGTGACTGTGACAAGGTGAGTAAAGGGGTACCAGTGGCAGGGAGAGTGTTACAGGATGAAGGAGGTAAATGGGACAGAGTGGGAGCGGGTTGTGAGAGAGAATGAGGGAGGGCGAGTATGACATGGTTTGATGATGGAGTGTGTCAGGGCAATAGTGGCATATTAGGAGGGACAGGTGTGACAGGATTGGAGAGGTTAATGTGGCATAGTTGGGGGGGTGAGTATCAAAGGGTTGGTGTGAAAGGTGAATGTGGCATGGTTGGAGGAGTGAGTGTGATAGGATTAAGGGGGGTTAATGTGATAGGGTGAGTGTGGCAGAGTGTGACAGGATTAAATGCATTAATTTGACAGGATAGATGTGGAAGGATTGTGAGAAGAGTGTGACAAAGTGATAGAAGGTGACTGTGACAGAATTAGGGGGGTTAATTTGACGATGAATGTGGCAGAGCGAGGGTAGGTGCAAGTGTGACAGGATTAGAAGTGGTTAATATGAGTGTTGATGCGTGAAGGGCTGAAAGTGTTGAGGGGGTGACAGTGTGTGAGTGGTGACAATGTGTGGGGATGTGACAGTGTGTGGGGAGGCTGCCAGTGTGAGAATATGGTGACACTACATTGTGCGGGGTGACAGTGTGTGTGAGGGGGGTGACACTGTGTGTATGGGGGGGCAACCATGTGTGTGGGGGTGACCCTGTGAGGGACAGTGGGTGATCCTATGAGGTACAGTGGGTGACACTGTGTGGGACGGAGGTGACAGTGTTAGGGAGGGGAGTGGTAGTGTTAGGGAGGGGAGTGTTAGTATGAGGGAGGAGGGTGTTAGTATGAGGGAGGTGTGTGATCGTGTGTGGGAGGTGAGTGATGGTGTGAGGGAGAGGTTTATACTTTGAGGGAAGAGGTAATACTGTGTGGGAGGGGGTAATACTGTGAGTAAGCTAAAGTTGTTTTGGTGACTATAGTGTCCCTTTAAAACCAGATTTCAGTTTACTACAATTCTATGTTTGCAGTGTACTAAGAATTAAAAAATTCCAAGAATTTAGAATTCGAAATTTAGAACTGACAAACGAAAATAAGTGGTGACACCTTCAAAATTAGGGGAACCCATAGAACGTAAGAAGCCTAAATTTGTAACAATAAGGTGTGTCTCAATGGGGAGCTAGTCAGTATGTATTTGATAGACAAATAGTCTGCCTATTACTGATAGATATGACCCAAAACTATAATCATTTAATATTAAATTTATGAGAAAAATATTTAAAAGAAGAAAATCACATAAGAAAAAAAACACACAAAACACACATATTGTACCCTAATTAACTGAAATATAGGCTGTATATATTTTGCACAGATAAAGGTGCTGGTGAAAAGGTTATGTTGCTACAAAGTAGATTGCTTAATAATAACTAATAAAATACAAGCATATCTCCATATGAATTTGTGAAATTAAAGCACACAATAACTTTGTAGCAAAAAGACTAGAGCCAAGAGTGTAAATTATAATTTGGAATAAGTGTTACAAATATGAGAAGAGAACTGTAAAAAAAGTATGCTGCTGTAAATGAAGCACTAACGTATATCACATGCTAATGCCTATTTGCTAGTCTGCCTGAAGCTATAGCTAGTATATGCATACGATAGTGCCTTCAAGGGCACCTAACTAAACTGTCAAGCATAGCAGTACAAAAATAACAGTAATCCGGAGGGAGAGGAGAGATAAAGATAGAAAGAAGAGAGAACCACTTTCAGATATTAAGTATGTCCAAGATTTCAGCCGTTTTAAAGTTAATGTGTCACACAAAGTTACATATATATGGAGCTGTCCATGTATACAGTGCCTTGCAAAAGTATTCACTCCCTTGACTTTTTAACCTTTTTTGTTACATTACAGCTTTAAGATCAATGTTTTATTAATCTGCATTTTATGTGATGTATCAGAACACAATAGTCCAAGTTGGTGAAGTGAAATGAGAAAAATATATACATAAAACAATTTTTTAGAAATAGAAAACAGAAAATTGTCATGTGCGTATGTATTCACCCCCTTTGTTATGAAGCCAATAAAAAGCTCTGGTGCAACCAATCACCTTCAGAAGTCACATAATTAGTGAAATGATGTCCACCTGTGTGCAATCTAAGTGTTACATGATCTGTCATTACATATACACAAACCTTTTTTGAAAGGCCCCAGAGGCTGCAACACCTAAGCAAGAGGCACCACTAACCAAATATTGCCACGAAGACCAAGGAACTCTTCAAACAAGTAAGGGACAATGTTGTTGAGAAGTACAAGTCAGGGTTAGGTTATAAAAAAAAATATCCAAATTTTTGATGATCCCCAGGAGCACCATCAAATCTATCATAACCAAATGGAAAGAAAATGGCACAACAGCAAACCCGCCAAGAGACGGCCGCCCACCAAAACCCATGGACCAGGGAAGGAGGGCATTAATCAATAAGGCAGCACAGAGACCTAAGGTAACCCTGGAGGAGCTGCAGAATTCCACAGCAGAGACTGGAGTATCTGTACATAGGACGACAATAAGCCATACACTCCATAGAGTTGGGCTTTACAGCAGAGTGGCCAGAAAAAAGCCATTACTTTCAGCAAAAAATAAAATGGCACTTTTTGAGTTTGCGAAAAGGCATGTGGGAGACTCCCAAAATGTATGAAGGAAGGTGCTCTGGTCTGATGAGACTAAAATTTAACTTTTCGGCCATCAAAGAAAACGCTATGTCTGGCACAAACCCAACACATCACATCACATCACCCACAGTGAAACATGGTGGTGGCAGCATCATGCTGTGGGGATGTTTTTCAGGGACTGGGAAACTGGTCATAGTTGATGGAAAGATGGATGGTGCTAAATACAGGGATATTCTTGAGCAAAACCTGTACCACTCTGTGCGTGATTTGAGGCTAGGACAGATGTTCACCTTCCAACAGGACAATGACCCCAAACACACTGCTAAAGCAACACTTGAGTGGTTTAAGGGGACACATGTAAATGTGTTGGAATGGCCTAGTCAAGGCCCAGACCTCAATCCAATAGAAAATCTGTGGTGAGACTTAAAGATTAAAAAAAGAATGTGTAAGGAATAAGTTGGCACAATAGGGAATCAGCTAAAGTATACAAATAGAATAGGGGATAGTCTGCTAAATACAAATGAAATAAAAGAACATAGCGTTTATCTGTGTAGGGACTTATAATAGTGTGCAATCACAATTGGTCACTCACAAATTATCTGATGTAAAAGCAGCCTTGAATAATATCTTTTTCTTCAGTATCCACTGTGTTGTCCCTCCTCACACTTCCATCAGCGAATTAGTATATATGGCTCAAAATAGAAAAATATATACAAAAATGTAGTGCACTTCCAGAGTATAATAAAAATTTTTTTTAATAACTTACATTTAGGTATAAAACAAATAGCATGTCACCATAAGAACGTCCTATGCGTTTCGTCCTTCAATTGGACTTCCTCAGGGACTTGGTGAAAAACAATAATAATAACAGCAGCAATAACAACTATCCTTCCCACAGTTCTTTTATACATCCCCCATTAATTATTCAATGATTTCCAGCCAGTGTTCAACTTCCGTTTTGGCGGTATTTTCTGTGTGTTTAAAACCGGATGACGTCATCACGTGCGCCGTTTGCGTTCCATCTTGCGTTCCACGAACCCGGAAGTGGATCGCGGTTGTCTATTTTCATTTCCTTCATTGTTATAACTACTCTGAACGTGTGTGGATAGATGAATAAACAGAGGGGGGGAGGAAATACTGTTAAAAAAAAAAAACTCTGGATGGCACTACATTAATAAGATTATTACAATAATTTCGATTATTTTACAATAGAATCTATGGGTGCAGAAACATGCACATATATCCACTAATTACTTATGTGAACAAAAAATTATTTACACTTATAAAAAATCTTAAATTATATATAAAGTGCATCTTTACATAATGGGCACATGTACAAATGTTTACACCCTCACAATTCATAGGAAATGTATATGAAAAAGATACATAAAATACATAAATGGCAACATAACTTAACATCATATCTAATCACAATACATTAGTCACTCTATCAGGCTCTGGAAGGATCTGCCCCTGGAGAACGTAGGATCCAAGTGCAGTATGCTTGATGAACTCACTCTCAGTCTAAGGGTTGAAGCATACAAAAATATTCCTTTACTTGACAAATAAACAAATATATCAATGATAAAAATAATAAAAAGTGGAGTAGGAGTAGACCAAGTATAGTACAGGATGTCAGTAAATAGACCGTACAAGTTCTATCACACTGTGTTTTCCAGCTGATCACAGAATCTCCATCTACGTGTAGTGTCTTCCAGGTTCGGCGTGCAACGTGTTTCGCCTCTCGGGGCTTTCTCAAGCATAAGTGAGTTCTATTGGGCGTGTGTTTTATATCTTCTCTAATCACTTAAAGGTGTGTCTACCTCCAAAATATAATTCCACATGACATAGAAGGCAGAATTATAGAGATGAAGACATGAAAGCACCAGTAAAAGAAAATTCAATAAAGATTACATGGAGTAAAAACAAGGGCATATTGCCTAAACGCAATATATCAATAAAAATGTAATGTCTAAAAAAACTCCAGATTATATCTAATATTGCAAAATGAGGTATTTATGACAAGTAAGTGCATTAGTCTGAGTGATCCAAGGCTAAATTCATAAGACATAGATGTGCAAGGGCTCTGAGGGCTATACACCTAAAAGCATTTATTCACTCAAGCCCCTATTTGTCATATTTTGATAAAAAAGCGAAAATTGTTAGTCAAAGTATGGTGCATCTTTGTAAGGAGAAACAAAACATAAAAACAACTAAACAAGATCTGTCAAAAAAAAAAAAGGTGTATCACCTAAACACAGCTTAGAAAATGAATAATCATATTGTAGAAAAAACCCAAATTGTATCTAATCAGGTCCTGAGAAGTAATTAATTATAAATGAGTATATAGGACTCTGTGGTCTAAAACTAGAACAGTCAAGAAAATATGCATAAATATATTAGCGGAATTTAACAACTTATAATTGGCATATCTTCCTAAACAAAGTTTAGTATGACCCCCATTTATGTTCCTTGTGTCAGACATGTGCAGACAGGATAAAACATCAAGAGCTCTACAACAATCCATCCGGTGGGAAAAGGGGGCTTATCGCCTAAGAGCATTTTCCCCCAAAAAGGAAGGTTGTAGTTTAGTAGATATATACGACTAGGAAATGCAAAGCTAGTAGTAAACCTGTCAAAAAGGTTAAAGTGGAGAGGTTGATTAGTATACATCTCAAGGGGATATTAAAAAGTCTGATATTATAGAAAATGAAAAAGATCAAAATCTATGCTGAGACCCGCAGGGACTAGGGTCTCCATATAGAAAACCCATTTAATTTCTTCCTGCCCAATTTTTCTAATAAAATCCCCCCTCTCCAATCTTTAACCCCTTAAGGACCAAACTTCTGGAATAAAAGGGAATCATGACATGTCATACATGTCATGTGTCCTTAAGGGGTTAAAGAGACACTATAGTCACCTGAACAACTTAAAGGACCACTCTAGGCACCCAGACCACTTCAGCTTAATGAAGTGGTCTGGGTGCCAGGTCCAGCTAGGGTTAACCCATTTTTTTTTAAAATAGCAGTTTCAGAGAAACTGCTATGTTTATGAATGGGTTAAGCCTTCCCCCTAATCCTCTAGTGGCTGTCTCATTGACAGCCACTAGAGGCGCTTGCGTGCTTCTCACTGTGATTTTCACAGTGAGAGCACGCAGCGTCCATAGGAAAGCATTATGAATGCTTTCCTATGCGACGGGCTGAATGCGCGCGCAGCTCTTGCTGCGTGCGCATTCAGCCCAGGAGGAGGATCGGAGGAGGAGAGAAGGAGGAGAGCTCCCCGCCCAGCGCTGGAAAAAGGTATGTTTTTAACCCTTTCCCCCTTCCAGAGCCGGGCAGGAGGGGGACCCTGAGGGTGGGGGCACCCTCAGGGCACTATAGTGCCAGGAAAACGAGTATGTTTTCCTGGCACTATAGTGGTCCTTTAAGCTTAATGAGGTTGTTCAGGTGAGAACTATAGCTCCCTGCAGCCTTTCTCATTTAAACACTGTATTTTCTGTGAAAATACAGTGTTTACATTGAAAGCTAGGAACACCTCCAATTGCAATCACTCAGAATGCCACCAGAGGGACTTCTGAGTTGATTGAGGCATAAAACTCCTCAATCCACTCAGATCTGTTGTCAGTAGATCACAGGGCAGCATGCAGACACTCCCACTGCATGCAGACACTGAACTTTCCTCATAGAGATTCATTGCTTCAATTCATCTCTATGAGGAGATGCTGATTGGCCAGGGCTTTGTTTGAATCATGCTGGCTCTGCCGATGATCTGCTTCTTTGTTAGTCTCAGCCAATCCTATGGGGAAGCACTGTGATTGGATCAGACTACCACTTCTGATGATGTCAGCAGACTGTTTTGTTTTTTTAGGCAAACAGCATGCAGAGTTACAGCTTCTGGCTTGAATACAGTAAGAGTTTTACTATATTTATGGAGGCATGAGGGGCCCAGGGGGGCTAGATGGTGGTGTTAACACTATAGGGTCAGGAATACATATAGTTGCACTGGTGACTATAGTGTCCCTTTAAAAACTCTCTTGATGCCTACAAACTCTAGACCTGAAGGATCTTGGTTGTGTACATTTTTAAAGTGATCTGAAACACTATGGCTAGTAACACCCTTTCGGATATTATAAACGTGTTCCCGTATTCTCTTATACAGGGTACGTGTCGTTCTCCCTATGTATTGCAAATTGCAGAGACATTGTAGTAAGTATATCATATTGTTACTTTGGCACGGACCCAAGAGGGGAGAAAAAAGGGGATGATTGGGTACAGGTAGTAAAAAGAGGTAGGAGGACTAATCACATACAGAACAGGAATCAAAACACAAACAGGGAAAATGACAATAAAGACAATAAAGATAACCAAAGGAATCATAGACAGAGAAGGGAACATGATCAACTAAATAGAACTTTCCACCAAAATAGATTCCAGGCCTAATTTTTTAGAAAGAGCCCCGATGAGGAGAATTTCCAATAAAAAGGACACGAAACGTAAGCTTCGAGGATGTAGAGGAGGGAAACAACAGAAAAGAAAAAGGATACAGTCGGTAGTACCAATTGGTATCAATAACATCTCTTCACACATCTTAAGTAGTGATGCACCAAACGGTTCGCCGGCGAACAGTTCCCGGTGAACATAGCGTGTTCGCGTCCGCCGCAGACGGCGAACGCATGCGCGGTTCGATCCGCCCCCTATTCGTCATCATTGAGTAAACTTTGACCCTGTACCTCACAGTCAGCAGACACATTCCAGCCAATTAGCAGCACACCCTCCCTAGCAGACCCTCCCACCTCCTGGAAGGCATCCATTTTAGATTCATTCTCAAGCTGCATGCTTAGTAAGAGGAGGGAAAGTGTAGCTGCTGTTCATTAGATAGGGAAAAGCATAGCTAGGTTAGGGTTAGGGTATGCTTTTTTTTAAAAAAAATTTCTATGTAATGTAATTGCACTTAGTTGTCTGCCACTGCTGCCAGCTTCTGTGTCAGGCTCACAGTGCATACTGTGCCCATTTCCCCAGTCAGTGCCACCAATTACATCTGGTGTCACAATAGCTTGTATTTAAAAACAAAAAACTTTTTTCACTGTTATAGATTGAATAGCAGTCAGTGTCCTTAAAGCTGGTGTGTCAGGCTCACAGTGGATACTGTGCCCAGTGCCACCACTCACTCACTGGTGTCACAATAGCTTGCATTTAAAAACAAAAAACTTTTTTCACTGTTATAGATTGAATAGCAGTCAGTGTCCTTAAAGCGGGTGTCAGGCCTCCTTCAGCGTGTGCTGTGCAGACCTCTGCCCGTGTACTTTGCCACTCATATCTGGTGTCTCTGTAGCGTGCTTTTACAAAGAAAAAAAGGTTTCCAGTGTAAGCTAATAGCAGCCAGTCAGTGTCCTTCAAGCGGCTGTGCCAGGCCTACAGCCTGTGCTCTCTCACAACTGTGCCAGTGCACATTGCCACTCATATCTGGTCTCACAGTAGCTTGCACGCATAGTACCACTAATCCCCCAAAAGATGACAGGCAGAGGCAGGCCACCCCGCAGGGGCCATCCTGGTCGTGGTGCTGTGATTCCCTTTGGCCCTAGAATAATGCCCAGTTTTCAGAGGCCACGTACCCTGAACTTGAAAAGTTCTGAGGACATAGTTGACTGGCTAACACAGGACACCCAATCTTCTACAGCCTCGGCTCAGAACCTTGACGCACCATCCTCCTCCAGCTTAGCTTCAGGCACCTCTCAAGATACCACTCACCCGCCTGCCGCCACCACCAAAACTAGCACCACAGCCGCTTCAGTTGGTATGTCAGAGGAGTTATTCACACATCCATTTGAAGAAATGAGTGATGCGCAACCATTATTGCCAGAGGATGTAGATAACAGGGATATGTCTCAGGCAGGCAGCATTACACACATGGACGTACGTGTGATGATGATGATGATGTTGTACCCACTGCTGCTTCCTTTGCTGAGTTGTCAGATACAAGTGAAGCGGTTGATGATGACGATGCGTCCATGGATGTCACGCGGGTGCCCGCTCGTCAAGAAGAAGAACAGGGCGAAAGTTCAGATGGGGAGACAGGGAGGAGGAGGAGACGAGTTGGAAGCAGGGGGAGGTCGTCGCAAGGAGCTAGTAGCACAGTCAGACAGCATGCATCGACACCCGGGGTCAGCCCGACAGCATGCATCGACACCCGGGGTCAGCCCGACAGCACGCCAATCAACGCATGCTGTGTCCACCACCAGAATGCCGTCATTGCAGAGCTCAGCAGTGTGGAATTTTTTTGTGTGTCTGCCTCTGACAACAGCGATGCCATTTGCAACCTGTGCCAAAAGAAACTGAGTCGTGGGAAGTCCAACACCCACCTAGGTACAACTGCTTTGCGTAGGCACATGATCGCACATCACAAACGCCTATGGGATCAACACATGAGTACAAGCAGCACGCCTACTCTAAGCCGCCATCCTCCTCCTGGTCCAGCATTTCAGCCACGTCAACCACTGCTGTCCTCCTTGCCCCCTCTCAACCATCCGCCACTCCGTCTCCCGCCTTGAGCAGTTCCCGCTCATCTGCCCACAGTCATGTGTCTGTCAAGGACATGTTTGAGCGTAAGAAGCCAATGTCAGAAAGTCACCCCCTTGCCCAGCGCCTGACAGCTGGCTTGTCCGAACTATTAGCCCGCCAGCTTTTACCATACAAGCTGGTGGAGTCTGAGGTGTTCCAAAAATTTTTAGCTATTGGGACACCGCAGTGGAAGGTACCAGGCCGAAATTTCTTTTCACAAAAGGCAATCCCCAACCTGTACTCAATTGTGCAAAAGGAAGTAATAGCATGTCTGGCACACAGTGTTGGGGCAAGGGTCCATCTGACCACTGATACCTGGTCTGCAAAGCATGGTCAGGGCAGGTATATCACCTACACTGCGCATTGGGTAAACCTGCTGACAAGCATGGAATGCATGGCTCTGCAGAGGAGTTGGTGACACCGCCACGACTTGCAGGCAGTCCTGCTGCCACCTCCTCTACTCCTCCTACTCCATCCTCTTCCATAACCTCCTCGGCTGAGTCCTCTTCTGCTGCTGCGCCTTGCTCCACATCAACGGCACCCCCCCAGCTCCCCAGGTACTATTCCACATCCCGGATACGGCAGTGTCACGCCGTCTTGGGTTTGACTTGCTTGAAAGCAGAGAGTCACACCGGACAAGCACTCCTGTCCGCCCTGAACGCACAGGTGGAAAAGTGGCTGACTCCGCAGCGACTGGATATCGGCAAAGTGGTTTGTGACAATGGAACAAATTTGTTAGCGGCATAGAAGTTGGGCAAGTTGACACATGTGCCGTGCATGTGCATGATAATCTGATCGTACAACGCTTTGTGCATAAGTACACAGGCTTACAGGACGTCCTGAAGCTGGCCAGGAAGGTATGTGGCCATTTCAGGCGTTCCTACATGGCCATGGCTCACTTTGCCGATATCCAGCGGTGAAACAACATGCCAGTGAGGCGCTTGATTTGCGACAGCCCGACACGTTGGAATTCAACACTCCTAATGTTCGACCGCCTGCTCCAACAAGAAAAAGCCGTTAATGAATATTTGTATGACCGGGGTGCTAGGACAGCCTCTGGGAGCTGGGAATTTTTTTGCCACGTTACTGGACGCTCATGCGCAATGCCTGTAGGCTCATGCGCAATGCCTGTAGGCTCATGCGTCCTTTTGAGGAGGTGACAAATTTAGTCAGTCGCACCGAAGGCACCATCAGCGACATCATACCATTTGTTTTCTTCCTGAAGCGTGCCCTGCGAAGAGTGCTGGATCAGGCCGTAGATGAGCGTGAAGAGGAAGAGTTCTGGTCACCATCACCACCAGAAACAGCCTTATCAGCATCGCTTGCTGGACCTGCGGCAACGCTGGAAGAGGATTGTGAGGAAGAGGAGTCAGAGCAGGAATGTGGCTTTGAGGAGGAGGAGGAGCAAGACCAACCACAACAGGCATCCCAGGGTGCTCGTTGTCACCTATCTGGTACCTGTGGTGTTGTACGTGGCTGCACTGTTCTTCTACCTGAGGCCCAGACTCCCGGCTTAGCTCATCTCTCCTTTGCCTGGCTTCCTCCCCAGGGGTATCCTCCGAATGCTCTGCCTTGAGTGGCCACCTCTCACTGTCAGAAAAGCTTTCCTCTGGGCTGTCTGGCAGTCTCCCTGCTCCCTCGGGGTTGTCCGGAGACGCAGTCATGGCCTCTGGCTGGGTCATGACAGCCCCGGTATCAAACAGCCGGTCAGGCATTCCGAGTTCCACCTTTGATTCCATGATTGTGCTCCCAGAGTCTGGCAGCTGTTCCAGGTAGTCAGTGCGCCCAGGCCGTGTAGCAGTAGTCTTTGCCAGCAGATCAAGTTCTACGGCTCCCGAAAAATCATTCAAAGTCTTTGTAGCAATACCAGATATCTTTGAAATATTTAATTCTGCTACGCCAATGTCACCTACTTTGTGACGTTTGCCTTGGTCTGGCTTAGCTGCGGACGTGCCCATCTTATCATCACAGCTTGGTTCTGTAACTGTCGCTCTTTCTTGGCTTAGATCAGAAGCGGCTACTTTGCCTTTCTTTTCTCTGCCAAACTGTTCAACAGCTGGTCGACAATCTTGGGTAGCCTCGGCTACTAAACAGTGCACCACATTGCTATACTCAGCTGGGGTGCTTTGCTTCTCTCTATTAAGCTCAGCTCTTTTGCAGTTGTCTTCTCTGATTCCCCAAGTCAGTCTGCTTTTCATGCCTTTAACTTGTTCACTTGGGTGTACATCAGGGGCTCCTGCTTTGTTTTCTTTTATATGTGATCCCCCTGGAATTGCATCTATTCCCTTCTCTTCACCTGTCCTTCTGGACGCTTCACTTAGAAAATCTAGAACTCTTGTTTCCACTATAAAATCTGGGTTCCACAATAACTGGTCATCATTTTCATACACTCTTTCAGTTTCCTTGTACTTGCAGATGCCAACTGGAATCTCTGCCTGGAACATGGAACCAACCATTATTTCCTTTTGCCAGTCTTCTGAAGGAACATAATCCTCATCATCCTCTGATTCTTCTTCTATTTCATTATTTGCATCAAAATACAAAATACCTCTTTGAGAGCGATCACATGGCCCCCGGGGGCCTCATTCACCGGAGGAGGGCTGCCTGGGTGGTCAGGCAGCCCTCCAGAAGAGGATCGCGGCGGAGGTGAGTACCGCCGGTCCTCTGGGGGCTTAAGCCGTTAGGGCGTTCTATGCCGCCGCAACGGCTTTAAAGCCCATTAAAGCCGCGACGGCATAGAACGCCGTAACGGCGTTAAGGGGTTAAATGTGGATATTCAGTAATTCCTTGTACTGTGAATGTATTTAAATCCCTTGCTGCTTGAACCCATAACTTTTCTTGCAGGAAAAACTTGATACCTCACCACGCTATCCCCAAATTAATACACTCCCCTGCTCCCCCAATTCAATACACTGCACTTCCCCACCCCCCCAATTTAATACATCACCCTTTCTCCCTACCCCAGATTGAATGCACTACCGGAAGGTCCATGAAACCCCCTTTTACCCTACCCTACCCTCCCACCTCCTGGACAGCATCCATTTTGAAGCTGCATTCTTAGTGAGCTGTCCAGGAGGTGGGAGGGTCTGGGAGGTAGGGTCTGCTGCTGATTGGCTGGAATGTGTCTGCTGACTGTGAGGTACAGGGTCAAAGTTTACTCAATGATGAGTCCGTGGCGAATCGTTCGTGGCGAACCGTTCACGAACCGTTCGGCGAACCGTTCGGGACATCACTAATTACAGACCATCAAAGAGATAACCTTTTAACCTCTGGTTACAAAAATACATGTTGTTGGTTGGTGAGTAAGCAATATTGTATTTAGCTGATGCAATCTTGTCATGTTACTTTTGCTGTAACTTTTGTCTATTAATATGTTTGCCTGATCCTTAATACAGTGGTAGTAGCCCAATTTGAAACACATTGTCTGTGTATCACTAACAGGCTCTGTGACGAAAGCAACTTCGCCACTAACTTTTTGAGGGGACTACTTGCCAGCCTTTTGTCCTGTGACTATGGCCCATGTGATAAAACTTGCTGTAAATCACTGTTCATGCCTTTTTCCCTTCTATGGTGCAGTATATGGGGCTTACCGAATGCATTAGGCTTATGGTATTCGTTTACCGAACAAACTGTCGAACAGCCGGACTACCCGCAAGTGAAGTGTGCAGCCTGTTAACCTCCCAGAAGCTGTGGTTAACCACAGCTTAACTGACGAACGGCTGGGTGGTCGCCATTTGTATAGTTGAACACGTGGTGGCGGCGGCCATCTCGTTTAATCGAACGCGGTCAGCGGTGTTTTACCGTAGAGTTCATGGAACTGAAATTGGACACTCAACGGCACGAACACCGCTGGGACTTCCACCTCCATCTATGTTTGGCTAAATACCTTTAGGTAGAAATAATCTACCGAACACACTTCAACACTGACTTTGTGCACGAATGGTTCAGTTCGACTATTTGAAGTGCACTTTAATCACTGGAAATAGACCGGCCGCACAGCCTAATTTTCTGTAACTATTTTGGGCATGAAGCCATGCTTGTGGCCGGTCGAAAAGAGGCTTCCAGGAATTTCCTGAACCCCTGCGGATATGTTGCATTTTGGGGAGTACTTATTGGACTTTGTAAAAATGTGTGTTTTTCTGCCTGGGGATAATTAGGTTAATGCATTATTATTATTATTTTTATTATTATTTTATTATTTATATAACGCCAATAAATTCCGTAGTGCTGCCTTAATTAGATTACAGGCACAGGGAAGGGATTGTATACAGTATGTGGGAGTGTCATTCATTGTCACATTGTTTTTATTGGCTTGTACACTTTGTGTCCCTGTGCCCAACAAAGTCCACCTTGGTGTCACCCTTGTTGGGAAACGTGCATAAAAGGCCAGCTGTGGCTTCCATTAAACATATTTGTTTTATCCTTCATGAAGTCTGGGCTCATGTTTGGGGGATTGGAGAACTACATACACTCTGGGGATTGCTATATCACAGTACTCCCCAGCTCTTCTAAGAGCTGTTCCTGCAATGCTTTCTGGACTAGGAGAGGTCTATCCACTGGAAGCTGAATCCTGGTCTTGGGTCCAGGGTGGGTGAGGATGGCGAGACCCCAACCAAGCTGCGGTGGTTCGTGGAGTTTACGGTGGTTATGGTGTTTCAATGCAGTGCTTATGGTACTCGCAAGTACTAGGAAGCGGCAATTGACGGAGGTGCAAGCTGGTCCATCACAGGCTCTTCCCAAACGTTTGGTCCAAAAGTGAGGTGCATGGAATGCTTTGACCCCAACGGCGTGTCTGCATTAGGAATTAGGTGGTCAGACTGGCATGAATGCACATCAGGCTGCCTGCCAATCATTCAGGATGACCAACCAAGAGCACACTGTGCAGACAGCACCCTGATCTTGGCATAAATAAGTCTATTGATGCGCTAGCTCTCCGCTTTCTAACGACTGTCCCCTAGCACTTAGTCCAATTTTCTCCTAACCTTCTTACTAGCAAGCAGAAGCTCCTGTAATTTGGGACAGAAACAAAGTGTATGTAGTGAGTGTAGAAGAAAAGGAACACAGCACAGTGTTAGAGAGACTGAAGCAGCAAGAGCATTTTGCATAGTGCGCAAAGTCAACGTTACCTTAACTATTTTTATTTTCTGCCAGTCCACACCAGCTTTGTTCCCCTACATCCCTCTTAAGTTTCCATACTTAAGCAAGAGCATGTGATGAGTAGTAACAAAAATATATATATATTTTTTTATTTATTTTTTTAAAATCAATGGGGCTGGAGCTGCAGATTCATCAGCCCCTATGTTAATCCGGCACTGCTTACAATAGGGAGGGGCGTCCAGGGCAGCTTTGACACCATAACCACTACAGGAAGCTGTAGTGGTTTTGGTACTTGCATTATTCTTTTAATGCTTAATTGCAGATGCAAATAGCAGCTACTGCCCAGAAATTTGACTCATTAATTTGGGGCATGTATGCTGTTACTTTTTATATTCTTATATTGCATTAAAGTTCAATTAAAACTGTATATTTAATTAGTTTATACAGTTAACCTGAATTTAACTGAAAAGTAATGATTCATTTTATAGGGTTTGGTGAATTGTAAAATGAAACATTACCAATTTAATAAAAAATCCTGCTATTTGTTACACATAAGGATGTATGACAACTCAATATAGTATTATTCTGATTTGATTAAATAATTATTCTGATTTGATTAAATAATACGTTAATTATTTCTGCGTGGAAATATGCATTACCTTATGCATGACTAATTAATTGCATTCTATTTAAAATAAGACCCAAAGAATTTGTAGGAAGAAGCAGCTGATAAATGAAAATTATGAATTTGCAAACCAATAACATGCAACCCACATACTTACAAAGATAATAAGCACATGTCAGAATTCTGGAAGCTACATGCTAAAGTTCACAATCTTCTTTCTGACATTTTGTCATTGTTTAAAATCTGTGTGGGTGATCTGTCATAAGCTCAAAATATGTATACCAAAGATACAGAGAGTGCCATCCAATTTAAAGTATTAAAATAACCAGCATCTTAAATAATTGAAAATTGTGGTAGTTTTATTTTTGAAGCCTATTTTTTAGCAATATCAAAAATAGCAAGTGTATCACGCAAAATAAGTGCATAATAGGGAGTATCAGTAATAGTATGAAATCAAATGGGAATCAACTAAATTGAGCAAAGAAAGGAAAGAAATAAGAGTGGAAAAAAATGGAAGTATAGTGATCAGTTATGATCAGTGACTGAAAAATAAGTGCTACATTTCTTTGAAAATAAGCAGGGTTATTTACTAAATTGAGAATTTTAAGGAATTCAAAGTTATGACTAGAATAGCTAAACAAGATAATTTTTCTAATTCAGCTATTTCAGCTTTCATTAAAATTCACTTTGAACTCCAAATAATTTTCACTTTATTAAATATCCCTAAATGGAGAAACAAGAGTTATTTAAACATACCGCTCCCCTTCTACAGGAACAATCCACTAAAAATCACTATTTAGTAGTCCAATGAAATCATGCATGCATTGAAACCCTTAATGCTTTTTGGGAATGTTATGCCATCCTACATAAGGTGGGCTTTAAAGCCTTTGGGGCAGCACAGAACACCCTGCATATTTGGTGTGTGCAGTGTTAAATTCCTGCTCACAAAAGGTTTCACCAGGTATCAATGGGTACATGGGGCTTCACTATGTCTGCTGCTGCAATTTTTTGTGTCCTCAATATTTTAAACGAGAGCTGCAAACAGGTCTTTATTTTAGGCATTTAAATGTCTATTAAAAGATCATGGTATGGGGGCACGAGCAAGATGGTCGCATAATCTTTTGCTCCGCCATCAGGGCTCCTCCAAAATCTTGTAAACATCGCTCATCTAGCTATGTTTCACCCCAAGGACAAGAAGCAATAAGCTGAATTTTTTCAGCCAAAAATCGATGGCTGTGAGCCAGGCTGGGCCAGCACTCAGCCAAGATGGCGACCGAGGCTCGAGAGCAAACAGCCCAACACTTGACTCCGATGCTACGAACGCGAAGGAAAATATCACCAAACAATTCTTGATGAAACAACTAGCAGCTATAACTACCAAACTGATAAACTCGTGGACAGAAACTGCGGAAGGCTTAAAGGAAAAAAAATGCAAGAATTGGGGGCACATGTGGAGGAGAAGATGGAGGAATACTCAGATGCCCACAACAGCCTAGCAGACCATGTACAAGCTATGGAAGAAAAAGCACAGCAATTGGAAAATAAAATTATAGCCCTAGAAGATAAAGCTCGTCGGAACAATCTACCCTGTCCCCTCCCCGTAGCTGGATGTGAATTAGGCCCCTGTTGATTATTACACACTATATTCAGAAAGGAGAAAAAAAAATAATAATAATTAAAAAAAAGAAAATATATGTAAATAAAAAAGGGATCAGGGAAGGAGGGAGGTCAAAAGAGGAACTTTGACACTATAGTGCTGTTTATTAGACAGACATATCCATTTTGTTTATCCATGTATCCGAGTCTTCTATTTGAGTTTATCTGTTTCCTAGGTTCACTAAGGAACAAAGGAAACATTCCATTCCATTTTTGCCTGCCATATAACTTGTGTGATTAATTCTTGGGTGCATGGGATTGTCCCTGTTTTCCAGTTTGGTGCTAAAAAGTAATTTAGCTGCCGTGATATTATGTAGCGTCAACATTTGTGTTTTTTTTGTAATTTTTGGCCAGTTCAGGTTTAACTGAACCACTTCAGGTTTTAAAACTTATTTCATTTCTGTTATTTGATATATTACATTGATTACATCTTTCCAAAATTTATTTATGGGTGTGCATTGCCACCATACATGGATCAAATTGCCATCATTAACTTTGCATTTCCAGCATCTGATGACTCTGGGAAAGTTTTCTTTAAACGTTTAGGTGTTAGGTACCATCTGTTTGAGAGTTTGAATTGTGTTTCAGTAAGGTTTAGGCAATGTATATATTTATATAATTTGTTTAGGGAACTTTTCCACTCTTCTTCTGGTATATGTACTTGCAATTCTTTTTCCCATTTATTGTCACATCCTGTTCCTGGTTGCAGATCATTTCTGGCAATGGCTTCTGGTATCCAGTACTCTTTTTAGAACTCTTATTTAGTTTTTCTAGTTCTCTTTTCCATGTCTAGTTTTCTTTATGCTGGATTTTCTGGGTTCATTCCTGTATTCCGTTCCTGGATTTCCTAGTCTCTTTGATTCCTTTAAATGTTTGTTTTTTGTTGCCCCACCCGTTCCTTTCCCATTAATCCTTTTTGTTTCAATCTGGTCCTGCAGGCAGTGGTTTCATTACCTCTGCTTCTTTCTTTGCAGGTAAGTGCAGTGTGTGTTTTATTATTGTTGTTTTAGTCATACACATCTAGGCAGTTAGTACCCACCGTAATTGGAGTACTTTGGCGCAGTTTGTGGACCCAGGACATACTTGAAAACGAGAGAAATCTCAATGTATCTTTCCTGGTAAAATATTTTATAAATAGAATAAAATAATACATTTTGGCCATTTATGTATTACTAAATATCCAATGTTTACTGCACCTATTAGTACTTAGTTGTGTCTCCTCTTGTTTTGCCTTGTAATTCTTGTCTTGTTTTAATTTGTCTTGTATTCCCAGTTCAAGTACAGTCCTGTCATGTCCTGCCCTGTCCATGTCCTGTTCATGTTTTCCTTATGTGTTGTGTACATGTTCTGGGTTCTGCTTTCGGTCCTGCTCTGGTTCTGGGTTCTTCTAGTCTAGTCTTGCTATCTTCTTTGGTGCCTGTTCTAGTCTTGCCTTTTTTTCTAGTACTGGATATATATCTGCTGCAGAGCCTATCCAGATCCTGGGAGGTCTGCTTATCATCTGGCACCTGGTATCCGCAGAAGCTGCATCAGGGCCCTGGTATATGGCAGCACAAAGGCCGGTGCTCAACACCAGGAGGCGTGTGGTTACCCAGCACCAAGCCCTGATAATCCATTTCCACTTAGTGACTCCTACTATCAAGATCAGGCATCCTGAGTCCCGTTCTCTTGACCGCCACCCCTGACATTTATTAATCAGTTCTATCAGTTTGTATAAGATTTATATTTTTCTCCACCCTTGTTTTTAAGGAGATATTCTGCTATGAAGCTTTACACTCGCAGATAATTAAAGGTTAATTTGAGGGGAATATTTTATTCCTCCATAATTTGATTGAAGGACTTGATTTTATGTTCTAGTAGTATTTTTTTAAATCCCCTTAAACCCTCCCCCCTCCCCCCCCCCCAGTTGTCCAAGTATCTATTTTAATATTAATTAACATATCTGGAATAACAGAGATTGGGAGCACATCTATTATTCTATTTCTGAGTCCTATGTTAGTTGTAACTTTGTCCCACCAACTTGTTAATTCTTTGAGTATCTGTGATTTAGTTTGTGCCTCTTTAATAAAGGTTTTATTCTTATCTAAGACCCAAAATAGTGAGGATAGGTTTCCTATCCCTATTTTATCCTTTTCCATGTTATACCATGTTTCTTGAGTTGCTGCCTTGTTTTGTGAAAGTAGGATATGATATAACCTGCTGGGCACCCCAATCCCCCATCCTGCCTAGACCTAGCCAAAACTTTAATTTTAACCCTTGCCCTCTTGTCTCCCCATATGAACTTTAAAAAAAAGATGAGTGCAATAAAGAGCCAATTTTCTGAAAAATTTAGAATGATCATTCTCCAAAAATACAGCCATTTTGGTAAAATGTATGCTTTTAAGATGTTAATCATGCCCGACCAGGAACAGCCCAAACCTTTCCAATCCCTTAAGTTTTATTTGTTTGTTTTAGTAGAGGTAAAAATTGGCTTCTATTAGATCTTTCAGATCTGAAGTTAGGGTTATACCTAAATACTTTAGCCTATCTTTATTTTTTGGGTAGCCCGATATTTTGTACAAAGAAGTCAGTTAACCTTTTGTTTTTATCAATAAATGTTGATTTCTCCAGGTTAATTTTATAAACTGAGACTTTAGAGAATTTACTTATCTCCTTTAGAAGCTCTAGGAGTTAAATTTTTGGTTCTTCTAATGATAGTAGGATATTGTCTGCTTAGATAATTTTCTTTGTCCTGCTGCATTAGTAAAACCTTAGATTTTTTTTGTCTAATTGAAATCGCAAGGTGTTCTAACACCATTATATACAATAAGGGGGAGAGAGGGCACCCTTGTCTAGTCCCGTTTTTAATATTGAAATTTTGTGATGTGAAACCTGACCCTGTTACCTTTGCTGATGGAGAGCTGTAGAGAGCGGATATGGCTTACAATATTGATCCAGTGATTCTAAATTGTTTTAAGGTAGTGAACATGAAACCCCATCCAACCCTTTTTAAACTCTTTCTATGCGTCTATTGACAGTAACATTAGATGGGTTCCATTGTTCTCTGTTTCTTCTAGTGTGTTTATTATGTTTTTAAGATTATTGAACCTACTTGATCATTATTGATCAACTGTGGTATTACTATTTTTAATCTGTCAGCAAGAATAGAGGATAGTATTTTGATATCGGTATTGATTAATGAAATGGGTCTGTAATTGCTAATCAGTTCTCCGTCTTTGTCTGCTTTTGGGATGGGGACAATATTCCCTCTCAACAGCTCTCCAGGGCAACATCCTGTTTTCATTATGTAGTTAAAGATAGTAGTCAGTTCCCCTTTTAATTGATCTTTCAATAGTTTGTAGAATTTGTTTGCAAAGCTGTCTGGGCCTGGAGCAGTCTTTATTTTAAGTTTATCTATATATTTACTAACCTCTTCTTCTGTTATGGGCTGGTTTATCAGCTTTAATTGGTCAGGCAGGATTTTTGGCATGATTATGCTTTCGAAGAATTTCTCTCTTTTTCCCTACTAAATAGTTCTTCTGGTAAGTTATATAACTCCAGATAAAATCTTTCAGAGGCACTTCCTATTTTTTTCTGGGGCCATTAGATAAGTATCTGTATAGTTTATTTTGTATATTACGCTTTTTTTTTATTTCTTGATCATTAGTGCTTCTGGCTTTTTTCCCTTTAAATACCACTTGGCTTTTAGTACTTCTAGCTGTTTAATTGCTTTGTTCATTAACTGGTTGTTTCTCTGTTTTTCTGTTTTTCTGTTGCTGCAATCTTCCTTGCTATTTGTATGGAAGGTGTTGTTTTATTCTGCCTTTTATATTCACTTAGTATTATATATAATTTGGAGTGCGGCAGTGTTCCTTTTTTGTTTGCCGTGGCTACCATTTTTATCATGCGCCCTCTAGCTACGCTTTTGTAAGCGCACCAGACCGTGATATGCCTTTTATTTTTATTTTCTGAGAAGAAAGGCTCTGTTATTTTCTTAATTTCTTCAACATTGTTTTTTTGTGTAGTATAAAATCTTTTATGCACCACTCTTTACTGAAAGTATCAAAGTTGTCTTTATATTCCAACATAATAGGGCTGTGATCTGACCATGCTATATCCTGTATGTCTATTCTTTTGACAAGATATAGAATGGTCAAGTTTCCCAGGATAAGATCGTAGAATAAGAGTTGAATGTTCTTATAGCATGTGTAGTCTAGGTCAGATGGATGGAATGTTCTCCATATATCTCTTAAATTATAACTAGTCATTAACTTTCTCTTTCCTTTCCCTTTTCTCCTTTCGTTCTCTGTCTTTCTCTCCTTCCCTCCCCTTATCTCGGTTTCCTTCTTCCCCCTGTGTTTGTGTGGGTTACCTATGTATCTATCTCTTCCTATTATTTTGAATAGTGTATGTCGTGGTCATGAAATATGAATATTAATCTCTTAATACATAATAATTAAGCAATACGGAACAACATTAATATTTTTATAATTCATGGTATTATGGTCGAATATGTGGATAGAAAATACACAAAACGTTGTAATATTAAATGTATATTTAATATAACTATAATAAATAAACAGATGCTAGCGGAATGTCAATTTACCACAATAATTATACAATACAATACAACACAAAACGCTATTGGTTGCTAAATATTATACAAAAGGCTATTACAATTGCTAACTGTTACAATGGATTCATACTACTTACAAGGCCCCAGCCAAAGGGCTGGGGCTAAGTCAGAGCTGTTTCTACATGATCAGTCAGGTACAGGCAAAAAGAGAAAGAGCTTCTCCTACATCTGGTTTTTATTCAGTGTAAGTAGGCTGGCCTGTGATGTCACTGCCAGAAGCACATGTCTTCCTACACACTCCCCCTAGTGGTGCCCCCAAAGCATTACACTAAATATGCTTTCTTTATGATGTAAAGTCATTAATTAATAAATACCATTACAAACCACCCTTTGACTTATGTCATAAAACAAGCATTTATAAAACCAGTAAATTGTGAATCTTCCCCATTTTAACACTACCTGCCCTACAACAAAACCCACCTTTTGAAGAACGATACCCATTTACCCATTAATTATTACCCATTAACATTTTATTGCTTATATAAATGTTCACCATTGAGCACATGCATTACCAGTTGGGAAGTAGGCACATACCCACCCTTATAATAATGAACAACTCAAACCATGTTTTATTAGATTAACCAATGATATTGTGTTCATGTGAGGATGTGTTTTGGAGCTTAATATAGCATTAGACACGACAAACCTATAACACCCGTGAATTATGACACAGACGGACAGTCACTGGAGCTCCTTTTCTGTAGCCTATCACTGGTCTGTGTGCCTGGCATTTTCACAAACATTAGTTCTGGAAACTGGATACTCTCTTCTTGGACAGTCTCATAGAACATACACATGTAGACAGGGATGAATTAAATAATTTGAGCAAACAAGGACGTAGGATTTTGTATTTACCTACTCCCATCACTCTCAGCTTCAGTATTTCTTCTCATAAAAACAGTTCATGTGTTCAGGGACTTTTTTGTGGTCACATTCCGTTTACCACCTTGACGTAACAGTTTCCTGCTCCTGATGCATTTTGTCCCTACTCTCATCACTCTCAGCTGCAATATTTTTCTTCAACAATTGAGTATAGAGTGTCCAGAGCTTCTTCTTCTTCTGGTTCATGAGTTGCAATAAAAAAGCTCCTTGCTGGAAAGTTCTTGAATGAAAACACAGGCAATGACGTACACAAACATAAATGGCAGATGACTTTGTGCCAATTATCACCAGTATTATTTGACTGTGGTGTCTTAACTATATTTACCCTATGGCGTTAAGTAAATACCTACACACCTCCTGAGAATTCTCTCTTCACATCCAGCGCACTCCTGATTCACAGATAAACACAATATCACTGTCGTATTTAACCAATTTAACCTAAACACCCACCAAAACAAAATAAATTCTATTTAAACATGTATAGATAACCCTAAATGCGTACTTTCTCTTATCCCTCTTATCACTCTTCCGTCCACTGATGCACTTTACAGAGACACAAATCAAGCACCTACTGGACAATGGGGTTCCCTCGTTGGAGCCCTCCCACCCCAGTTCTGTTTACACAAATACCCCCTGGTCCCTATGGGTCAATTCCCCCTTTCCCAGGCAAGCATACATACATACATACATACATGCAACAACAATACATCAAGTTTTCAACTGCAATACAATCATAAAAAAATAAGAGAATAGTATGCACAAAATCATAGCATAGACATGCTAAATAGACACAATAAAATAAAACACATTCAATAGCTAATCATAGGTCAACATTTAAACACTGGTCTCCATCTGGTATTCTATCTGTGATTCAATGTCCACCCCTGGTTTCTGCTATATCTGAAAAAGGTAAGAAAACAGATCAGGATTACTTTTCCTAGTCACTTATAGCGTATACTGCCAAATCCTTTACTTAGCATATATACACACATATAAATACATTCCTTAAACTTTTCATTTTATATAAAATTTGTTCAACAAGGTAACTTTCTTAATTTTCTACTTGGCTCTTAAAATAAACAATCAGCTAATAGCTGCTTTCTGCATCTTCCTTGCAATTCAGGAGTACACAACACTAAAAGTCCAATACTCAGTACCCCTTAGCCTACATTCCCCACCCGCTACTGTAATTAAGTTTACAGCCCACGTTATGGCAGTTCACCCGCTAGGCAGATATGCTCAGTACCCCCTAGTTTAAGTTCCCCACCCGCTACTGTAACTAAGTTTACAGCCCACGTTATGGCAGTTCACCCGCTAGGCAGATATGCTCAGTACCCCCTAGCCTAAGTTCCCCACCCGCTACTGTAACTAAGTTTACAGCCCACGTTATGGCAGTTCACCCGCTAGGCAGATATGCTCAGTACCCCCTAGCCTAAGTTCCCCACCCGCTACTGTAACTAAGTTTACAGCCCACGTTATGGCAGTTCACCCGCTAGGCAGATATGCTCAGTACCCCCTAGCCTAAGTTCCCCACCCGCTACTGTAACTAAGTTTACAGCCCACGTTATGGCAGTTCACCCGCTAGGCAGATATGCTCAGTACCCCCTAGCCTAAGTTCCCCACCCGCTACTGTAACTAAGTTTACAGCCCACGTTATGGCAGTTCACCCGCTAGGCAGATATGCTCAGTACCCCCTAGCCTAAGTTCCCCACCCGCTACTGTAACTAAGTTTACAGCCCACGTTATGGCAGTTCACCCGCTAGGCAGATACACAATACACCCACGTATTACTTATTTTATATTTCCTGGTCTCTCAGGGATATACAATAGCTAATCCCCTTCCCAGGGCAATATAAAACTGACACAAACTTTTAAGCAATACAGGATTTCAAATGGACTTATGAGTAACAAATTTCTAGCCAACTTAAACATTTTTAATAACTCTCCACCCTTTGGATAAATTATAGAGGAGTGAACCACAACACCTCTTCTGCCTCTGATGAAAGACTCAATATGTCTCAAAGTGCAACACTTCTGACAGCTATGAGTGACTCCCTATTAATTTTTAGCCTTTCCACAGACATGTCTGCACCTCGCGGCTAACGGCCTGCACAACTATCCACCCTGTGGTGGCAGTGGCTTTCCGCATGGGGGTGACTGCCCCCGCAAAATTATAGAGTTGCAAACATACAGCAACCTCTTTTCCGGCTCGATTAAAGGTTATGGGCCAATATGTCTGCAATTTAACCAGTACACTCACGTATCACTTATTGTATATTTCCTGGTCTCTCAGGAATTTCTATTAAATACTGTATCCCCTTCCCAGGCAATATACAATGAAAACTAGTCACCAAGGGTCTCTATGGTCATGATAGGCCACCCTACCACTAGTGTAATACGTCCTTAGTTTATATATTTCCTGGTCTCTCAGAGATTTGCATATCCCTTTCCCAGAGCAATATATATAAACTATTACTAATAAGTTACAAAAGGCTACTTATAAGTAATACAGGATTTCAAATACAGGATAGAACTGCACAACAACTATTGGGTATGCTCCCCCTTCTCCGGACACGTATATTCATAGGATGGAAATATTAAAATCAGTTATATAGATGGCTTCTAAAAGAATATAAATCTCAATCTGAGCCCATACACTTACTTTGTTAAAAATGCTAACTTGTTAAAATATTCTAACCAGACCAAATAGGACAAGGAATTATTTTACCATTTTTTTTTTTCTGTTCATTTGTTACCAGTTCCTGAACACATATCCTGTAATTTCTTAGTCCTGGATATGGACGCTGAAAAACACTCCACAAATTGATTAGTTTAGACAATTACATTTACAAAACAATGCATCCTTTACTATGCAGTTTATTTTCTCATACAGGTAAGACTACCCGCCCCCAACAAGGACAAATTCTCCCCCAGCTGTAGCTGAAAAGGATGGTCTCTTACATCACCAACCATCCCCCAAACACGTGCTTCACTGTTTTGACTAGGATGTACACTACATGTTCACACAGCTGTTAAATAAAAAAATGGTCTTTCCTTCATGAGTCATAATTATATATATATATATCCATACTAAAATTCTATGTATACGCTCACAAATCTATTATTTGCTCAATCTGCTTTACTAAACTTATCTTTTTCTTAACTACTAATTTAATCAGTTTAGTCCAAATATCTTTTCAACTAAACAAATCCTTGAATGCCAAACAAATGTAAATTTGTACACAAACAAACAAACCAGGTCAAGTAACCAGCAATAAAAACCTGGTGAACAGGTTTAGTGAAAAGTCTTTTCCTATGCAAATGGTACTAGGCCTCAAGCAATTCACACCATGTGATCAATGGTGGATTGAAACCCACATGGTCAGACAAAAAGTAAAATAGTTTTTTGTTTTATATATAAAAATGACCAAAGGTTGGTAAAACGTAACAAGCAACACAATAATTCATCACTATGTTCTATAACAAGAGATACCTTAAAAACAAATATCTAATCCCTATCTGCTATCTGCATTCATTCCATTAAAACCAAATCATCATTCATTTATTCATTTGTATACAGACAGACAATTTACTGTATTATTTAAGTAAAATGCATAACATTTATATTTTCCCCAATATTCAAGCATAATCCTGCCGACTACGCCATATGTTGTGGTCGTGACCTAAATATGAATATTAATCTCTTAATACATAATAATTAAGCAATACGGAACAACAATAATATTTTTATAATTCATGGTATTATGGTCGAATATGTGGATAGAAAATACACAAAACGTTGTAATATTAAATGTATATTTAATATAACTTTAATAAATAAACAGATGCTAGCGGAATGTCAATTTACCACAATAATTATACAATACAATACTACACAAAACGCTATTGGTTGCTAAATATTATACAAAAGGCTATTACAATTGCTAACTGTTACAATGGATTCATATTACTTACAAGGCCCCAGCTTGGCTGGGGCTAAGTCAGAGCTGGTACTACATGATCAGTCAGGTACAGGCAAAAAGAGAAAGAGCTTCTCCTATATCTGGTTTTTATTCAGTGTAAGTAGGCTGGCCTGTGATGTCACTGCCAGAAGCACATGTCTTCCTACACACTCCCCCTAGTGGTGCCCCCAAAGCATTACACTAAATATGCTTTCTTTATGATGTAAAGTCATTAATTAATAAATACCATTACAGTATACTATATAGTTTCACTCTAATTAATGTGAACCTATATGTAGAGATGATTTCTACATTTTGTGAATTGGTTATCTTACTAAGGGCAAGCTTAATCGGTCACCTAATATATTCTACATTCTATTATTATCATTGTTTGTTATCCCCAACGTACCTTATTTTACCTATTCCTTAGGTTGACCCGTTCTCTCCTAGTAATATTTGTTGCAGTATATAATAACGAAAAAAAAAATAACTGAGGAGGAAGATATTAGTTTGTTTTAAATATAGTCCATGGATCTTCTTGTTTCAAATGTAATTTTTTACGTCTTCCCTCCCTTAGAGGTTGGATGTCATTAGTGCCTATTTATTTTTGGTAAATTTGTGACTTTGCTGTTTTTTTTATCTAGGGATTGGAGCTACTCCTTATTTTATTTTCAGTTAGCCAGGTTTTTAGATCCTCTGCATGATTGATGGGAGTGATCATCCCTTTATACGATATGAGAATTTCTGTGTCAGGATTGATATGCCTTACCAAAAGGTCTTCCTCTTTTGTCTGGTTGGTCCTGAAAATAAATTCAGTGTTTCGTATTCTTCTGCTCATTCATTGCGTCTTATAGCTCTCAGTATTTGCGTCTTAATTTTATAAGAAACAATATGGACTCCCTTAGGTTTATTCACTCTGTGACATCTTTCCATCATAGGGATTCTGGCATCCCATTCCACTTTCAGATGTTTAATAAACTCCTCGCTGTATGACTCCAGATTTTTTGTGTTCATTTGTGTCCAGGTGTCTTAGTAAATGGTCATATTAATTTCTTTCTTCAATTGATTCTTGGTTTTCCTCCATTTGTCCTTTACTAATGCCTGCCTCTAGTGGATTATTTGAGAGGAGGGATTCCTCCAGGTTTGACTTATTACCTGGTGGGTTTGGTGAAAAAAAGGAGAGACGTTTTTCAGTTTTATTTTCTTATTCTTGTTTCAAATGATTGTCATTTTGTATCTTTTTAGTAGCCAATTATATTTGATTTGCTTACTCTCTTTATGGAGATTATCAGGTCTTTAGTCAAATACAATCTTTGATTTTTGTAATGTTCTTTTTGTGTCAGGTGTTTCTTTTCTCCCTGAAATCCTGTCTCCTCCACACCTTCCCCCTACCTTCACCTCTCCACCCTTATATACAGTTGTGTTATATCTATTTATTCCATTTCATACTGCCTTGTTCCAACCCTGTGGGGAAATTAATACACTAATTAGAAAAAATAGGAGAGGGGTATAAGGAGATGGGGTTATACAAAATCGGAGAAAACAGACAGTACTGAGAGAAAAAAAACTGCAAAAAGCACTAAACATGAAAAGCAACCACAGGATGTGCTTTCTTAACTCACTTCAGCCCGCTTGTCAGTTTTCTGGTATAGGCAAAGGTTAAATTAGGTAAAATAAACTTTACATCTTTTATTGCCCCCTAATTGCTGCTCTCTATGATGTCCCTCAGCTCTTGCTCAGGAATCCTCTAATCTTCCAGAGACTAACTGTTTGTACTTACCCCTGCAGTGTATTTACAATTAGGCACTTAGCTTGAGAAGATATGCTCTGGGTCAGCTTTGTTGCTGCTTGCTGTTCTCGCTTGTGTGCGCTACGTCATCTCGCTCCACCCCACCCACTTCACCTCTGCCCCCACTTTCAGGTTTGAGCGACTTTTCTAAAATTAGAATAGAAAATGAGTCCTTATCATGACCTAGGACGGATCTCTAACAGCCATCTGAGGTGTGGCCAGTGAAGTTATCATTAGGCTGTAATGTAAACCCTGCATTTTCTCTGAAATGACAGTGTTTACAGTTAAAAAGCCTGAAGGTAATGATTCTACTCACCAGAACAAATTCAATAAGCTGTAGTTGTTCTGGTGACTATTAGTAATGTCACGAACACAACATTTTCGGTTCGCGAACTTCCACAAATGTTCGCGAACCTGGCGAACCCGGCGAACCACCATAGACTTCAATAGGCAGGCAATTTTTTGGGGGGCGGCGGGTGGGGGCCATAAAGATAATGAGGGGGGACCTACTGTCCTCCCCCTCTCCAGCCCCCACGCCATAATGATAATGAGGGGGGGACCTACTGTCCTCCCCCCCCCGGCCCCCACCCCTGGGCGGCGGGTGGGGGCCATAAAGATAATGAGGGGGGACCTACAGTCCTCCCCCTCTCCAGCCCCCACCCATGTGCGGCGGGTGGGGGCCCTAAAAATAACAATAAGGGGGGGGCGTGGCCTAGCATCCGAGCCGCATGGACGTGCTCTGCTAGAGCTCCGGGGAGCCGCAAGATACAGGGGAAAAAATAATCGGGCTGCAACAATTAATCTCGGCACGAACCGAGAGGAAAACGGTGCCATGTCCCACAGATCCGCCAAAAGACCGGCGAAAGCCGACAAAACACTGTTCTTCATGGCAAAAGCCGCGCATGGGAAACAAGGCCGCGAGGAAACCCAAGATGGCGGCGGCCACGGATCCAGGGAAGTTTCTCCATCTCCTCCCTCCTCACCCATCTCACTACTGGAGGACAGTCCCCTCACACTGGCCACAATGAAGTCCTTTATGGCAGACTTCACAATGCAGATCCAAAGCACCATCGAGGGGCAGCTCAAATCACTGGCAGGTGAGCTTAAGAGAGATATACAGGACCTGGGCCTACGCATATCACATATAGAGAATGCAGTCAGCAAACATGCCTCCGCGCACAACAGCATGGCTGACCAGCTACACCAGATGCAGCAACTAATCCAAGAACAAAACCTGAAACTTGCTGACCTGGAGGATAGATCCAGGAGAAATAATCTGCGCATCAGAGGTATTCCTGAATCAATCACAAATGAAGCCCTACACAGTTACCTCCAGGCCTTTTTCCTAGAGCTGATTCCAGAGGTCCACCCGGATCAAGTAGTTCTGGACAGAACGCACATACTCAGGAGACCCCAGCATCTGCCTACTTCAACGGCCAGAGATGTAATCACCAGAGTGCATTTCTTCCACATCAAGGAGAAAATTGTTAAAGCTGCTAGAAAAGATAACCTACCCTCCCAATACGAAAACCTGAAGATTTTCGCGGACTTGTCAGCGCACACACTCCAATTCCGCAAGTCACTCGCTCCTATCACCACCGCACTGAGAGCGCAGGAGGTTCCGTATCGGTGGGGCTTCCCAGCGAAACTTATCGTCCACCACGACAACTCCAATCACCCTATCACGTCAGTGGAGGAAGGCTTGAAGAAGCTGGAAGACTGGGGGCTCCCCAAACCGGATGTACCGGTGCAACCCGCGAAAAAGATACCAAGACTGTCGGTGGACTGGTCCAGAGCCTAACGTGAAGGCTGAGTATACGCTGCATGATTGCTGACCACTGTTTTACTAACCATTTTAATTTTAATGTTGTGTCATCGCTCATTTGCTACCCTGAAATAGGCTTGTATAATGCTTATTGTTGTGTGCACCACTTACTATGCATAACACTGCAACAGCATTTAGTTGACGGCTAGAATAGGCGCTGCCCAATAGCATTCATACCCCAAAACTCCACACCTGCTCCGGTTAACAGAGCACAGACAGAGCAGGGCATTGACACAAAGTGGTTGAGCATCCTGCAGCAGAGTCTCTCACAACCCAATACTCCCGTGCCACTACCACTCCATGGTCCCCTCTGAGCGACTCCTTATCACCTCCCCCAATCAAGGTCATTACCACATCAAACTGACCTACAGCCACGTCACCCACTATTTGTGCCCAGTTATACTGAGCACATTACAGCTCAAGAGACTTGAGCTCTTTGTAACTTGTTCTTAAATGTTCCCCCTTGTTTTTTCTACTCCCACCCCCCTCCCCCCACCAAGTTGGATTTCGATCAACTACAACACTGTGTTCCTCACCACAACTCTCATTGATATGTACTGTGATAATATGTACTGCATGCTGTCCATCACACGTCTACATAGGTGCTCTCACTATGGGAGCCAGGAGTCACCACCCACTCAAAATCTAACACTCTATTATGAAAATAGTCTCCTATAACGTGAAGGGGCTTAACTCCCCGACTAAAAGAAGCCTACTATTTCAGACGCTCAGACAACAACATATAGATATAGCGTGCATCCAAGAAACTCACTTTAAGTCCTCCACGGAACCAAAGTTATTCGCTAAACACTATCCTACTCAATTCCACGCCCGGTCGGCCAACAAAACAAAAGGGGTGTCAATCCTCATCAGCAGAGACATAGCTATGGAGGTCCAGAGCCAATACATTGACCCGCAAGGGAGGTTTATTATATTAGTGGGCCTTTTTAATGCCACACAATACACACTAGTTACGGCCTATTTTCCCAACTCCGACTCGACAAATTTCTTAAACAAACTTCTCCAGACTGTGGAGGACCACCGACAGGGAGGCCTGATTCTGTGCGGGGATTTTAACTTCATCCAGTCACCACAACTGGACACATCAGCTACACCATCCCGTAATAGGGGTAGACGCCTATCCAACACATGCAAAAGGCTCACCACCCTGATCTCAAAACACGGCCTGTACGATGGCTGGAGGGTCACACATCCCACGGAGAGGGACTACACATTCCACTCCGCGGTGCATAACACCTATTCCCGCATAGACACATTCCTAGTAGATAGCAGGTCTCTGGCCCAAATGGTGGATTGTAAAATAGGCTTATTTGCTTGGTCAGATCACAGCCCAATTTATCTCACGCTACACGACGCGTTCCAATTCAAGGGGCGAGGGAACTGGAGGCTCAATGAGTCGCTACTATCTGACGACTCCTTTGCTACACTTATAAATGACGAACTAGAACACTTCTTCCGTCTGAATAGTGGGGGAGAGGTATCGGAAACCTCGGTTTGGCTAGCACATAAAGCGGTTATCCGTGGCCTATTCATTAAGAGGGCCGCACACCTAAAAAGACAGAGACAGGAAGATCTACTCCGATGTCACGAACAAATAGCAACACTGACAGCTAGAAATAAAGCCAACCCAAATAAGGTTCTGGCTGCGGAACTCCAGCAGGCCTACCGTAAACTACATGCACTAAATGCAACGAAAACTGAGTACTTATTAAACAGACTGAAAGCGACTACCTATCACTCGGGGGGGAAAGCCAACAAGTACCTGGCAGCAAGACTGCGAGATAAACTGGCAACTAATAGGATAGCGCACATAATGGGGGAAGATGGGACAAAAAGGCTAGGACCCCAAGAGATTGGTGACGCGTTCGCCACATTCTATTCCAAACTGTATAACTTGAGGGACGACCCCAATACACATACCCCCACTGTAGATGAGGTAAAAGCATTTCTTGCCCGCATCAAACTGCCCCAACTATCGAGTAGCCAAGTCGAAACCCTGACATGCCCCCTCACGGTGAAAGAGATATTAGACACTATCAAAGAGTTACCGAATGGCAAGTCCCCCGGAGCAGATGGGCTCTCAAACCTCTATTACAAAAAGTATGCCCAAACATTGGCACCACACCTGCTGGAAACCTTCCATCAGGCAATGGAGAGGGGAGCACTGCCGGCAGAAATGCTGCGAGCCACTATAGTGACTCTACCGAAACCCGGAAAACCGACTGACCAATGCAAAAACTTCCGCCCCATCTCCCTGCTCAACACAGATGCTAAACTGTATGCAAAAATCCTGGCAAACCGGTTTGCCCCCATACTACCCTCCCTTATCAAAGACGACCAAACAGGCTTCGTAAAAGGTAGACAAGGCCTGAACAACACTCGGAAACTGTCGGTGGTCCTCCAGCAGCTCAGGGGGGCCAGAGAGGGCGGTCTCCTGCTAGCGCTGGATGCCGAAAAGGCGTTCGACCGCCTGGGCTGGCCCTTCCTCCAAGGAGTATTGGAGGCATATGGAGTCCCGCTCCAGGTGTGCCGACAAATATTCGCACTCTATGCGAATCCTTCGGCGCAAGTGCTCCAGTCGGGATTCCTCTCCTCTCCCTTTCAGATCACAAATGGGACGAGGCAAGGGTGCCCACTCTCCCCATTGATGTACGTCCTGGCCCTGGAACCTTTGTTGGAAGAGATCAGAGCAAATGAGGAAATCCATGGGGTTAAGATAGGACACAAAGTGGTTAAAGTAGGAGCTTTTGCAGATGACATTCTACTCTACCTGACACATCTCCACACCACACTCCCAGCAGTTATGCAACTGATAAAGGAATATGGGAGGGTGTCCTACTACTCCCTCAATACATCCAAGACCCAAGCACTAGGCATATCCCTACCGACCAAACTTACCACACAACTCCAACGGGAATATACGTTCGAATGGAGGTCTAATACTATCACATATCTAGGGATTACATACACGAAGGCCCACACTGCACTATTCGCGGCAAACTATGTGTCCACATGGAACAACTGCCGTAACTTGCTCAAAAAATGGTCACCACTATATCTGTCTTGGACCGAAAGAATTATAACGATCAAAATGTCAATCCTCCCTAGGTTGCTCTACCTGTTTCGTACCCTACCAATAGAACTCCCCAGATCCTTCCTTAAAACGGTCCAATCAGATATAAATCATTTTGTATGGAAGGGGAGCAAACCCAGAGTGGCACAGAATTTACTAAACGCACCCAAACGAGACGGTGGCCTAGCACTGCCTAATGTACACACGTATTACCACGCAACTGTTATCGCCACTGCCCTCCCACATTTCCTCCAGACACCACCACCGCAGTGGGTACACCTAGAACGAGAGTTGGTGGCTCCTCACACACTGGCCGATGTGATATGGATACCAAAAAAGTACAGACCGCAATGGCCCCTAGCACCACACTCGACTACTTTACTCTTACGGCTCTGGGACAAAAATGCGACACTGTTTAGCGGCCACAAGGGGTTCTCCCTGGCAACACCGATAAAGTCTTTCACATATTGCATCCCCACTTTCCACGCCATACCATGGCAGACCCGGGGGGTCACCCACCTGACGCATCTGTACAATCAGGGCAAAATGCTTAGCTTTGAAGAGATGCAAATCCGATACTCACTGCCTCCTACTTCACACTACTCCTATATCCAACTACGGTCGTTTCTGACCAAACACTACTGTAGAGATGCTGGGTCCAATCTGACCCCAGAAACCCCAACGGGGTGGGAGTTAATGCTTATTAAGGGACTACTACCCATTGCATGTAAACCGATCTCCATGAGTTACAAGCTCCTGTCACGCCATCTACCCTTCGCTGCCTCAAAAACAGCACAAATGTGGGAAGCGGACCTAAACTGCTCCCTCCCGAGCAAAGACTGGGAGCGCATATTCCGTCTGCCCAGGCTCCTGATCAGATCAGCCGCCCATCTGGAGCAAAGCCATAAAACATTATATAGATGGTACATGGTACCGTGCAGGCTGCACAAACTATTTCCTGCCACTTCTAATACATGCTGGCGCTGCAATGGGGCTGAGGGCACAGTCCTGCACGTCTGGTGGACGTGCCCCCGCATCCAGACTTTCTGGGCGGGGATCCATAAAATCGCACAAGCGGCGTCTGGCTGCTCTATTCCTTTTGCGCCCCGTCAGATGTTAATAACCGACCTCCCAAAAAGCTTACCAAGAGCCAAGCAAAAACTCCTGTTACATATAATGTTGACAGCACAGCGCTTAATTGCTCAACACTGGAAACAAACAACTACCCCTGGTATGAAACGGGTCATTGAGGACCTGGACACACAAAGAACGTTTGAAACGAGCTTCAAAACATTGTTCCCCCCATCCAACACCACACAAGCAGCATGGGAGATGTGGAACTCATGGAGATCGGGTGATAGAGAAACGTAAATGTAACCTACCAATGATACTGTATGTACAAACCACATAAAAGCAGAAGCGCCCACCCCCACTGCACAAAACAATAAAAATTGTCAATTTAAAAAAAAAAAATAACAATAAGGGGGGACCTACTGTCCCCCCCGGCCCCCACCCCTGAGCGGTGGGTGGGGGTCCTAATTGCCACGCCCTGCAATTAGGCTAAGAACACTCTGATTGGCTGGTTTAAGCCAATCAGAGTGCTCTTTGCCATTTTACACAGCGTGGGAAAATTCAAAAGAACTTTCCCACGCTGTGTAAAATGACACAGAGCACTGTGATTGGATGGCTTGAAATCCATCCAATCACAGTGCTCTGTGTCATTTTACACAGCGTGGGAAAATTTTACTTTCCCACGCTGTGTAAAATGACAAAGAGCACTGTGATTGGATGGCTTGAAATCCTTCTGAAGATACGGTCTCCAGTTCTGTGTACAGTACTCCAAGTGAGGTCTCAACAGTGTTCTGTACAATGGCATGAGCACTTCCCTCTTTCTACTGCTAATACCTCTCCCTATACAACCAAGTATTCTGCTAGCATTTCCTGCTGCTCTATTACATTGTCTTCCTACCTTTAGGTCATCAGAAAAAATCACCACTAAATCCCTGTCCTCAGATGTTGAGGTTAGGACTCTATCAAATATTCTGTACTCTGCCCTTGGGTTTTTACGTCCAAGATGCATTATCTTGCACTTATCCACATTAAATGTCAGTTGCCACAACTCTGACCATTTTTCTAGTTTACCTAAATCATTTGCCATTTGGCTTATCCCTCCTGGAACATCAACCCTGTTACATATCTTAGTATCATCAGCAAAAAGACATACCTTACCATCCAGACCTTCTGCAATATCACTAATAAAAATATTAAAGAGAATGGGTCCAAGTACAGATCCCTGAGGTACCCCACTGGTGACAAGCCCAAGCTTCGAATATACTCCATTGACTACAACCCTCTGTTGCCTGTCACTCAGCCACTGCCTTACCTATTCAACAATATTGGAATCCAAACTTAAAGATTGCAGTTTATTGATAAGCCTTCTATGTGCAACAGTGTCAAAAGCCTTACTGAAATCTAGGTAAGCAATGTCTACTGCACCACCCTGATCTATAATTTGAGTTACCCAATCAAAAAAATCAATAAGATTAGTTTGGCATGATCTCCCTGAAGTAAACCCATGTTGTCTCTGATCTTGAAATCCATGTGTTTTTAGATGTTCAACAACAGGGTTTCCATCACTTTCCCCACTACTTAAAGAGACCCTATAGTCACTAGTGATGTCCCGAACGGTTCGCTGGCGAATAGTTCCCGGCGAACATAGCGGTCCGCCCCCTATTAATTTACTAATACTATGTAAAAATTACTTAGTATTAGTAAACTGTGCCCCTACTCGCAATACCGCAAGTAGGGGCATGTCTATTAAACTGTTAAAAAAAAGGGGCCCTAAATACTAATAGGGGGGACCTATTGTCCTCCCCCCAGCCCCCACCCCTGAGCGGTGGGTGTGGGCCCTAAAAATAACAAACTAATATTATAATTTTTTTGGTTGGGTAACTAAAATAATAGATCAGGGTGGTTCAGTAGACATTGCTTACCTAGATTTCAGTAAGGCTTTTGACACTGTTCCACATAAAAGGCTCATCAATAAACTGCAATCTTTAAGTTTAGATTGCAATATTGTTGAACGGGTTAGGCAGTGGCTGAATGACATGCAACAGAGGGTTGTAGTCAACGGAGTATATTAGAAGCAAGGTTTAGTTACCAGTGGGGTACCTCAGGGATCAGTACATGCACCCATTCTCTAATATTTTTATTAGTGATATTGCAGAAGGTCTGGATGGTATGTCTTTTTGCTGATACTAAAATTTGCAGCAGTGTTGATGTTCCAGAAAGCATAAGCCAAATGGCAAATGATTTAGGTAAATTAGAAAAATGGTCAGAGCTGTGGCAATGGACATTTAATGTGGATAAGTGCAAGATAATGTATCTTGGACATAAAAACCCAAGGTTAGAATATTTAATACCCTACTAATCTCAACATCTGAGTTAAGGGATTTAGGAGTAATAATTGCAGATGACTTGCTGTTAGGCAGACAATGTAATAGAGCAGCAGGAAATGCTAGCAGAATGCTTGGTTGTATAGGGAGAGGCATTAGCAGTAGAAAGAGAGAAGTGCTCATGCCATTGTACGGAACACTTGTGAGATCTCACTTGGAGTATTGTACACATTACTTGAGACCGGATCTCCAGAAGGATACTGATACTTTGGACAGAGTTCAGAGAAGGGCTACTAAACATGGATTGTAGGATAAAACTTACCAGGAAAGGTTAAAGGATCTTAACATGTATAGCTTGGAGGAAAGACCAGACAGGGGGGATATGATGGAACCATTTAAATACATAAAGGGAATCAACACAGTAAATGAGGAGACTATATTTAAACGAAGAAAAACTACCACAACAAGAGTAAATTGTCTTAAATTAGAAGGGCAAAGGTTTAAAAATAATTTCAGGAAGTATTACTTTACAGAGAGGATAGTGGACACATGGAATAGCCTCCCAGCTGAAGTGGTAGATACAGTGAGGGAGTTTAAGTATGCGTGGGATAGTCATAAGTGACTAATTAAAGGTATTTTGAAAAATTAGGCAGACTAAATGGGTCAAATGGTTCTTATCTCCCGTCTTATTCTCATTCGACTGAGAACCAGACTCATTCAGAAGTAAACCAAGTGTAATTCTGAAAACAGGCAACATACTACCATCTACTGTGTTAAATATGGTAAAACTTATTTCTAATAGAATTAAGAATTGAAACTAGGAGTGAGTTACTTTAGGATATGGTTGGGGTTAGTTGTCAAGTTAGGGTTTGATCTAAGGTTAAGGGTTAATGCTGTTTTAGTATTAAAGATAGTGTAGGGTTGAAGTGATCACAAAGTTTAGGGTAGGCATATAGCTAGAGTTAGTGTAAGCATTGGCTCAGGGGAATGCTTAGTGTGGGAATCTGTATAGTGTTCTTGTTAACTATCAAAATTAATTTAGATCCTAAAACTTTTAAGTATTAAATAAATACTTATATATGAATCTTTATTGATTTATTTTGAATTAGTTACACTGGATGTGGAATTATTATTAGAAGTAAAAATTTGAAAAAATATATATATCTTTTAAAATGTTCTCCCATCTTTAAAATTTTCAGTATAATGAAACACTCAGCATGCAGCTGATATTTGGCATTCAAGATATTTAACATTGATATGCTGAGCCACATCATTATTCTCATCAGGGTAACATACAGTATATGATGCTGTCAAATGGCATACATTTAAAACTTACGTTATGTCTTGAATGCCATGAACCAGCAAACAGATTGTGATGGTAGTCACCATCACCTGGAGTTTCATACGGACACTTTGTGTAGGACCCTCGACTACGCCTATGTCTAAGTCACCCTGTACCCATTATAGGTGCAAGGTGTATATTGTTGTTTTTTGTTACATGTTTTGTGGTCTCTGCAGTCCTGCTGATGTTGCTACCAAGTAGCTGGATTTGGCTGTGGAGCATGTGCAGTGCCACCTGTTGGTAGAAACAGCAATATGCACTACCTGAACAGCAAGACTTGTCAATTTGCATATTCAATCAGATTTGCATATTGCTAGTTCTGCAGGCAGGAAAGATAGTTTGTGTTAAATATTGTCTTCCCCACCCCTTTATAAATATGTTATTATGTTATTATATTTCCCTGTATGTTTTCTGACAAGTTTTGACTATTTGTATTTTATTAAGTTTTTCACAGCAACCTTGATGTAACGAACATATGGGCTAGTCCCAAGTAAAATAGAGTAGTGTATGTTAGTTCATTTTGGAACTTGTGTCCTGTGTGGATTTTTAGGGATCCCAATAACATAGTCTTCTGATCTGTTCTTTTAGTCCTGGGATAAATCAAGAGTGCCACAAGTACCTTTGTAAAGACAATAGAAATTACATTACAGGTAGAGGTGGATACCTGCATGGATGAAGGAATGCAGCAAAATAGGCAGTGGGGGTGATACCTGCGTGGAAGTAAAGCTTCATAGAAAGAGGCAGAAGTGATGATACCTGCCTGGAAGAATAGTCTGGTTAGGTGGAAGAGTTCTGGAGAGACCCCAGTCAAGCTTCGGTGAATGGGGCTGGAGCCTTTCAGGTACCCTCCCCAATGACTAGGAAGTGGATTGAGTGGAGGTACTCAGTCAGAGTACAGGAGCTCTGTCACACAGATGATAAATCTTGCTCTACAGTGATTTGGAAAATCTCTCCATATTAGGAGTAATATAATCAAAACTTGTTATAATACTCAAGTAAAATGGGGAGGTTGACATGTGCGTTGCTATTCTAGTCATAGGAGAGGTCATAAAGTGGGTAAGAGTGGATTGCTGTCAACTGATGGCTTTTAGGAGGAGTACGAAAAAACTTGCAGATCTCTGTTTAGATGGCCCTGCTCATGCAGATATAGAGGTTTGACAGATAGATACTGCTAGAGATGTGAGCTGTGACATCAAATATGGTGTCAAAATCTTAAACCGCATGTGCAACCAAATGAATAACTTGTATAATAGCTTATGAAGCAGATCACCGATGGAAAAGGATGAGATATTAACCAGATTTAAACAGACAGCTTATGAGTTACTGTGAAAA
>OW240914.1:241287178-241338006 GCA_933207985.1 Pelobates cultripes
CACAGCAAAAAACATATGTGAGGAAGGCTGAACTTGATGGACACGTCTTTTTAGCCTATGTAACTATACATCAAAAGAAACCCATGCTTGCCCTAATGAAACTTCTTAAGAAAACTGAAACGTCGACCTGTATTTTTTTTTTGATGTAATAAAGTTAGAATTGCATTCTGGCATTTGAAATTTTGAGATAGATATATATAAATATACACACACACACACAAACACATTTTATAAAAACCCTGCAACCCTCACGTTCTACAAAGCCCTCATCTCTGAGACTGATCACAAATCCACGAGACACATGAGAGATCTCTACTAGCAACTCCGGGTACATGCTTCTTCTGTTCCCTCTCTCTGCTTATAATAAGGGTCCACTTTGTACACCCAGTTTGTAATTGAAGTGTGTTATATGACTCCTATCCTTCAGGTTGGACCATCAGTGTCCTATATTGGGCACAATGTCTGATATGATGTAACTAAACACTGACCACCTGGTGGCAACTGATAGTAAGCCATATTTAAATTAACGTTCCCTCAGACCTCCCTCTTATGTGACCTATACAACAGGGATATATACCCTAGATAAGTTATATGGGATGCCTTTCACTCTCCCTTTATACAAATAACTAAAAACTCCCCAAAAAATCTCAACCCCCAAAAAAAACCAATATATATATATATATATTTGGTATCATATTGTTACTGAGGTTTTAAAAACAAATGAAAACACCATATAAATAGACTGGCAAATAAGGGTGAGAGAAAAGGGATTAAGGCCCTATGTTGTTTATACTCCCACTAAGACTACTACCTATTTCCTCACAACTAAATGGAGTGATTATGATGTTTTATAATGTTCTTGCACCAAGTATATAACCATTTGATACTGTTTTTGACTTGTAAAACAAAACCTTAAAAGTGCACTACACTAAATAATTACGCGAAACAGCTCATACTTTTTGATTATCAGCTTCTTATACTTTTAAGGGTTTTACCCAATATAGTTCATTCAGGAGCACAGGCTACTCCGATCGTATTTATAACCATTATACAACTTAGTTCTGTCTACATACACTTGGAGTTGACCATACCATGCTAATCTTTATATTACTTATAATTTTGTCCCCACCAACCCCACTGAGCGGTGAAATTCTAGGCAAGTACCACCTTAACAATCACTTGATTTTCAAATTTAAAAACCAAGGTGGCCTAGGACAATGACTCTCACTGACTCCTGCGAGGAGTGTTATTTACACTCAATACCATCAGTTTTAAGGTTCTGTTTTTCCTATTGTATATATGTTATTTTTATTTATGTTTGGTTGCTCATACAAGGGTTTTATCACACACATAGAGGAGGATCGCCCCACACCACATCTTATAATTCCACTTACATGCACCATGGAAACTATTACATTGATATACCACAATGTAAGGGGACTCAGCCTACCGGAGAAAAGATCAATGGTGATGAGTGAGATAGTGAGAACTGACGCAAATATAGAAACATAGAATGTGACGGCAGATAAGAACCATTCGGCCCATCTAGTCTGCCCAATTTTCTAAATACTTTCATTAGTCCCTGGCCTTATCTTATAGTTAGGATAGCCTTATGCCTATCCCACGCATGCTTAAACTCCTTTGCTGTGTTAACCTCTACCACTTCAGCTGGAAGGCTATTCCATGCATACCCTTTCAGTAAAGTAATACTTCCTGATATTATTTTTAAACCTTTGTTCCTCTAATTTAAGACTATGTCATCTTGTTGTGGTAGTTTTTCTTCTTTTAAATATAGTCTCCTCCTTTACTGTGTTGATTCCCTTTATGTATTTAAATGTTTCTATCCTAACCCCCCTGTCTCGTCTTTCCTCTAAGCCTGGGGTTCTCAACCTTGTCCTCAAGGACCCCCTACCAGTCCAGGGTTTAGGGATTAGCTGGGTGTGTCTAAGGTGTTTAGAAAAAGAAAAAGAAAACACCTTAGAGTCTAAGGTGTTTTTTTCCCCCTTTTTCTAAACACCTTAGACACACCCAGGTAATCCCTAAATCCTGGACTGGTAGGGGGTCCTAGCTCTAAGCTATCCATGTTATGATCCTTTAACCTTTCCTGGTAAGTTTTATCCTGCAATCCATGAACCAGTTTAGTAGCCCTTCTCTGAACTCTCTCAGAAGGTATCAATATCCTTCTGAAGATACGGTCTCCAGTACTGCGTACAGTACTCCAAGTGAGGTCTCACCAGTGTTCTGTACAATGGCATGAGCACTTCCCTCTTTCTACTGCTAATACCTCTCTCTATACAACCAAGCATTCTGCTAGCATTTCCTGCTGCTCTATTGCATTGTCTGCCTACTTTTAAGTCATCAGAAAAAATCACCACTAAATCCCTGTCCTCAGATGTTGAGGTTAGGACTCTATCAAATATTCTGTACTCTGCCCTTGGTTTTTTTTGTCCAAAATGCATTATCTTGCACTTATCCACATTAAATGTCAGTTGCCACAACTCTGACCATTTTTCTAGTTTACCTAAATCATTTGCCATTTGGCTTATCCCTCCTGGAACATCAACCCTGTTACATATCTTAGTATCATCAGCAAAGAGACATACCTTACCATCCAGACCTTCTGCAATATCACTAATAAAAATATTAAAGAGAATGGGTCCAAGTACAGATCCCTGAGGTACCCCACTGGTGACAAGCCCAAGCTTCGAATATACTCCATTGACTACAACCCTCTGTTGCCTGTCACTAAGCCACTGCCTTACCTATTCAACAATATTGGAATCCAAACTTAAAGATTGCAGTTTATTGAGAAGCCTTCTATGTGCAACAGTGTCAAAAGCCTTACTGAAATCTAGGTAAGCAATGTCTACTGCACCACCCTGATCTATAATTTGAGTTACCCAATCAAAAAAATCAATAAGATTAGTTTGGCATGATCTCCCTGAAGTAAACCCATGTTGTCTCTGATCTTGAAATCCATGTGTTTTTAGATGTTCAACAATCCTATCCTTTAACATGGTTTCCATCATTTTCCCCACTACTGAAGTAAGGCTTACTGGCCTATAGTTGCCTGACTCCTCCTTATTACCTTTCTTGTGAATGGGCACAGCATTCGCTAACTTCCAACCTTCTGGGACTACTCCTGTTAACAATGATTGGTTAAATAAATCTGTTAATGGTTTTGATAGTATACCACTAAGCTCTTTTAATAGCTTTGGGTGTATTCCATCAGGTCCCATTGACTTATTTGTCTTTACTTTTGACAGTTGAAATAGAACCTCTTCCTCTGTAAACTCACGTGTAATAAATGACTCATTTATCCTTTTTCTTAACTGAGGTCCCTTTCCTTCATTTTCATCTGTAAATACCGAACAAAAATATTAATTGAGGCAGTCAGCTAGACCTTTATCCTCTTCTACATACCTTCCTTGTTTTGTTTTTAATCTAACTAATCCTTGTTTTACTTTTCTTTTCTCATTTATGTATCTAAAAAAAGTTTTGTCCCCCTTTTTTACTGACTGTGCTATTTTCTCTTCTGTGTGTGATTTGGAAGCTCTTATAACTTGCTTAGCCTCTTTCTGCCTAATCTTATAGATTATTCTGTCTTCCTCACTCTGGGTTTTCTTATAATTACTAAATGCTAACTTTTTGTTTTTTACTATTTTGGCCACATCTGCGGAGTACCACATTGGTTTCTTGAATTTTTTGCTTTTATTGACTGTCACAGGTGACCCCTGAGTGCCTGATGAGAAGTGGGAGTCTTCAGCGTGGAAGTGGATTACAGGGCCCAGTGCAAGGTAACCGCACACCCCCTTGTGTTGAGCACCAGCGTTTGTGCGGCCACATACCAGAACCCTGATGCGGATCCCAAAAGCTAGGAGCAGGAATTAAGCAGACCTCCCAGGAGCTGAATAGGGAGGCTCTGCAGCAAGAATGTATCCAGTATAGAAACAAGGCAAGACTAGAATAGTCACCAAACATGAAAACAAGACAGAACTAATAGAACCCAGAACCAGAGCAGGACAGAAAGTAGAACCCAGGACATGTACACAAGACATGAGGAAAACAAGAACAGGGCAGGACAGGACTGTACATGAACTGGGATTACAAAAAAAACCAAGATATAATAGGCAAAACAAGAGGAGACATAACTAAGCACTATATATGAAAAGTATGGGGATTTAGTTACATTATATGATCATACATTGCATAAGCCTGCCACAACGCCAATGTACCCCATATTCGGCAGGTCCTACACTGCCTAATGTTCGCTAAAAGAACCATACTAAACCACAATAGCACTTACCTGCAAGAAAGGGCAGAGACTTGAAACACTGTTGCAGGTCCAGACTGAAACAAAAGGAAAATGGAAAACAAACGGGTGTGGCAACATAAAACAAACATTTAAAGGAAACCTGGACACTGGGAATTCCAGGGACGGATTACAGGAATGAACCCAGAAAAACCCAGCATAAAGAAAACCAGACATAGAATAGAAAACCAAAAAACCAAGAAAAACTAAACAAGAATTGTAAAAAGAGTACTGGATACCAGAAATGGCAAAAGCCAGACATCTCCGCAGAACATGGCATGATGTGACACTGACAAGCCTAATGCAATTTTCTGTTGCCTTCAGTAGTGCAACTTTTAAATAATCCCATTTCTCTTGGACTCCATTTAAATTGCTCCAGTCTGATAATGACTCCTTTACACATATTCTAATTTTAGAAAAGTCTGTTTTTCTAAAGACTAAAACTTTTGTTTTTGTGTGGTGTGACTCAGTCACTGTTCTTATTTTAAACCACACTGACTGATGATCACTGGATCCTAAACTATCACCTACAGTAATATCTGATACCAAATCTCCATTTGTTTACACTAGAATGGCCTCTTTACGACTTGGCTCATCAACGACTTCTTTTAGAGACAATCCCAGTAGGGAGTTTAGAAAATGTGTGCTCCTGGCACAAGCAGCTATTTTTGTTTTCCAATTCACATCAGGAAGATTAAAGTCACCCATGATGATAACTTCCCCCTTCATTGTCATTTTAGCTATATCCTCAAATATAGTATTCTTACAAGAAACCCATGAAAGGGGATCTGAAGTGCCCAAGTTATATCACAAATGCTATCGACCTGTTTACTACAACAACTATGGCCACACTAAAGCCAGATGGGTTGACATACTGCTCAGTGCAAATACACCCTTTACATATAGATACCAACATTCAGACAACTCTGGTAGATACATTATACTGAATGGCTCGGTACCACAGCCATTACTCTGCTTAACATTTACCTCCCCAACAAACATCAATGTGCCACATTTCGACATATCATGGCTAAGGTTCATAAACTCTTGGAAGGAGAATTGGTCATTGAGGGAACTATAATCTATATTGTCATGGGGGGGACTATAATCACACAAATACAGCACTGCTATAAATCCTTCACACCTAACCTCCATGAGAATCCAGATGCATACACACCAAATACCAATTAGCTTGCTGGAGAATACTTCATCCATCTCTTAAAGACTACACGTACTTCTCTAACCCTAACAAAACCTATACTAGGATTGACATTTTCTGATGACCCACCATTCTCTACCCTTACTTCACTCAGCAACCAATGGTAACATTCGTAGTTGGATCACGCTCCAATCCATCTCATGCCACAGACCCAATGGAAACTTAACCCTCATTTACTGCAAAATGATAGTCAAACAGGCTATCTCTGAAACCCTCACACACTATTTTCATGAAAACACCACACCTGACATTGACCTCTAAACAAGATAGGAAGCTCACAAGACTGTCATAAGAGAGGAACTCATCAAATGGGGTTCTATCCTCAAAAAGGAAAGGTCTGCAGAACATAGATTACTCTTAGATAAAATCCATATCCTGGAATCTAAACATAAAATCTCACTGTCGGACGAGGACTATCGTACTTTAATCTCCTTCCGTTCCGACCTCAAAATCCTGTTAAACTATAGTGCTAAAAGGTCCCTTCTGTGGACCAAACAAAACTTTGACTCTCAAGGGAATCAATGTAGCAAGATGCTAGCCAGGGCGTTAAAACAACAACACACGACATATATACCCAAGATCAAAAACAAACTGAACACATTGGTGTACACGACAGAGGATATAGCAGACTCATTTTGGACATATCACTCTCTATACAACCTCCAAGACAATACCACTACCACCTCAGATAAGCTCAACTACCTAAGAAATACATTTGACACTACTCTAACACCAGCGATGGTCTGCGCCTTAGATGAAACTTTTACGGAAGAGGAGCTGACCATCGCTATTCATTCAACTCCGACAGACAAAAGTCCAGGACCGGATGGATACTCCAACCATTATTACAAAACATTTCTATTGGACTTAAAAACACATTTCTTACAGGCAATTAACTCTCTTGCATCTAAGCCTCAGATTCTATCCTTGGCCCTAGAAGCAACAATAACCTTGATCTGCAAACCAGGGAAAGATATTGGATCGTGTGGCAGTTGTAGACCCATATCCCTTGTAGCGGAACGCCAATAATAAATCCACGAATTCCGCTGGTTCAGAAACGAATCCACAGTCAAGCGCTGAAACAACAAGGCAATATCCCCAACCTCCCAATAACCGGACGAGACACAGTTTTGGGAGTCAACTGAAATCCTTTTAATCGGCAGGACAATTTATACAAGTCCCCATGCAAGGGGTTTCCTGAGTCCCTCCCCAGGGGCACTCCCAGAGGGGACTACATGGGGGACTTACATGACAACATATTTCTCCCATCAGGCACCTCTGCACGAGAGGGATCATCCTCCCAGAATGCACTGTTAAGGGGATTATCCCCTCGTGCAGCAGAACCGGCAATTCACACAAAAATCCATAACTTGTTAAATACACGGTGGATTTACACGAATGGACATTCGGTAGATAGCTGGGGTCTGAGCGCATCATTCGTGAGATTACCGCTCAGATCCCAGCTAAAATAACCGAACGCCGCACAAAAAACACATTTCTTTTAAAACATACGAAAAGGACCGATTACTTCTAGTGAACACGATCCTGAAACTCCCGAACGTCCTGGAGGCTCAGCGGTGTTCGTGCCGTCGAATAACCATTGGTAGTACTATGCGTTCGACAACCCGGTCCCGCTGAGGAACAAAGGATCCAAGATGGCCGACCGCCACATGGTCGGTAGTCGAACGACGGCCACCCAGGAGAGCCTCTAATAACCGATTGCAACAATGTTGCAATCGGTTAACTAGCGCCACACGCCTCTAAGTGTGTGGGCTATTAGGGGGTATCGCGTTCGGTTCACGAACGGCTCTCTAAAGTGCCGTTCGTGAAACGAAAGAAAATCCCCATACAAAACTGCCATTTGCATTCGGCGGAAACAGCAGTACAGGCAATACAGAAAATACATTACGCATATACATAAGTGTAAAGTGCATATCTTGCCAGACCTATTGGCAACCCTTAAAGGTACAGTCTCCAGTTATAGTCCAAGTGGCTAGGTTTGCCACATCCCTCATAAATGTGGACCTAAAACTCTTTACCTTACTTTTAGCAACAAGACTGAGACCCCTCTTGGAGGATCTAATTCACCCTGATCAATCAGGCTTTGTCCCTAAAATGGAGGCCAAGGATAACACCACCAAAATAATCAATTTAATCAATAAAGCCTCTTCATTAAAAATCCCCTCCATACTGATCTCAGTAGATGCCGTAAAGGCTTTTGACAGGGTGGATTGGTCATTAATCAGTTTGACTCTACTAACATTAGGGTTTGGACAGAATTGTCTCAACTGTATCTCTGTCATTTACTCTACTCCTTCAGCCAGACTAAAGGTTAATGGGCAACTATCCATATCCTTCGCTATCCGAAACGCCATGAGGCATGGTTGTCCCCTGTCCCCTCTACTATTTAATTTATATTTACCCTTGAACAAGTGTTGCAGACCATTCGCAAAAATAACTCCATACAGGTTTCCTGTAGTACCTCCACCCATAAGGTGTCTGCATTTGCGGATTATCTCTTATTTACCCTCTGATCTCCGTCTTCCTTAAAAATCACCACTTATGGAGGAGCTAACCATGTACAGCAATTTGGCTAATTTTAAAATTAACACTGAGAAAAGTGAGATACTTAATCATGCCCCCCTTGGCTCATTAACCACTTAATAAGCACATTCCCCTTTAAATGGACCTCGAAGGGTATTGAATACCTAGGAATCACTTTCACATCTAACATATCTGATTTCTATGCCCCTGCTACAGGGTGTAACAAAAGATCTCATTCAATGGAACAAAACTCACTTTGGAGTTACCTATAGCAATTCCGAAAACCTTTTTCCAACATATGCAATCAATATTTACCAAATTTATATGTGCACACAAAAGCCAAGACTAGCGTTCAACATCCTCACGAGACCCAGAAACATGGACTGAAAGTCTCCAACCTTATGCTATACTACTATGCAATTCACTCGGGGTGCATAGTGGACTGGTCTACGACAACGACATCCAAACATTGGATAGCCTTGGAACAATCATTCTCAAGTAAATCACTACAGGCATTGCCATGGCTAGTGGCACTAAAACATTCTACTGAAATACCCCAACATCCCATGCTAGCAGCTACAATGAGGGTCTGGAAGAAAGTAGCCCACTATCCAGACATAACCCCATCTCTCTCCCCACAATATCTGATAACACAAAACCCTGATTTCCCGATGGGAGGACAGGGATGGCAATTCACCACAACCATGCAGCAACCTAATTCCACATTTATAGCAATATCTCTCTTGTACCGTAACTCAACATTGCTGTCCCTCAACACATTGACTGCCACTGACAGTCCCACGCACCTTCAGAAATTTAGATACTATCAGTTAAAACATTTCCTAAAAACGTTAATCATTCCAAACATGGGCCCAAGATCGGAAACACACTTTAAACGCCTGTGCTCATCTTCCTCACTAAATCCCTAAGATACTCTCCACATGCTACAAACTTTTACAACTCATGGTCCAAATTCACCTTCCTACACAATTTGCAACCCTTACAACAATCAAGTAGCACACATTCATATAAAAAGTTATTTGGCCAGTCAATGTAATGACAGGAATTAATTAGATAACTCCCTAATTCCAACTCCCAATTCAGGACTTTCAGCCAAATTTACTAATACTAAGTAAAGATTACGTAGTATTAGTAAATTATGCCCCCATTAGTTATACTGCGAGTAGGGGCATGTCTATTAAGCAGCCTGTGGCTGCTCACTGTAAAAAAAAAAAAAACGGCGGGTGGGAGCCCTAAAGTAAAATAAGGGGGGTTACCAATTGACCCCCCCGGCCCCCACCCATGAGCAGTGGGTGGGGGCCCTAAAGTAAAGTAATGGGGGGGACCTATTGTCCATTTAAAAAAAAAAAAAAATTATTTTAATAATAGAATGTCATCAGATGTATAACATTGCGGTATAATGGCTCTTGGTTGCCTGTGCAGAGGCTTTGTAAATCAAAATAGATGACAAAAATACAAGATGTACACCAGTGCAGTATAATGGCTTGTGGTTGCCTCCGCAGAGGCTTGTATATCTAAATTAAGGTACAATATTATAAAGTAGGTGTGCATATATTTTGCAAGATTGTATATATCTAATGTGTTAAAAAGCGTAGCCTGCAAACGTATAATCAGTAAAAGTAATGCACAGTAATAAAACATTTCCCATTCACTTTTATGTGGCTCAGGTATCAGTCACTGCACGCCTTCGGAAAAGTTAAGCCTTACACCATTTATGGTTGTTGTCTTATTACTTGGTTCAAGAGACTGATACTGGTCTGCATATCATGAACAGGTATAGCGTATTAGCGTTTGATTACAGTAAAGTAAAATATCCACGGCATTAAAGAGGTGTCCTCCCAACTGCGGCTGCTCCCCATGTTTTATCCTAAAGCAAATTAAGTTAATCTATTAGTGTGGATTTATAAAAATAATATGTTATTAATGGAAGGCATCTCTTGTCAAAGAAGAGACTAATCACGTGAGGGACTTAAAAAAGAAAACATAAACAGCATATTCTTTTGCAAGCTTAATTATAAAGGCATAAATATTCATCCCGTTTTTTTGTTTTGTTTGTTTTTTGTTTTTTCTTAAGGGCTCCAACTCTCTTGCAGGACACGATTAATGCTTATCCACAATAACAGCCCATAACATCTGCAGTCTTTGCGCATTACAACATGTAGATGAAACTCGCATCAGGCTCAATCGTATATGAATAGAAAGTTTACCATCATTCCATGGCAAGCAAGGTATAAATAATGACCCCTGGGGGCAAAAACTCACTAAGCCTTAAATGGGTGTGATTTGGCAGTGTCTAAAGCAGTAAGACAATTAGCGAAATCTTAGCCTGAAGTAAATGCGCTGTTACTGATTTTTATCCGGGCAAACTAATGTAGGGCAAATAATAGTTTAAGTCCCTTCTTGACGTACAATTCAGGAAAATGCAGTGTTGAAATGGGGGAGTATAAATCAGCAGTAACGTTTGGGATGACTGTCTAAAAGAAGTAGTGCCAAAGCAAGGCCTTTTAATATTGCACCCTGCGATTTAACTATAGGTAATAATATCCAACCCGCTTATGTGTGCTGCTAAAATTAAAGCTAGCTCTTAATCCTAGTTCATATGTCTGTGGCTATACGGTGGTATCATATTAATACTTTTTTCTTGCTGCAGCAGCGTGATTTAAAAGCAGCTAATTGTAGTGCACAAACATATCTGAACTACCTGAGCATTCCATATATTCTTTAAAGACATGGATATATAAACTATCCAACTAAATAATGCAGGCGTATAAATGAAAAATGTTAACTATAAACAGCAGGATGGCCATGTTAGTCCATATGGCCGTCTAAGGAGAGTCTCTCATGGCATTGCTACCACACTGTCCAAGGTCCTCGGCGTAGGCATTGCAGCCGGTATACTGTGATTTCTGGTCTGTTGGTCGGCTATTTATGCGTCTGCAGGGGCTGACGTCGACCAGGCTTTTGATAGTGAGTGGGCCCGCTTCAATAATCTTGGCGTTCCCGGCTCGTTACTGGCCTCAGTTTGATATCTCTGTAAAGCTGGGGTCATTCTCGTTAATTATATGTCGAGGTTTCCTGCTTTGGGGTAGTCTGTGTGCGGATTTATTGCCGTTTTCCGAGGCTCCGGCCAGGAGGCATGGTGCTCTGCTGCTTTTCAGCTCGGTGCTTTTCAGCTCGAAGGGTATTGAATACCTAGGAATCACTTTCACATCTAACATATCTGATTTCTATGCCCCTGCTACAGGGTGTAACAAAAATAATGCAGGCGTATAAATGTATATAATGAACAAAAATATTCATTGAGGCAGTCAGCTAGACCTTTATCCTCTTCTACATACCTTCCTTGTTTTGTTTTTATTCTAACTAATCCTTGTTTTACTTTCCTTTTCTCATTTATGTATCTAAAATTGTTTTGTCCCCTTTTTTACTGACTGTGCTATTTTCTCTTCTGTGTGTGATTTTGAAGCTCTTATAACTTACTTGGCCTATTTCTGCCTTATCTTATAAATCTGTCTATCTTCCTCACTCTGGTTTTTTTTTCTTCTAATTACTAAATGCTAACTTTTAGTTTACTATTTTGGACACATCTGCGGAGTACCACAGTGGTTTCTTAAATGTTTTCCTTTTACTGACAAGCCTAATGCATATTTCTGTTGCCTTAAGTAGTGCAGCGACTTGTTTTGAAGAAAATCCCAGTAGGGAGATTAGAATATGTGTGCTCCTGACAAAAACATCTATTTTAGTTTTCCAGTTCACATCAGAAAGATTAAACTCACCAATGATGATTACATCCCCCTTCATTGTCATTTTAGCTATTTCCTCAACCAGTAGATTATTTAACTCTTCTATTTGTCCTGGGGGCCTATAAATCACACCTACATGAGTTACTGTGTGATTACCAAATTCTAACGTAACCCAAACAGACTCTATGTTTGCATTGCTAACTTTTATTAGGCTAGATTTTACGCTATCCTTCACATACAGGGCCACCCCACTCCCTTTCTTGCCCTCTCTAACTTTCTTATATAAAAATTACACTGGTATTAGTATGTCCCAGTCAATTTTCTCATCATACCATGTCTCAGTAACAGCGACTAAATCTACATTATCAGTTGCTATTATTGCCACAAGTTCATGGATCTTATTCCCTAAACTGCGAGCATTTGTAGACATGACTCTAAGCTTATCATTTTTTAACACACTTGCTACACGCACCTTCTGACCTTGTTTTGGAGGGCAATTGGACTGATGTTTTATCACCCTTTGCCCCCCTCCCATTCCCCAGTTTAAATATGTCCTAGCAAAACCTCTGAACTGCTCCGGGAGAACATTTGTTCCTTTTTGAGAAAGATGCAAGCCATCTTTTTTGTACAGTTTATTTCCATTCCAAACAGAGCTACAATAAGAAATGAAGCTGAATCCTTGCTCCCAACACCATTCACCAAGCCACATGTTAAAGTCCTAAGACGGATCATTCTCATTCACTCATGCACAGGCAGATCTTGACAGCGAATTGACAGAGAATGACAGCGTGCCTGAGTATGTCTCCATAATGCCACTACACTTGGTGCCTGCGTCTGTCTCCACAAAACTCTGTGCCTGAGCCTGTCTCCACAACACCACCGCACTCAGTGCCTGAGCCTGTCTCCACAACACCCCTGCACTCAGTGCCTGAGCCTGTCTCCACAACACCAATACAATCGGTGCCCGAGCCTGTCTCCACAACACACTACACTTGGTGCCTGAGATTGTCTCTATAACACCATTATGCTCAGTACCTGAGCCTGTCTCCATAACACCACTAAACTTGATGCCTGAGCCTGTCTCTATAACACCACTACTTGCACAACTTTGAGAGAGGATGGTTGTTCCACTACACTCAGGCCGCGAGCCTGTCTCCATAACACCACTACACTCGGTGACTGATCTACTAAACAACGGTTTAACCCTTTTATGCCTGGGGGTGCCGTTACAGAAAAATCTTAGCAAAGGCTTAGAAAGTTGAAGAATCAGTAAAACTGTCCTAAATATCTCCAAGCACACACTTTAAAGCAGCACTTAGAGGCAGCAACCAAGCGATACCTTTTTTTTCTTGGTTGTCCACATATCTGTTGTTCTGATCCTGTGAAGTTCATATCATACAATTTTTGAATTATGTTTAACAGCCATGCTAATTGTTTGATGACTTGTCTCCTGTTTTCTGGGATGTACTCTAAGACGGATATCTGAAAATAAAAATGGATACCCAACCTGTTCTTGGATTTACCACTGTACCAAATTCATGTATCTGCATCGAGGTGGAGACTTGCTTTTTTTCTTTTTTTTTTTTTACGATTTACTTTTCCTAAACTCTGCCTTCTAATACCTGATGTTAGTCTGGCTTGTCTGACATATACCTGTCCATAATTAGAGATGATATATACTAAACAACTTCTTAAAAATATTTTAAAAATAGAAATGACATAAACAAATAGCAAAATAAAAACCTATTCAGGCAGTTTACAAAACACAATTAAACAGGCTTAGAACCCAACAAAAAATTCCATTAACTAGCGCTGCAGCAAAAATCAGAATACTATTAATACAAAGTCATAGAATTTTTTTTCCCATTTAACCATGTGACAAATAAAACCAGTCACCCTTGTCTCATTTAAAGTGAATATTATGTATGAGCTAGAGAACATTTAGAAGCCTGAATCTGCCACACCTGATTTCCTACTTTGTTTCTTTTCTTTTTTTTTTTAATACAGTTTTGCATTCTATTTCGTTTGCCGGTTTGTTATTTTGATAAAACTTTAAGCTCTTCAGTGAAACATTTTATCTTAATAAGAATAACCTATCAACCAAGAAAGCCAGCTGACTACTTATAATCACTCTGTATACTGAGAACTTAAGCTTTTTACTGCCAAAATATTAATTCCACACTTGGTGAATTCAGAAAATGGATTGTTTTTAATGGCTGTGTTTGACTGACAGACATAGAGGGGGACCAGAAGTCTGTCACACTGAAATGCTAGTATTTAAAATCATTTGAATACAGGAATGTGATGGATTAAATAGGTTTTGGAAACATTGTGCTTATTGTTGGCATCCTTACAATTATTAACATTCAAAAGACATAGCAGAAACACTTTAAAATGCCATTTGCATTTATGCTGGTGCGTAATGGTATTTATTAATTAATGACTTTTTGTCATAAAAAAAGCATAATGAGCTTAATGCTTTAGACGCCCCACTAGATGTCAGTAAAGCATATTTAGTGTAATGCTTTGGGGGCACCACTAGGGGGAGTGTGTAGGAAGACCTGTGCTTTTGGCAGTGACATCACAGGCCAGCCTACTTACACTGAATAAAAACCAGATGTTAGGAGAAGCTAGCTCTCTCTTTTGCCTGTACCTGACTGATCATGTAGTACCAGCTCTGACTTAACCCCAGCCAAAGGGCTGGGGCCTTGTAAGTAAAATGTTGTGTAACATGTAGCAACCTTTTGTAAGTAATATGTTGTAGTTTTGTATTATCATTATTGTAGTAAATTGACATTCTGCTAGCATCTGTTTATTTATTATAGTTATATTAAATATACATTTAATATTACAACGTTTTGTGTATTTTCTATCCACATATTCGACCATAATACCATGAATTATAAAAATATTAATGTTGTTCCGTATTGCTTAATTATTATGTATTAAGAGATTAATATTCATATTTAGGTCACGACCACAACATTTGGCGTAGTCGGCAGGATTATGCTTGAATATTGGGTAAAATATAAATGTTATGCATTTTGCTTAAATAATACAGTACATTGTCTGTCTGTATACAAATGAATAAATGAATGATGATTTGGTTTTAATGGAATGAATGCAGATAGCAGATAGGGATTAGATATTTGTTTTTAAGGTATCTTGTTGTAGAACATAGTGATGAATTATTGTGTTGCTTGTTACCAATCTTTGGTCATTTGTATATAGGAGAAAACATATATACTTTACCTTTTGTCTGACCATGTGGATTTTAATCCACCATTGACCACATGGTGTGAATGAGTTGAGGCCTAGTTTCATTGTTTGCTACCATTTGCATAGGAAAAGACTTTTCACTAAACTAGTTCACCAGGTTTTATTGCTAAATTTGACCCTGTTTGTGTACTAATTTACATTTGTTTGGCATTCATGGATTTGTCTAGTAAATTAGTAGTTAAGAAAAAGATATGTTTAGTAAAGCAGATTCAGTGAATAATAGATTTATGTGTGCGTATACACAGAATATTAGTATAAATATATATATGATTTTGACTCATGAAGGAGAGACCACCTTTTTAACAGCTGTGTGACCATGCTTTTCAGCTACAGCTGGGGGAGAATTTGTCCTTGTTGGGGGTGGGTAGTCTTGCCTGTATGAGAAAAAATAAACTGCATTGTTTTGTAAATGTAATTGCCTAAACTAATCAATTTGTGGAGTGTTTTTCAGCTTTATTATCCAGGACTAAGGAATTACTGGACATATGCAGGAACTGGTAACAAATGAACTGAAAAATGGTAAAATAATTCCTTTGTCCTATTTAGTCTGAATATTTTAACAAGTTAGCATTTTTAACAAAGTAAGTGTAGGGGCTCAGATTAAGATTTATATTATTTTAGAAGCCATCTATAACTGATTTTAATATTTCCATGCTTTGAATTAGGGTGTATCTGCCTAGCGGGTGAACCTCCATAACCTGGGCTGTGATTTTAGTTACAGTAGCGGGTGGGGTACCTGAGCTAGGGGGTATTTAAACGTGTCCGGATAAGGGGGAGCATACCCAATAGTTGTTGTGCAGTTCTATCCTGTATTATTATTTGAAACCCTGTATTACTTATAAGTAGCGTTTTGTAACTTATTTGTAATTGTTTATATATATTGCTCTGGGAAAGGGATAGGCAAAATCTCTGAGAGACCAGGAAATATATTTTAAAAAGGGCGTATTACACTAGTGGTAGGGCGGCCTATCATGACCATAGAGACCCTTGGTGACTAGTTTTTGTTGTATATTGCCCTGGGAAGGGGATACGTTATTTAATAGAAATTCCTGAGAGACCAGGAAATATACAATAAGTGATACGTGAGTGTACTGGTTAAATTGCAGACATATTGGCCCAGAACCTTTAATCGAGCCAGAAAAGAGGCTGCTGTATGTTTGCTCCTCTATAATTTTGCGGGGGCGGTCACCCCCATGCGGAAAGCCACTGCCATCACAGGGTGGTTAGTTGTGCAGGCCCTTAGCCGCGAGGTGCAAGCATGTCCGTGGAAAGGCTAGAAATTAATAGGGAGTCACTCATAGCTGTCAGAAGTGTTGAACTTTGAGACATATTGACCTATATCCTTTCAGAGGCGGAAGAGGTGTTGTGGTTCACTCCTCTATAATTTAACCAAAGGGTGGAAAGTTATTAAACATGTTTAAGTTGGCTAGAAATTTGTTACTCATAAGTCCATTTGAAATCCTATATTGCTTATAAGTTTGTGTCAGTTTTATATTGCCCTGGGAAGGGGATTAGCTATTGTATATCCCTGAGAGACCAGGAAATATAAAATAAGTAATACGTGGGTGTATTGTGTATCTGCCTAGCAGGTGAACTGCCATAACGTGGGCTGTAAACTTAGTTACAGTAGCGGGTGGGGAACTTAGGCTAGGGGGTACTGAGCATATCTGCCTAGCGGGTGAACTGCCATAACGTAGGCTGTAAACTTAGTTACAGTAGCGGGTGGGGAATTTAGGCTAGGGGGTACTGAGTATTGGACTTTTAGTGTTGTGTACTCCTGAATTGCAAGGAAGATGCAGAAAGCAGCTATTAGCTGATTGTTTATTTTAAGAGCCGTGTAGAAAAATTAAGAAAGTTACCTTGTTGAACAAATTGTTTATAAAATGAAAAGCTGAAGGAATGTGTTTACATGTCTGTGTGTGTATATATATGTATTCCAGGCCCGGACTGGCCATCGGGCACACCGGGCAAATGCCCGGTGGGCCGCGGTGGCCATGGGCCGAGGCCGGCAGGGGAGGTCTCAGGATCTCCCCTGCCGGTCTATGCAGGGCCGGCACTCTCCTAGCGCCGGCCCCGCTGTTTGTCACGACGGGCCGGTGGGGAGATCAAGGATCTCCCTGACCGGCCCACATGCGGCCGCCGGCGGGGAGGGAGGGAGGGAGCCAGCTAGCTAGGCTGGAGAGAGGACCCGGCGGAGCTCTAACTTGCAGCTCCGCCGGGTTCCTCTCGCGAGATCCGGCGCGTTGCCATGGCAACGACCGGATCTCGCGAGAGTGAACTCTAGCCTCACAGGCTAGAGTTCACTCACCCACGAGGACCACCAGGGAACACCGCCACCCTGCCTTCCAGCGTGCCGGACCCCCCCCTCCCAGGCTAAAGGTAAGAAGGGAGGGGGGGACATAATGACTTTTTTATTTTTTTATTTTTTTTTATTTACCCCCCCTACACACACACACAATAACATTTATACAGCACTCTCACACCCATCACACACAGCACTCTCTCCCACAGCACTCTCACACCCATCACACACAGCACTCTCTCCCACAGCACTCTCACACCATCACACACAGCACTCTCTCCCACAGCACTCTCACACAGCACTCTCACCCATCACACACAGCACTCTCACACACATTACACACAGCACTCTCACACCCATCACACACACACAGCACTCTCTCACAGCACTCTCACACCCATCACTCACACACGGCACTCTCACACCCATCACTCACACACGGCACTCTCACACACATCACACACACACCGCACCCTCACACACACACATACTGCACCCCTCACATACACACAGAACCCCCCAACACACTGCACCACACACATACACAATACTTCCAAATATATATATATATATACACACACACACACTACACTCTTAAAGGACCACTCTAGCCACCCAGACCACTTCAGCTTAATGAAGTGGTCTTGGTGCCAGGTCCTTCTAGGGTTAACCTATTGTTTTATAAACATAGCAGTTTCAGAGAAACTGCTATGTTTATCAATGGGTTAAGCCTTCCCCCAAAGCCTCTAGCAGCTGTCTCATTGACAGCCGCTAGAGGAGCTTGCGTGCTTTTCACTGTGAAAATCACAGTGAGAGCACGCAAGCGTCCATAGGAAAGCATTATAAATGCTTTCCTATGCGACCGGCTGAATGCGCGCGCAGCTCTTGCCGCGCGTGCGCATTCAGCCGACGGGGCGGATCGGTGGAGGAGAGCTCCCCGCCCGGCGCTGGAAAAAGGTAAGTTTTAATCCCTTTCCAGAGCCGTGCGGGAGGGGGTTCCTGAGCCACATATGCATCACATTACACCACAAACACAACACGACTAAAACCGACCTTATTACACAATACCACACTACGACCAGCTCACTCTACACACACGAAATACCACAAGCAGGCTCCAAACACATGCACAATACTCTTTCCTGGCCTTTTATCTCCTGGTATCCATTTATAGACACCAGAGACAAGTTGCAAGGAAACACAGTGCAAGCATGTTATTAAATTTGTTTGCACTGTGCAGAACAAATACAGGACTTTTTTCTCATGCTAGAGCTCTTCAGCAGAGCTCTGCGCATGGTCTGCCCTGGAAGAGCATTGAACCAACATGCTCACTTTGAGAGGAGGCGAGTTTGTCATTGGTGATGACAAAACACACCTCCTCTGCCCCGCCCCCTTTTTAGTGGGCCGCTGTGTTAAAAAAATGCCCGGGCCGAATTTTTCTCCCAGTCCGGCCCTGATGTATTCTAAGTAAAATATTTGCAGTATACGCTATAAGTGACTAGGAAAGTAATCCTGATCTGTTTCCTAACCTTTTCAGATGTAGCAGAAACCAGAGGTGGACATTGGAACACAGATAGAATATCAGATGGAGACCAGTGTTTAAATGTTGACCTTTGATAAGCTATTGAATGTTTTATTTTATTGTCTATTTAACATGTCTATGCTATGATTTTGTGCATACTATTCTCTTATTTCTAGTGATTGTATTGCAATTGAAACCCTTATGTATTATTATTGTTGTATGTATGTATGTATACTTGCCTGGGAAAGGGGGGAATTGACCCATAGGGACCAGGGGGTATTTTTGTGTAAACCAAACTGGGGTGGGAGGGCTCTAACGAGGGAACCCCATTGTCCAGTAGATGCTTGATTTGTGTCTGTGTAAAGTGCATGAGTGGTTGCAGTTCAAAAAAAACAAAACAAAAAACGGAAGAATGATAAGAGAATGATAAGAGAGGATAAGAGAAAGTAGGCATTTTGGGTTATCTATACATGTTTAAATAGAAGGGTGGTAAATAGGAATGTAATTGTTTTGGTTAATGTTTACATTAAATTGGTTAAATACAGCAGTGATAACGAGTGTTTAGATTAAATTGGTAAATGTAGCAGTAATAACGATTGTTTTGGTTAAATTGGTAGATACAGCAGTGATATTGTGTTTATCTGTGAATCAGGAGTGTGCTGGATGTGAAGAGAGGTGTGTAGGTATTTATCCAAACGCCATAGGAAAAAATATGGTTAAGACACCACAGTCAAATGGTACTTGTGATGATTTGCACAGTTATTATTTATGTTTGTGTTCGTCATTGCCTGTGCTTTCATTCAAGAACTTTCAAGCAAGGATATTTTAAGCAGAAGAAGAAGAAGCACTGGACACTATGCTCAACTGTTGCTGTAAGGAGAAAAAATATTGCAGCTAAGAGTGGTGAGAGTCGGAACAAAATGCATCAGGAGCAGGAAACTGTTACGTCAAGGTGGTTAATGGTATAAAAAAAGAAAAAAACAAAACAATGTGACCACAAACACACAAAAGTCCTTGATCACATGAACTGTTTCATTCATCCCTGTCTCCATGCGTATTTTCTATGAGACTGTCGAAGAATAGAGTATCCAGTTTCCAGGACTAATGTTTGTGAAAATTCCAGGCACACAGCCAGAGGCTACAGAAATCGTGTCGGTCTGTGCCATGATTCATAGGTGTTATGAGTTTGTGGTGTCTAATACTATATTAAGCTCCAAAACACATCCTCACATGAACACAATATCATTGGTTAATCTAATAAAACATGGTTTGAGTTGTCTATTATTACAAGGGTGGGTATTTGCCTATTTAAGGCCAAGGTTTCCCAACTGCTAATGCATGTGCTCAGTGGTTATTATAAGGGTGGGTATGTGCTTATTTTAGACCAAGGTTTCCCAACTGGTGATGCATGTGCTCAATTAAAAAAAAATAAAAAATGAATAAGCAATAAAGTGTCATAACTTTACGGGTAAATGGGTATCATTCTTCAAAAGGTGGGTTTTGTTGTAGGGCAGGTACTGTTAAAATAGGGTAGATTCAAGATGTACGGGTTTATAATGTTTGTTTTATGACATAAGTCAAAGGGTGGTTTGTAATGGTATTTATTAATTAATGACTTTTTGTCATAAAAAAAGCATAATGAGCTTAATGCTTTAGACGCACCACTAGATGTCAGTAAAGCATATTTAGTGTAATGCTTTGGGGGCACCACTAGGGGGAGTGTGTAGGAAGACCTGTGCTTCTGGCAGTGACATCACAGGCCAGCCTACTTACACTGAATAAAAACCAGATGTTAGGAGAAGCTAGCTCTCTTTTTGCCTGTACCTGACTGATCATGTAGTACCAGCTCTGACTTAACCCCAGCCAAAGGGCTGGGGCCTTGTAAGTAAAATGTTGTGTAACATGTAGCAACCTTTTGTAAGTAATATGTTGTAGTTTTGTATTATCATTATTGTAGTAAATTGACATTCTGCTAGCATCTGTTTATTTATTATAGTTATATTAAATATACATTTAATATTACAACGTTTTGTGTATTTTCTATCCACATATTCGACCATAATACCATGAATTATAAAAATATTAATGTTGTTCCGTATTGCTTAATTATTATGTATTAAGAGATTAATATTCATATTTAGGTCACGACCACAACATGGTGTAATTGACATTTCTCCCTAAGGAACCCCAATGATTGTGGGAAGTAGGAATCACATGGAATGTCATCTGTTCATGGTTTCTCTGAGTCTTCTGAGATAAATGTATTCACTATTTTAATAAATATAGAGTAGACATCTGTAGCGGAGTGGCAATAATAAATCCCACGATCTCCGCTGGTTCAGAAGGTAATCCACAGTCAAGCGCTGAAAAGTAAAGCAATATCCCAAATCTCCCAGTAACTGGACGAAACACAGTTCTGAAGGCTTTGTTCACAGGCTCCACAATTTATACAATTCCCCATGCAAGGGGTTTCCTGAGTCCTACCCCAGGGGTATTACAGGGGTGGACTACGTGGGGAACTTACATTACAGAGCATTTCCCCCATCAGGCCCTGCTGCACGAGAGGGATCCTCCCACTGGAATGTACCGTTAAGTGGATTATCCCTCCGTGCAGCAGAACCGGCAATTTACTTTAAAATATACAGTTTTTCGAATGTTAGGTCTATTTGCATGATCATATCATTCGTGAGATTACGTATCATTCGTGAGATTACCGCTCAGATCCCAGCTAAAACAACCGAACGCCACACGAAAAACATATTCATTAAAACACACACTTAAAAGACCGATTGATATATGGGGAATAAAATACCAAACGACCCGGAACTCCTGAACGGCATGGAAGCCCAGCGATGTTCGCGCCTTCGAGTAGCCGTTTTCAGTACCACGCGCTCGACGACCAAACACTGCTGGAGGAACAAAGGATCCAAGATGGCCGACCGCCGCTTGGTCGGTAGCCGAACGACGGCCACCTAGGAGAGCCTCTAATTACCGATTGCAACATTGTTGCAATTGGTTAACGAGCGCCACACGTCTCTCAATGTGTGGGCTATTACAGGGTGGTTTATTCGGTTCACGAACGGCCCGCAAAGGCGCTGTTTGTGAAACGAAAGGAAATCAGCTATCTGCTTTCGGCAGAGAGCCAATGCAAGTAATACATCGTTAATCAATCACAGTCTATACACACAGAAACATACGCATCCTCAAACAGTACAGGCAACCCTTAAAGCTATAGTCCTTAAGTAATGCCCAAGTGGCTAGGTTTGCCACAACATCTCTAAATCCTCACAGTTCTTTCCATCCTTCAGTGATGTTTTTCATTTAATTAGACAATGGTTAATTATCATTAGCACAACTTTTTCTAAAATTCCAATCAATAGCACAATTTTGTACATTTTCAAAAATGCTAAAACGCCAGTCTTTCACCAAACTCTTTTTAAATCTGAAAGTGAAGTTCTTGCAGAAAATACTGCAGAATCTTTTTTCTGCAATCAAAAATACCCTAAATACTGAAAGCAGTGCTCATAATTTCCACTTGCCTCTAGCCACTGACAATGAAACATTAACATTGGCAAGCAGAAATTCACCCCTGGTGAATGGGCCATAGATTCTACAGGCTTTCAGTGGCGTATAACTTTAAAGGCCTACCAGTGTAGAATAGAACTAATAACCCTGCTGAAAGGATTTTCATTTTGCACCAGTAGTTTCTGTGATGTTCTGACTGAGATAAGAAAACATTTAACTAAATTGGCAGTTAAGTATTTATGGAAAATGATGCAGAATCTCGTTTTGCTCTTAAAAAAATCCACTTTTAAAAATCCACTATATACTGAAAGGATTTTCATTTTACATCAGTATCATTTGAGATATGTGTTCTGAGTTTCTTACATAAGAACGTGTTTTACTCAACAGAAAGTCAAGTATTCACAAAAAATAATGCAGAATCTCGTCCTGCATATTGATTCTTTTTTTGAATATATATTTTATTAGGTATTTTCAGTATTCCAATTTCAGTCGTGTCATATCATAAGAAAGCATTTACAAGGACACGCAGGTCCCATTAATTGCACTTAGTGCTTATCGCCTTGGAACATGAAAGGAGAACAGAAAAAAGGAAGGGGGGGGGGGCAAAGAAAATGCATTCAAGTAGACAGGCAGTGGTGACACGCAGGTCACCTTTTAAACACAAGTAACATTTACGTGTTGGACTCGCAGGTCCTATGAGATGTAAACAGTGGGTGGTATTTTCACATGATCTATTGGATGACAGTGTGGACACGCAGGTCCTGTTCCACCTAAGGTTAATAATCGTGGCAGGAGGTAATGGTCACTGTTTGTGTTTCATTGTCTTTTGCTGGTCTCGTCCTGGTACCATTAGTTATTATATGGTGGGCCTACTGGTCCCCCTGTCCTTTAGGTGCGCTTGTACCACTCTCCTGTGTTTTATGTAGTCGCCTGTTGTATAAGCGTTTACTTGTTGGACTCGCTGGTCCCAGAGCTCCTTTTAAGTTGGTCCTATATTATTTTCGTTGTGTTGTGGCCGGGGTGTAGGGAAGAGAAGGGAGGAAAGAGAGTGGGGGGGGGGAAGAGGTTTGGGGTGTACAGTACTAGTCACAGTTGTCTGGTCCGTCAGGTGAGGTCTCAAGGTCTAGTTAAGTGGTAGTGTCTGTCGCTGTAGAGGGGATGTCTATTGCGATGTCTGGTAATAGGGCTGCTTCTCGTCCTTCGTTTGGGCCCGCTTTAGACGGTTATAGTGTCTGCCCCAGTCACTGAGTTTGTCTGTGAACCCGGCTCCCGCCGTTGTCAGGATCCAGTGTGTCCATGTGTCAAGGTATTTTTGTGTTCTGTCCGTAGATTTCATGTGTATGTCTTCCGTCCCCCTTAGGGCCTCCATTTGTGAGAACCACTTGTCCGGTGTAGGTGCGTCCTTACGCTTCCCGTGTTGTGGGATGAGCTGTTTTGCTACATTAAGTATCCTAATAATAATTGATCTTTTGTATCTATTACTTGGTATGGTAGTGTGATGGAGGAGCATTGCAGCGGGGTCAAAGGGGGATGGTTGGTCCGTGAATATCTTTAGCATCGTATGTATCCCCCGCCAGAAGGGTTGTATCTCTGCGCACTCCCACCAAATGTGTAGGAACGTCCCCGGCCCTTCCCCGCATCTCCAACACTGTGCTGATTGGTCTGGGTATATTTTGTGTAGGGCATCTGGGGTGCAGTACCAAAGTGCGAGTAGTTTATATGCTGTTTCTTGGTGTTTGCTGAATGCTGCACACTGGTGTGTTCACGAGCACATCTTTTCCCATTCCCCTTCGCTAAAGCTGTGGTTTAGTGCCGTTTCCCAGTTTCCTTTGAACCTGGCCGCCTCCGTTGGGATTTGTGTCTGTAGTGAGGTGTATAAGGTGGATACTCCGCGGGGGAGGGGTTCTGGGTCAAGACATAGTTGTTCAAACCAATCTGATAGCGCCATACCCCCCTTGTCTTTCGGTTGTGTGAGTTGCGAGAATATGAGCCTGGGTCTCCTCCCGTTCCACACATATCCCCCCAGTACCTTGCGGAGAGAACCGAAGTAAGTTTGGGGAATACATATGGGCATTGCTTGCATCAGGTATAGAAGCCGAGGGAGAAAATTCATTTTGACTACTTGGACTCGTCCAAGCCAGGAGATGTGGGGATATGACCATTCCCCTGTATCTCTCCTGAACGAGGCCAGCATCGGGGTGAAGTTTTCTGTAAATAGGCTTGTGCTGTATTTGGTAAGCCAAATGCCCAGGTATCTAACTTTGGTGTCTGCCCACTGGAACGGGTGGCTTTGGCGGAGTGGGCCGTCCCTATGCCGGGGCACTGAGACGTTAAGTATGTATGACTTTTTGAAATTTATTTTCATGTTGGATAGTGTGCTGTATTCTCTGAAGGCTTTGATTATGTTCGGGAGTGAGATTTTGGGGTTTGTGACGAAGAATAGCAGGTCGACGGCGTAAGCCGCGACCTTATGGTGTGTGCCGCCCAATTCCACCCCCTGGGTGTCTGGGTTGTGCCTCACCGCGTGGAGAAACGGCTCTAGGGCCAGGACGAAGAGCAGCGGCGATAGGGGACACCCCTAACGGCTGGTGCCGTTGTGTATAGTGAATTCCTTTGTGAGTGCACCATTGACAATGGCTCATGCCCTAGGTTGCCTATATAGGGCCTCTATCCATCCCCTCATGTGCATCCCCAAACCTAAGTGTATAAGGGCCTGAAACAGGTATGGCCATCCGATCCCGTTGAAGGCCTTCTCCACGTCCGTGGATAGCAGGAGAAGGTCTCTGCGCTTGGCCGGTCCCCCGTGCACTATCGATAGTGCCCTTATAGTGTTGTCCCTGGCCTCGCGACCCATCACAAACCCCACTTGATCTGGGTGGACCAGGATGGGGATGTGTTGTTGTAGGCGGGTTGCCAGTATCTTCGCCATCAATTTCAGGTCGCAGTTTATGAGGGAGATTGGTCTGTAATTGCCGCAATGCTCTCCGTCCCTGCCCTCCTTGGGTATGATTGTGATGTGTGCCATGAGGGATTGTGTGGGCCAGTGGTGTCCCTCCCTGATCGTGTTAAAGGAGGCCACCATAGGTGTGTATAGGGTTTCTGCAAAGCATTTATAGTAGCGCAGCGGGAGGCCATCTGGACCCGGGCTTTTGCCTGGTTTTGTCGCTTTAACTGCCCACGCCAGTTCTTCCACGGTAATGGGTTCGTCAAGCGCTTCCGCTGTGTCCCTTTCTATGCGTGGGTGTGTGTGTGTAGGTGGTGTAGAGTGCCTGTTTTGTCCTGTATCTTTTCGATATATATAGGTGTTGTCTACGCTTGGTTAGCATTCTCGCAAGGAGTTTTCCACTCTTGTTGCCGTGGATAGCATGTAGGAGTGTGGCTAGGTCCCGCCGTAGCTGGAGCAGCCTTACCTGATTGTCTAGGAGTCCGTCCCTTTTGTTGGATTCATCTATCGCGTATGTCCTGTATGAGTGTTGTAATTTGTGCCTCTCGTTGTCTTTTCAGCCTTGCCCCTTTTTGTATGAGGTGACCCCTAACCACGCATTTGTGTGCCTCCCAAATAAGTGTGTGTGAGGTCTGGTCTGGGGTATTTTCTGTAAAGTAGTCTCCCAGTAGTTTTCTCATTTCCGTTAAGATCTCTGGGAGGGACAGCATATATTTGTTTAGTCTCCATTTGGAGACCTTGGGCCTGTACAGTGGGGACGTTAGAGTGAGAGAGACCGGCGCATGGTCTGACCACGTTGCCGTACCGTGTTCCACTGCCCTCACCAGGGCCAGGTCATAATGGGTCATAAAGAAGTAATCTAGTCGTGTGTATGTGTTATGTGGGTAGGACAGGAATGTATAATCCCGTTCGTCTGGATGGTGTGCCCTCCAGCAGTCCAGGAGGTGTAAGCGTCGGAAAAGGTTCTTGATGTGAGTCAGGTGTTGGACTCTTGAGGTCCCTGAGGACGAGTCCCATTTCGGGTCCATGATCAAGTTGAAGTCCCCCCCAGGATCAGTATGCCTTCCGTGAATGATCAGAGTAAACGTAGAGTACGAGTGAAAAACCTATAGTGTCTCTGGTTGGGGGCGTATATATTAGCGAAGGTGTAGGTGGTCTCTGCTATCGTGCCCTTCAGGAAAAGGAATCTCCCCTTAGGGTCGGTCTCAGTCGCTATTTCTTTGAATGGTACGTGTTTGTGTATTAGTATGGCCACTCCTCTCGATTTTCCCGCACTATAGTCACTGTAGTAGCCCTTGGTATAGTGATAGTCAGTCATTTTGGGTCTAGATCTGTCTCGAAAGTGCGTTTCCTGCATATATACAATAGACGCTCCAGTGCTGTGGAGGTTTCTCAGGGCGTGTGAGTGTCTTTCAGGTTTATTCAGTCCTTTGGCGTTAATGGTGGTGATATGAAGATTTGCCGGTCTCGGTGACATGGTCGTGGTCAGGGATGGGGGGAGAGGGATGGTTGGGGGGGTAGGGTCAATTAGGGTGGGGATGCGGGGGAAGGGAACCAGCACCTGCGAAAGCGCTGTCTAGGTACGAGCGTCTGGGTAGGGGTAAGCGCCTGTCCACCAGGGAATAGGGGGCGATTACCCTCCCAGTACCTTGCGCCCTATCCTAATGGGGAGTCGAAGGAGGTTTACGAACCACTAGGCAGCGCCCGTGAGGGTGGGGTCTACCAAATCGTAGACAGTCCAAGTCCTTTTACAAACTCCTCCGACGTCGTCCCCTGTTGGCTCTGTTTGCGTGTGTGTCATCTTTATGTTCCTCGCCTTGTGAGATGTTGGCCCTAGGGTCTTCTAGTTATGGTGTGTGTCAGATTTAAATTTTAACCGTGTGTGTAGACAGGAGAAGTTAGAGGGGGAAACCTTAAGCATATGAAAAATATAAAATATAAAACATGTAAAACAGTTATAACATTCCAGTCATGGGGCTTCATGTTGGGTGCGCCCCTGTGACCTGGTCCCTGTGCTCATGCACCCGTCATTCCCGCAGTCCCTCCCGGTCGCCCCCCATCCCCCCCCTTTCACCGCATGGGCAAGATAGGTCTTTCTTTTGGGTTCTGTCCCTCTTCCCTCTACTCCTTGGGAGCCCACGCCCCCAGCAGGCCAGGCCGGCGCCGGTTCCCCCACGGGTTCACCGAAGTGGGTCGTCACGCGTGGGTCAGGAGGTTGGCCGTGGCCCGGCGCGGCCAGGGCAGGGCACAGGCCCCCACACCTCTCCCTTCCAAGCAGGGGTCCCCCGGCAATGCATGACAGTAGTAAAAAACATTAGGTATTCCTCGTAAGTCTTCGTCTTCCACTAGAGGGACCGTGGACCCCACCCGGAGCCCGGCAATCCCGCCGGGGCCCCACGGGAGCCTGGGCCCCCAGCAGGTCAGACCGGAGTCGCCCCCCACCCCCCCACATGCTCGCCCAAATGGGTCATCACGTGTGAGTCAGGTGTCCGACCCCGGCCCGGCCCGGTCAGGGCACAGGCCTCCACACTCCCTCTCTCCGTGCATGGGTCCCCTCGCAATATACAATACTAGGAAGCATTGGGCTCTACCCCCTAGTCCCCATCCCTTCTCAGAGGCACCAGGGTCTCTGTACAGCGCCCAATATTCCTATCAGGTTATACATTTTTAAGATTTGGCTAGCTTGTGTGGCCTAGTGAGGCCTCTCCATATCAAGCTACGGTTCCAGGTCTAGGGGAGTTAAAGTCCCATTTAATACAGAGCGACTGGACTTGGGGGGTTGTGATACTTGCGGGGAGCAGTCTGAGCGATGTTTCACAGCTGCACGGCTATCCGGTAACCCGCCATTGCTGTCACTTCTGGGGAGGTCCGTGAGGGTCACTCGGCTGGGCACTTGGGTTGTGGGGCGCCATTCAACACTGCCTATATGCGGAGTCATGTCCAGGTAGCACAAGTCAGGTCCAGGTTTCCCATGTCTCTGGTTACATAGCTGCCCCTGACGGGCGTGTCGTTTGCATGCGGGGTCTTTGCTGTCTCTGTGGTTTTTGGATCGGTGTCTGGGTACCCGCAGCAAACGTGTAGAAGGCCAGGGGGTCTGGCCACTGCATATGTATCGGCGGGAGCTGCAATTCTCGAGTCAACCCCATTAGGTCATCTTCTCCCTTAATTAGGAATGGGCCTTGTGACAAGAGCAATTTCGCCACATTGCATTGGAGAAGCCTGGTTGCTCGCCTGCTGTCTTTGGACTATGGCCCCCGTGTTAAAAGACATCTTTTTCACTGCAGAAAAGACTTATTTGTGCTTTTCTGCCCGGTGTTCGGTAGATTCTCGGATTTACTGAATGAACTCATATAACCCAGATAGGTATGCCATGGAGCCTATTCATGTAATAAAAGACTTTGGCTCCATGGCAATTGAACTGTATGTGTTTGTGGTCTGAGCGCCATTCAGTATTAATGTGCGCTCAGACCTAAGCTATCTGGGCATATGTTGCATGTCTGTATTTTATGTCATAAATGTAACCTTGTGTATTTTATTGTATTTTACTGTCTTTTTGCTGTCATGTGTTCAATGGAGTTTTGCCTCTGTCATTGGAGATAATTGGATTACTTCTAATTATCTCCAGGATAGAAGACTCTGTGGAACTGGTTTTGGGCAGAAAAGCCATGCTTCCTGTGGTCACAAAGGACTACGATCTATCTTTTGAACCAATGGACCAATTTGTATGATTTTGACGTATGTTTGTATTTGGAGTATGCTGATTCTGAACATTTATGTGAATGTGATGCATACTTTTCAAGTGATGAATAATGTGGAAACATTTTATTTCTCTGCTGGTTCTAAATTACATTACCCATTGTGTAAGGTAATTGAATCACATGCAGAGGGGAGGAATTTGTGTGGGAGTGTCTGAGTGTATTGTATGTGTTCATTGGTTGTGTTCCAAAACCCTGTGGGTGGTATTAATGTGTAAGAATGTGTACATAAGCACAATAAACCCACAGCTCTGTCTGTTCACTGCTTGACCCTCAACACGGAGCTTTGTCTCGTTCTTGGGGGGATTTATTGTATGCTGTTCCAGTTTGACTGCTAGGAGTGTAAACCTATTCGTATGTTTTTTCCTATTCAGCTGTTTACAGCATTCATATGGTTTCCTGTTCGGTGAATTGGTGTTCTGCAGTAGCTGTGCCTGCATCTCTGGAAAGGGGGACGATCGCCTAAACGTTTTTTACCCCTTGTGTGCAAAACGGTCCTTTACAGGCCTGTCGGTGTGAAGACGTGCAGGCCTGTTGGGAAGGTCCACCGGTACCTTATTTTGTTCGATTGCAGGACCCTCATCAGCGGGCGCATCGCCCGGCGGTAGGCCAGCGTGGCCGGGGACAGGTCCGGATAGAGTTGGAACTCCGCTCCGTTTATGAGGACGTGGTCAGTCTCCCTTGCTCTCCGCAATATGTCCTCCTTAAGTTGGAAGCTGGCTAAGCAACAGATGATATCCCTGGGGGATCTTCAGGAGCCCCTTTGGGGCGCAGTGCACGATGTGCTCTGACAAAGTCAATTTTAGTGGACTCAGGCCTGCCCAGCAGTTTGTTGAAGAGGTTCGTGAGTGTCTCTTTCACGGGTTCAGTGTTGGCAGTATGTTCAGGGATACCTCTTACTCTGATATTTTGTCTTCTGCCTTTATTATCCAGGTCCTCTATATGGTGTGCCATCTGTCTGAGTTGTGCAGATTGCTTAAGTATGGCGTTGGTAGTCGTGGATTGTACCGCATGTGCGTGGTCATTATCTGCTTCCAGCTGGGAGACTCTGTGGTGAAGGCCTTGCAGGTCCTCCCTCATGGCGTGCAGTTCTGCTGTAATTGATTTCTGCAGGACTGCATTGGCTTCCTTGAGGTCTGCTTTAGTGGGTAGGTTGCTGAGTACCTTCAACCAGTCCAGGGGGGGCTCCACCGTGCCGGTGGCATCGAGTTCGTCCCTACTGGGAGGCGACAGCGTGTTGTCTGTGGCCAGGGACTCGTTTGAGGCCTGGGATGCGAGGTCGGCCGGGGTGACCAGGTAGTGTCTCATTGAGGGTGCCGGGGACCCCCTAGGGGTGTCCGTGGACTTCACTGCGTATGTGGCTTTGTTCGATTTCCCCATTGTGCGGTCCTGACACGTGGCGCGGTGAGGAAAAGTGCAGAGCCAGTGGGGAGCTCCCTCACTAAGCTGCCATCATGTTCTGCGTCCAAGCCACGCCCCTCCTGCATATTGATTCTAAATGGATTACAGAACTCTGCTTGCCTACCCAATATAATAGATAAGCATGGTGATAGTTGCAGTCCTTTTGATTTTTATCCCTCTTCCCCTCACCCTCCGAAATCTTCAGCTATTTCTCCCCTCTCTCAGTACATAATGGCATAGGCAGCAACCCGGAGTCCTTTACAAGATACTGAAGGCAGATCTGTGATGTAACAGGATCATGGCCCATGTTGTCTGAAGGAAGTGTCCAGGTGACTGTCAGTAATTAGATAGATATAATCTGGCTGATTAACCCCTCAAGGATGGAGACAATTGTACAAGTTCTAATCAAAGCAAAAACAAAACCTAGAATATGAGCGATATGTTGTTCAACCATAATTTACCTATTGTATTTTATGTGTATCCACACTTATTATATATCATTTGTCCAGGAGATAAAGAAAGGACTTTGGGGGCGGAGCCTGACCACCAATGCAAACGGACGAATGAGTTCATGGCTCTGTCTCACTGGATTAACAATCAGCCACTATCAGTGCACCAAATCATGCATCCAAACCTTAAAATGATACCAATCACTGGTCTAATAGATACCCGATCCCTTAATCGATGGGGGGCACACAAAAAAGAAGGATCTGCCTCCTTCAGTCACTATAATAGTCCAACTTCTACATTTCACAGCCAAGGAATGGCTGATGGCGGTCATACAGAACACTCCACTGAAGTTCCAGGAGCATATCCTATCCTTCTACCAGGACTAAAGCCTCTCATCAATGTTTTAACCCAGCGAGGGCTCAAAAACATGTGGGGCCACCCGTTTAAGCTAATAGTGTGACAAGACGACCAAACCCTAGTTCTGTACCACCCCTCAGAAATGAAGAACTTTGCTACGTCCATGGGCCTTACCCTCCCACCCTCAAAGAGGCAGAGATTAATGTGGTGAAAATAACCTCGCCACTGGGGTTTGGAGGGGCCTGTTTGCTAGCCTTTTGCCCCAGGATTATGGGCCCTGCAAAAAGACAGGCTAAAAAAATGACTTCCATGGGAAAATGTGCCTATTCCCCTCCCCTTTTTCCTGTCCAATTGTTCCCCAGCAGGGCGTTGCCCCAGGGACACTGCCAGACCAGTTGAGACTCAGATCCAAGCTATCAGATCCAAGCTATCTGGGGATATGTTGGACATATAGGTTAAACATTGTATTATAAGAGTTATATATTTTTATGTGGTTTTTGTAACAGTTTTTGACTTAGAGATATTTCCTGTACTTGGAGATAATTAAGTTACCACAGCCACTTATCATCTCCAGGATAGAGAAGAAGATAGACCGGCCGCACAGCCTAAATCTGTGGAACTATTTTGGGCTTGAAAGCCATACTTGCGGTCGGTCAAAAGAGACTTCCAGGAATTTCCTGAACCCCTGCTCTGATCTGGGTGATATGCTATACACCCAGATTAGGGCTATCCAGTGATGTATAATTTATGGGGATATGTGGTGATTTGGGGTGTATTCTGTGTTTTGTGAAAAATTTGTGTTTTCTGCCTGTGGGTAATTGAGAGGAGGGTTTGTGTACATTATCTGGGAGTGTCTATCAGTACAAACCTGTTTTGATTGGCTTTGTAACTTTGTATCCTGTGTTCCACAAGGTCCACATGTGTGGTAACCTTGTGGGAAAAACCTGTATATAAGAGACAATAAACCCTTAGACTGCTGAGTTCCTGTTTTACCCTCAACATAGAGCCTCATCTCATGTGTGGGGGAAAAGGCTGCATCTACACTGGGGATTGCTATATGCTGTATACTCCCCTGGCTATAATCATTAAGCTCTTTTAAGAGCTTGTTCCTGGTACTCTCTCTTGGAGGAGAGATTCACCCACTGGAACCTGGAGCCTTGCCATAGGTCCAGGGTGTGTAGAGGACGGAGAGACCCCAACCAAGCTGCGGCGGTTCGTGGGGTCTGTGGTGCTTATGGTGTCTGTTGCGGTGCTGATAGTCCTTGGTAAGTACTAGGAGCATCTATCAACAGAGGTACCCAGTCGAGGTGCCAGGTGGTCCGTTACAATTAACATCAAGTCCTGTATGCTTGGACAAATCCTCTGATTGCAATCTAATTGTTGGGGTAAGTCCTGGGTGTTGGGGCAGATACTGTGAGTGCAATCTCAGTGCTGGAATGCTTAAGTCTTGGGTGCTAGGGCAAGTCATGTGAGTGCAATATTCATGCTGGGGTAAGTCCGGGGTGCTCAAGCAAGTCTTGTGAGTGCAATTTGCATGCTGGAGTAAGTCGGTATATCCCCCAGTATATACACATGGAGACCACAATGTAAACATGTCGCCCACAGTAGACAGACACCGGTCACACAATTCAACACATAACATTCCACCAAAGGCACAGTCGGATTAACTATTAGCAGACTTCGACACTCAACTAAAATTAGTAGACACATGGAGGGCACTCCACCCCACCGCCAGGGAGTACATCCTTTAATTTCCACCCACACAACTCCTATTCCAGGATCAACCTGTTTCCTTTCATGCCCATGGTTCAAGTGGCCAAAATAGGAAATATATCATGGTCGGATCATGCTGATATAACCTTAACTCTCTCCATACCCAACGTAACTCACCCATGGACATGGAGACTAAACCAAACCCTCCTACACAGCCCACTCCTCAAGAACTCTGTACAAAAAGAACCAGCACACAAATAATCACAACTGACAGCACTTGCACAATCCCTCACAGACCTGAGAACCCTGAAAATCCTCCACAAAACCAACCCCTCCCTAGACCTGACAGACCAAATCGCAGAATGCCAGAAATCCATCGAAGAATTTATGGCACAAGACTCCACAAGAGCCCTACAATGGTCAAAACAATTGTTTTATGAGAAATCTAACAAAGCTGATACCCTCCTAGCCAGGCGATTAAAACGCAGGGAAACCCAGAAACGTATAGACCAAGTACATGCACCAGATGGGCAAATCCATGAACTGCTCTCACAAATAGCAGAAGTATTCCAAAATTATTTCACTACTCTATATGAACACACTCGAAACACTAGATAACAACCAGATGTGACACAACGCTCGGTGGAGGATTAACTCAATGCCATACCCCTGCCATCTCTAAGACCAGCAGCAGCTAAACAGATAGGCGCTCCAATTACGTCAGAGGAAATAATTAAAACCATTAAAGCTCTCAAACCAAACAAGAGCCTGGGCCCAGATGGGCTCCCTTATCTCTGCGACTTATTTACTGTCAGGATTACAGTATGATCCAGCATGTAGAATTGTGTAACACAGAGGACTGATAGGTAACGTATACCGACCTTAGAATGGCCGGACTAACATACCAAAGAATAGTCAGGAATAGCCGAGGTCAAGGGACACAGAAAGAGACACAATGATAAGGAAAAGCCAGGGGTCAGGGATGCCAGAAAACAGGGAAGTCAAAAACAATGCCAAAGTCAAATAACCAGAATTACCAGAATCAATAACACGCTCTCGGACAACCACAAGGGAAACCACGACAGGGCACTGAGCAGGATGAGAACTGGGCCTAAATACCCCTCCTCTGGATCTGATAGGGTGTAATAGGCCTTTGATCCCAAAGGCAGTTACCAGGTTCCCATTTGCATAATTGCTGCTCAGCACAAACCCTGCTGTGGATTTGTGGATTTCCTGTCTGAATAGTAAATTCCATTAATCACATTTTTATAAGTGGATGAATACGTGACATTTACATAGTTACATAGTTACATAGCTGAAAAGAGACTTGCGTCCATCAAGTGCAGCCTTCCTCACATTTGTTTTTTGCTGTTGATACAAAAGAAGGCAAAAAAAAAACAGTTTCAAGCACTTCCAATTTTGCAACAAACTAGGGAAAAAATTCCTTCTTGACCCCAGAATGGCAGTTATATCTATCCTTGGATCAAGCAGCTATTACCCTACATTGAAAAATTATATCCTTGAATATTCTGTTTTTGCAAGTATGTATCTAATTTGCTGTTTGAACATCTCAACACACTTCTTCAGGCAGAGAATTCCACATCCTTATTGTTCTTACAGTAAAAAAACCTTTCCTTTGCTTTCCTTAGATGAGATTGCCTTTCCCCAGTCTAAACGCATGACCACATAATAGTTTGTATTGGCCCCGAATATATTTGTATAATGTTATCATATCCCCTCTCAGGCAATGTTTTTCTAAACTAAAGAGGTTTAAATTTGTTAACCTTTCTTCATAGCTGAAATATTCCATTCCTTTTATTAATTTTGTAGCCCGTCTCTGCACTTTTTCTAGTACCATAATATCCTTCTTTAGAACAGGTGTCAAGAATTGCCCAGCATATTCATTATGTGGTCTTACCAGTGATTTATAAAGAGGCAAAAGGATATTCTCATCCCTAGAATGAATGCCCTTTTTCATGCATGGCAATACCTTCCTGGCCTTAGACACTGCTGATTGACATTGCACATTGTTGCATAGTTTGTTGTCTATAACAATTCCCAAGTCCTTTTCGTGTGTTGTAATCCCCAAATTGCTTCCATTAAGGGTATACGTTGCTTGTGCATTTTTTACGACGAAGTGCATAACTTTGCATTATTCAACATTAAATGTAATCTGCCATTTGAGTGCCCAGTCTATCTAAATCCCTCTGCAGCAAAGTAATATCTTGCTCACATTGTATTACTTTACAGAGTTTTGTATTATCTGCAAACACTGATACATGACTTTCAATGCTTTTTCAAGATCATTTATAAACATGTTAAATAGAATGGGTCACAGAACAGAACCTTGAGGGACACCACTTGCCACCTCTATCCAGCTTGAAAATTTACCATTAATGACAACTCTTTGTACTCTATTTTTAAGCCAACGTTCTACCCAAGAAGAAGCATTTTCATCTAGACCGATTTCCTTGAGTTTGAACACTAATCCATTGTGTGGAACTGTATCAGATGCCTTGGCAAAATCCAAATAGATCACATCCACTGCAACACCCTGATCTATACTTCTACTTACTTTTTTGTAGAACACAATCAAGTTCGTATGACATAACCTGTGCTTTATAATTCTATGCTACAAGGGGAAACCCTACCACCAGACATGCTACAGGCAAATATCTGCCTCCTTCTCAAATTCAATAAACTGCACACTGAACTGGGACACTTCAGACCCATCCCGTTACTAAACGTACTAAACGTCAATGTCGAGCTCTTCACGAAACTATTAGCAGAAAGACTTAACCCCCACCTGCCCAAGTTAATCCAATCTGACCAAGTGGGCTTCATACCATCTAGACAGGCATCCGACAACACAGGACGCACCTTCAACCTCATATGGTTTGCTAACCATAGAAGAATACACACCCTATTATGATCACTCAATGCAGTGAAGGTGGTTGATTGCCTACTATGGCTCTTTCTACTCACAACTCTTCAAAGATTTGGATCCCCATGGCCCTTTATCAACGCCCTTCATGCCCTCTATTACGTGCCGGCAGCCAATCTTCTAATCCCTAATGCCCACCCACCTTCGTTCCAGATATTTAACGGCACAAGGCAGGGGTGCCCCCTCTCCCCTACCCTATTTGCGCTATCATTAGAAACTTTGCTACAAACTCTTAGACTCAATCCGACCATTAAGGGACTGCGAGTAAGAGGGGAAGAACACAAAATAGCAGCCTACGTGGATGACCTACTTTTGACCCTAACGAACCCGAACCAATCATTAGCACCACTACTCGCTACTGCGCTAAACGACTACTCAGAAGTCTCAAGTTAGCGCTTGAACCTAGCCAAAACAGAGTCCCTTCCAATCCCGACCATGTCCACCCTTCAGGCATCCTACCTGTTTCAATACAACGAATCTCACATCCACTATCTGGGCACAAACCTGCCAACAGACACGACCCATACATACTGCCTAAATTACACACCCCTAATACAAAAAGCAAAACAAGACATCGAATCTTGGGAAGGCCTATTCATATCCTGGCTCGGCAGACTAGCATCGATAAAAATTAATCTTTTACCTAGAGTTTTATATCTGTTCCAGACACTCCCTATACATATCTTTCTAAAGGATTTCAAAATACTTCAGACCCAAATCGACAAATTCATTTGGGCAAACAAACAAGCCAGGATAAAAAGAGACACAATGTACTCCCTACTAGAGTTGGGATTGCACCTACCCAACCTAATAAACTATTTTTAAGCAGTGCAGTTAGCACAAATACAAACTTAATATGCCCCAGCGGGACTTAAAAGATACTCATCTTAAAAGATACCCATCCGACTTGGAGCATGATGTCTTTGGAAGAACCTTTTACATCTGGCTTCCACGTCAAGCCCAACCCCAACTTCCACTGACCACACCGGCACTTACTGCATCCATCGCGATCTGGAACAAACTAACAGCCAAACACTACCTCATCTCCACCCCATCCCCACTTACCCCAATACTGTGAAATGAACAATTTGCACCAGGCATGAGCCCGAGAGAATTCACCCAATTCGACGATAATGATCTTCTTCGAATATATCAATTCATTCGGGGTCAACAAAGAATCCCCTTCACAGAAGTACCCCACAAAACACCATTCAATTATTTTGATTTCTTTCAATACATACAAATCAGGAGTTTCCTAGACACCCCCACCTACAATGCAGCAAGCACTACTGCTCTAACAACTTTTGAAAAGACATGCATACAATGTCCAGTACAAAGAGGCCAAATTTCCTCAATCTACACCCCCCTGACCCTGAGCCTGGTGTCCATTAACCTATGTTTGGGCTTGGGAGAGGGATATGGGCCCCCCCAGAAGACCCCTCAGATTGGGCCGCTATCTGCTTTAACCAAAACGGCGGCTTATAAAATACTAGTGCGGTGGTATCTCACTCCCATGAACCTGAAGCAGATGGGCTGCACTACTTCTGACCTATGTTGGAAGGGCTGTGGCAACAAAGGTACATACTACCATTTATGGTTGGAATGCCGCCAAATAGCACAATTGTGGACAGAAATCTCGCAGTCGACTTCTAAAATTTTGCACACAGGCTTCCCAAGGCACCCCTGGACTTGGCTGCTTTCTAGAACAGTATAAAATATCTAACAGAGCACAAAATAAATTAATAGCTAAAATAGCGCTCACAACCGGAAGCCACCTAATTCCCTGAAATAATTATTTAGGACCTTCCATCTTCCTCTTACTTTGTCATTGGTACCAACATGGACCATGACCGCTGGGTTATATATAAAATAAAATAAATGTAAAGGGTGGTTAAATTAAATATAAATGATGCTGTACAAGACAGAATCTTAGTGTGGTCTTCCAGAAGGCTACCTTTGCTTATTCCAGACGATCAGCTGATGGAGCACTGACTTTCTTACAGCAGTATTGGGGCTTGATAATTCTAAAAACAGGCTTTGCTTATTGCAGACGATCAGCTGATGGACCACTGACTTTCTTACAGCAATATTGGGGCTTGATAATTCTGAAATCAGGCTTTGCTTAATCGCCCTATTTTTTTCTATGAAAGCTGTTACGACCAGAAATATCAAAACCAGTCAAAGTAGATACCGACGACAAATTACATAAATGGAATACCATTCTATAAGACTGCTTGTATAAATTGATGCAGTTTCTAATAGAATTGGAACAAGACGACTTCAATAAGGTTAATCAGAATTTACAGGAGGAGATTAATAAAGTGAAAATATTCCAGAATAATTCCGAATATCCTCTTATGGAGACTAAATTACAAAACAATCTTGAGAATTTTAAAACCTATTTAAATTATAAAAAACATCAAAAAATTTTAAGGGATCAAAAAGATTTTAAGGAAGGCAACAGGTTCCACTCCAAAAAACAATTTAGAAAACGTCCCGTCAGTAGACTAAGTTCAACAACCAGGTACACAGAGGGCTCTGAGTCATATTCTAGTTATACCAGCAATAGAAGGGGTTCTCGGTCTTCATCAGGCTCACAACAGGCTAGCAAAATCATTCTAAGAGGACAGGACAAATCTGTGGCGAAACCAAACTCGACACTATGTTCTGGAGAAGCCTGGTTGCCCGCCTGCTACCTCTGGACTATGGCCCCGTGTTAAAATTCAATTTACCGAACAAACGCACGAATGACCGGACCACCTGGGTATGGAGTGTGCAGGCAATTGATCTCCCAGCTTAATTGATGAACGCTGGTTGGGCGTTGTTCGTATAGCCAAACACGTGGCAGCGGCCATCTTAAACTGCCGAAAAGCCAGAGGTGTTCAGCTACAAAACGGTGGAACTAAAAATGGACACATATTAACGAACACCGCTGAGCCGCCGACCTCCACCCTCCTGCATTTATCTGAATGCCGGTCCATTTAGTACTTTCTCTGTGTGAACAGTGCTACCCCAGATAGCTATGCCATGGAGCCTATTCGTATAACGAAAGACTATTTAAAAGACTTTGGCTCCATGGCGATTAAACTGTATGTATATGATCTGAGTGCCATTCGGTATTAATGCGTTCAGATCTAAGCTATCTGGGCATATGTTGAACGTATATGTTTTATGCAGTATTTGTAACATTGTGTATTTTTGTATATATGTATATATACTGTACTAGTGGGAGTGTTTCACTATGTATGTCTGTGATTGGTCACTGTGCAATTTGTGTCCCAGTCTTCCACCAGGTCCCCTAGGGGAGTGTACACTTGGTGGAAGACCAACATAAATACCGGGCAGGTAGCCCCATTAAACCAGATCACTGCTTGACCCTCAACATGTAGCCTGGTCTCGTTCTTGGGGGGATTTATTGTATGCTGTTCCAGTTCGACTGCTAAGAGTGTAAACCGTTCGTATGGTTTTTCCTGTTCGGCTGTTTGAAGCATTCGTATAGTTCCGGATTGGGAGTTTGGAGAATTCATATGGTTTCCTGTTTGGGAGATTGGTGTATGGAGTAGCTGCCTGTGTATCTGGAAGGGAATATATCCTAAATGGCTTTTAACCCCTTTTATGCCCCGGGTGCCATTACAAAATCCGTTTCCTTCTTGGAAGCCCCACTCCCCTCTGTCCCCTCAACATCCACAGCCCCGTCTGTGTTTTTAAATCAAGAATGACCGGTCCCACAAAGAGGCAGACCTAGGGACAGGGGAAAGTGGGGTTACAAACCAGAACGGATCAACAAAAGGTAATAGGTACTGCCAATGAGAATGATGAGGATAATAAAATAATAAACTTATCAGATTTTGTACTTTCTAATGACCACATTGTATTATTGAGGAAAGGTCTATCGTTTGTCCCCACTCCATAAGCCAATAAATTCAATTGGCTCAAAAATAACAATCTATTTGGTAGGAAATTTGCACTATGTTCTCTGCATAAACGGAAAGAGTACAGATTATGCATAAAAATTGGCATTTCCCCCATAGACCATTCCTATTTACAATCCTCAGTACAATTATTAGAGGAACAGGATAATATTCCACCTCTTACAAATGTGAAGCCCCCTAGCTGGTATACTCCAAATTTCAAGGAAGTAATTAATGTTGACTTATTTGTTCAGATGACTACTAATAAGATTGAAAAATTGCAAATACAGAAACACAATCTATCCCTCAATGAACAAAGAGCCCTTAGTGAACTTTGCAATAATAGAAATCTCATTATAAAGCTGTCTGACAAAGGTGGAAATACAGCCCTCCTCAATCGAGACATGTACATCTCTATGTGCTTGGACCACCTCACTGATTCCTCTTGCTATGAGAAACTATCTAAAGATCCCACCATGAGATATATGGAAGAATTTAAACAGGTCCTGAACCAAGCACTAGAGGGTAATGTAATTACCAACAAGGAATTTTAATATATCTTGCCCAATTGCATTTCAACTATTGCAACCTTTTATTGCCTCCCCAAGGTGCACAAAAATAGACAACAACCTCCAGGGAGACCCATAATATCTGGGAATAGTTATCTGACTGAAAATGCAAGCAGGTTCATTGAGAAACTGTTACACCCATATGTAACCAAGCTAGCATCTTACGTTCAAGATACAAAGCAGGCACTGTTATTTTTGGAAGATCTGATAGTCCCACCATACACCATACTGGCCAGCTTGGATGTGATATCCCTCTATAACAACATTTCCCATGAGATGGGCCTAAATGCAGCTGAATACTTTTTAAATAAATCTGATAAGCTTGTACCCCCTCAAAAAGAATTAATTCTGTGGTTATTTCACTTTATATTAACACATAACTATTTTGTGTTTAATGGGATCTACTATCTTCAAACGAGGTGTACAACCATGGACACAGCTTGTGCCCCTAGCAATGCCAACCTCTATCTAGGGTGGTGGGAGGAGACCATTTTAAATCAGATTATTGCCACTAATCATGGTGAGTTTATCCTCCAATGGCACAGGTACATTGACAATGTCCTTCTTTTCTTGACAGGCTCTATGGATACGTTTAAAGATCGTGTACAGATTCTGAACCAAAATTACATAGGGCTAAAATTGACCCATGTAATCGATGACAAAGAGCTAGAATTTTTGGATTTAAAAAATTTCTTGGGTCTAGATGGCAAAGTTGAGACAGAATTATTTAGGAAGACTACCTCCACTAGCAATTTACTTAATTGGCGCAGACACCAGCCGCATAATTTGAAAGCGGGAATTCCATATGGTCAATACTTTAGAGCAAGTAGAAGCTGCTCCAATAATGAGAGCTTTTATAAGGAAGCTAAAAATTTTAGAAAATGTTTCAAAACTCAAGGCTATCCAAAGAAAGTACTACAAAGAGCATACCAGTAGGTTATCTCTATGGAAAGAACCACATGCTTGAGAACTAGTCAACCTAAACAAGAGCAACAAAAAATACAATGCATTGGCACATTCAATAAACTGTGGGATCCTATAAAACCATTTCACAGCATCACAGTGCGTAAACCCAAAAATTTAAGAGATATGTTGGGACATAGCCACATGGAACCTGAGTTGGCTCCTTGAACTTGGCTCAATACCACCTCTGGCAATTATAGGTGCGGACACTGTAAGGCATGTGATTTTGTGAAACTGTCAAAAATCATGGAGTGTACACAAACCAAAGTACAATTTCCCATTAAACAATTCATCAACTGCAGTTCCACTAAAGTAGTCTGTTATCACCCGTAGCTGCAGGATACAGTATGTGGGCAAAACTTACCAGCAGATCAGGACACAAATTTTACAGCATATCAATACATTTACCGACCTCAACATCACCACTCCAGTAGCAAACATATTAGGAAAGTACACAACTCAACACGTCTCAAACCTGAAATTTCAGGCACTAATTACCCTTAATTCCAGATCTAAAATATCTAAAACAAGATCCAAATGGATACATATATTCCAAACATTTGCCCCTTGAGGCTTAAATGAGGAGTTCAATTGTACCCCCTTTATTCATGGATAGTCACTATACCCTGTGACAACTTACATATTGTAGTTATCCTTACATTCTAATTATCAACCCTTGCAGGTATACTGTTATCATTTTAGTCGATCAGTACTTATGACGAGTGACCTGAGACACTCTACCTTGTAGGACTCCGGTGCTATTGTTTTACAAACAGCGATTATCATATACAAAGTTGGATCTATAAAAAGATAAATATAGTATAGGAGGGTTCGGCCTCTGAGGGGCACAGGTTGGTGGTATGAGAAGTGGAAGAGCAGACTGCACAAGACGGAGGTACTAAGCCTGCAAAATGCCTGCAAAAGAGTTCCGTGTCCAAGAGACTCCAGTCAGTGCGGATGTTAAACTGGGCCAAGGTTGTGGCTGCTTTTGCTGACACAAGACTTGTGGAAACCATAAAACATGAAACCCCCATACTTGTGGCCTCAGTCTACTACCTTATGTAGATATAAGTCTAATTCCTCCCGGTGCTGTGGATAAACTGAGCATACAACATCCCTGTAGATACAGAAGGCTAGGACAAACTCTGGTATGGTAAGTTTTTTATTGAGTCTTGGGTCTCTAGCCTTCATAACAACAGCCAAATCACCGTAATTGTACACTCTGTTTTCCACAATGTCTTGGGAGGCAATTAGCAAAGACACCAAATTTACATATTTTCTGTCTAAAATGTCCTTACGGAGGGCTGGAGGAACCATGTGTGCTGGGGTTATAACTTGTGTAGTAGAAAGGGAGGAGATCGGCGAGGCTGGGGGCCTACCCTGTAATTTGTCAGGTGTGGGTGCTTGTACTGATCCTATGGGAGGAGGGCCCGTGACAGCTGGGTTAGCGTTTTCCAACTTGATCAGTCTATCATTGATAGACTGTAGAGACAACAGGATGGTGTTTAGTATCCCTTGTATGTCTGAGCTATGCCCCTGTGAGCTGGTACCCAGCCCAGGATCTTCTGGGTGTGCTGTGAGAAGCTTAAAAAGTTCAGCTTTCCTTGCCGTTGCTGGGAAAGGTATACCCCTACGGCGCAACTCAGCCGAGATCTTGGGGATGGTCCAGGATCTTAAAGAGCCTGGCGTGGATGGTTCTTGGAATTCCCTGGGGGTACCAACTCTAACAGGGGTGTTAGGCTTAGTGGGTGTGCTAGGGGGAGATGACTCATCGCGTGTGTTGGCTTCTTGAGACATGCTGCAAAAAGAATAACACAACAACAATAACCTGGTTAATAAGATATCATTGAGCATAAATAGAACTGGCTTGCTAACTAGTGCTGAAGCGATAAAGCTCTCTACCCCGTGACAGGTGAGGCCCTGCTAGTTGCCAAGCGGCAGGTGAGAGGCTCTATCTATGATTTGGGCATGGGGCTCGAGCCACTAGCAAGGTGGCGGGGTGTTGGCCTCTCGGTGATGGTAAAAGATTCAATACGTGTGGCTGTGACAGGTAAGGCCCTGACTATAATCCCAATAGGTAGGTGAATTTGAGGCTCTCTATGGTTTGGACCGAGGGGTGAAATCTCTGTGTTGAGATTGGGGAGGTGGCCTCGCGGGACCAGCTATTGTTCAATTAAGGCCCTATACAGCCAGTTCTCTGACCCTGTACAGGGGCTTGATGAAGAGGTAATGCAATGTACCTAGCGAAACTCAAGTGTGGATGCAATGAGAAATTCTGTAAGAGACCTATGACACAAGAAGGAGGGAAAGGTGGGAGAAGAAGAAGGGGAGTGGGTAAGAGTATAATAATAAAGAGAGGAGGAGAAAAGAAGAAAATTAATTAATTCTTTTTTTTTTTTTTTTTGTGACAATGCAGAAAGAATTAAACCCAAAGGCCCTGAGTGTGCTGAAGAGACCAAGGAAAGTTACTAAGTTCTCCTATAAGGAGATCCTTGAAACTATGGTGCTTAAAGCGTGGTCTTGATGGCGAAAAAATTGTGAAAGAATGAAAAGCTGTTGAAGGAGTTTAGGACGTCTATTGTGAGATAGAGAGTTGACGATAACGTATAACGAGTAGTCGAGTGAAGCCGTGGCCTGACGAGGCAAGGAGAGAAATCAAGCCCCTGTATGTTAATAACCCCTTGCGGTGTTGCATGGCCTTGTATAGGCAGTTAATAACGACATGAATTAAGATTATTTAGTACCAGATTAGTGGAGCTATAACCGGGTTGTAGTGAAATACACTTGCGAAACCTGAAATTGAGGTAGCATATAACAGGAGAAAAGGAACTTGAGTGATACTTAATATATGTTCAAGTACTGCTCTTATAAGTAAACAACCAATGAGAGACCTGTTCGTGTATTACCAGCTATAAAATTTATGTAATCAATATTACAACAGAATTGATTCAGATTATAAAGCAAGTAAAATGGTAAACCAAGTACACATTGTTCTGCTGGATTAGCAGTTTCCCATCTGGAGAATTCCTGATACCAGAAGTAGAGTTGAGCGGACACCTGGATGTTCGGGTCCGGCAGGTTCAGCCGAACTTTGAAAAAAATAACTTTTGGCCACAAAAATGCCTCTAAAAAAGTCATGGAAAGGGCTAGAAGGCTGCAAAAAGAAGTAAAGTGCAGGTAAGAGTAGGACAATTGCACTGCACACAAATGTGGATAGGGAAATCACTTAAAAATGACAAATACAGCTGAGCCATAAAATAGCACTAGATGGAATCTTTGATTTTAGCTTTGGAAGAACATAAATCAAAATCTAAAGCATGGCTGTGAGGAAGATCACCTGAATTATCAATTTGAGAGAGGGTTGACGATAACGTATAACGAGTAGTCGAGTGAAGCCGATAACGTATAACGAGTAGTCGAGTGTTCATTGTTCAAACTGAGCTCAACTCCTGATGCATGGAGAAAAGGCCTTCACAAGCCTCTGCTATTGTGTACATAGTTTATACTAGGTGACCGTGGCGGTGTAGGTGGAAGCGGCGGTGGAGGAGGAGGAGGTAGCCAACACTGTTTATATATATATCTATTTTTTTATTTTAATTGGGGTAGCGCCCAAAATATTGGGACATATAAAAAAAGAAAACTGTACCACAGAGCGACTGACCCGTGCGTGCTGCATCTGAAACTCCACTATTGCCTGTTGCTGCTCGCACAATCTCATGAGGGGGTGAGCGGGAAGGCTGAAGTTATGCTGCAGCGCAGACAGGTGAGCAGCAGCAGGGTGAGAACGCTGAATTTCCGCACTGCCACTACAGTGAATGTCACATCCTGTTGCAAGTTGTGGATCAGTCTGGTGATGGCTTCTGGTATCCAGTACTCTTTTTACAATTAGAATGTTTACAAGTGCGCTGTAAGCGCACTATTAGACGCTTCGATTTGACTCTCAGATATGAAGAGCAGGCCCCAAAACGTATTATTTAGCAGATTAGCAGCAAAACAATTAGAATGTTTACAAGTGCACTGTATGCACACTATTAGAGGCTTCGATTTGACTCTCAGATATGAAGTGCACGCCCCAAAATGTACTATTTAGCAGATTAGCACCCAGAAAATTAGAATGTTTACAACTGCGCTGTAAGCGCACTATTAGACGCATCGATTTGACTCTCAGATATGAAGAGCATGCCCAAAATGAACTATTTAGCAGATAAGCACCCAAAAAATAAGAATTTTAACAAGTGCGCTGTAAGCGCACTATTAGACGCTTCGATTTGACTCTCAGATATGAAGAGCAGGCCCTAAAATGTACTATTTAACAGATTAGCAGCAAAACAATTATAATGTTTACAAGTGCGCTGTAAGCGCACTATTAGACAATTCTATTTGACTCTCAGATATGAAGTGCATGCCCCAAAAAGTACTATTTTTCAGATTAGCACCCAGAAAATTAGAATTTTTACAAGTGCGCTATTAGCGCACTGTTAGACGCTTCGATTTGACTCTCAGATATGAAGAGCAGGCCCCAAAATGTACTATTTAGCAGTTTAGCAGCAAAACAATTAGAATGTTTACAACTGCGCTGTAAGCGCACTATTTGGCGCTTCGATTTGACTCTCAGATATCAAGAGCATGTTCCAAAATGTACTATTTAGCAGTTTAGCAGCAAAACAATTAGAATGTTTACAACTGCGCTGTAAGCGCACTATTTGACGCTTCTATTTGACTCTCAGATATGAAGTGCACCCCACTAATGTACTATTTAGCAAACAAAAAAATTTAAGTTTTAAAACTGCAATGTGACAGCAGTATTTGACTATTCTATTTGACTCTCAGATATGAAGTGCACCCCACTAATGTACTATTTAGCACCAAAAAAAATGACTTTTTAAAACTCTGATGTAAGCGCGGTATTTGAAGTTTCCATTTGACTCTCTTTTGTCTGTGCCCCATTGATTGGCCTGCTATGTCTGTGCCCCATTGATTGGCCTGCTACATCTGTGCCCCTTCGATTGGCTTGCTATGTCTGTGCCCCTTCGATTGGCCTGCTATGTCTGTGCCCATTTGATTGGCCTGCTAGGCCTGTGATCTTCTGATGAGCCTGCTCTATCAGTTCCCTTGTTGGCTTGATCCATCGGTGCCGAAACCCCTTTGGCTGCAGGCCTGGGGGAATATCACTGAGAAAAACCCAGTACCCTCTATTGACATAGAGATAGGTGGGTGCCCAGTCAAGCACAACTGTCATATTGTCCAAGAGGACACCAGTATAAGACCACCTGAGTATGGTGAGAAGGGTGAAGGCCCTAAAACCTCATGCCCGAAGGGCAAGGTTTTTATGAAGACCTGGGCACGCAACCACAGTTTACACCAGCCCAGGGGAGGGGGGAATAAAAAGAGAAGAGGGGGGGGAATAAAAAGAGGGGAGGGGGGATAAGAAGAGGGGAGGGGGGATAAGAAGAGGGGGGAGAATAGAGGGGAGGGGGGAATAAAAAGAGAAGGGGGGGAATAAAAAGAGGGGAGGGGGATAAGAAGAGGGGAGGGGGGAATAAGAAGAGGGGAGGGAGGGGAATAAGAAGAGGGGAGGAGGGGAATAAAAAGAGGGGATAGGGGGAATAAGAAGAGGGGAATAAGAAGAGGGGAGATAAGAAAAAGAGGGGGTAAGAAGAAGAAGGGGTGAGTAAGAAAAAGATGGGGGAGTAAGAAGAAGAAGAGGAGGGAGTAAGAAAAAGAGGGGGGAGTAAGAAGAGGGAGAGGTGGAATAAGAAAAGGGGGAGGGCGGAGTAAGAAGGAGGGGAGGGCGGAGTAAGAAGGAGGGGAGATAAGAAAGAGGGGTGGAAGAAGAAGAAGAAGGGGTGAGTAAGAAAAAGAGTGGGGAGTAAGAAGAAGAAGAGTGGGGAGTAAGAAGAAGAAGAAGGGGGGAGTAAGAAGAAGAGCAGGGGAGTAAGAAGAAGAAGGGGGAGGAAGAGGAAGAAGAAGAAGGGGGTAAGAGAAGAAGAAGGGGAGTAAGAAGAACAGGTGGGGGGAGTAAGCAAGAACAGGTGGGGAGTAAGACTCACCAAGGGGAAGTATGAAGAACACAGGGAGGAGGGGGGTAAGCATCTAACACAGGGGGTGGAGGAGAACACATAGAGGGAGGGAGGAGAAGAACACAGGGAGGGTGGAGGGGGGATGAGAAGAGCACAGGGAGGGTGGGTGAGTGTGAGAAGAGACCGCTAGGGGAGGGTGGGGGGGAGGAGAGACCACTAAAGGTGCAGGGGAGAGCTCTACGGGACAGAAGGGGCAGCTCTATAGGACAGGGGCCAAGACAGGGAGCTCTTTCACACTACGCGCGTGCACACACACACAATGCATCCCCATACATACACAGAAACACAACATGCTTCCCTTACACACAGAGAAACACACAATGCATCCATTACACACACACACAATGCAACCCTTACACACAAAGACAATGCATCCTTTGCACACATACACAGAAACAGACAATGCAAACCCGTACACACACATGCAAACACACACACACTTCTTTTCTTACATACACACAGAAACACACTGCATCTCTTACACTCAATGCACACACATACAGACACACACTTTGCATCCCTTATGCATACAAACACAGATTCACACAATGCATCCCTTACACACAACCAGAAACACATAATACATCCCTTATACACAAATACACACTGCTTCCACTACACACAAACACACTACATCACCTGCACAAACTGGTAAACCTATACACTACATACCATAAGCACACATATTAGATCCTCTACAATAACACATAACACATCCCCTACACACTCCACCCCCTGTGAGCGAACTCATGGGTGGGTGGAATTTATGAGTGGGCCTTATGGGCATACTCACCATCAGGCCCTGGGGCCCAGACCTTGAGCTGTGTAAGGGGCCCCAAAAAATGGAGCTGCTTCCAATTCTCCCAGAACATTGAATTTTGTGACCACAGTTGCAAACAGCTTCCAGAGATCCTGTTCTACACCAGACCAGTGGAGCCAAACTGCAGCCCATCATCATCCTCATCTGGTTGTAAGTAGGCAATCTAGTATATTATTAGTGACACTAATCTATAATTTACCTCACATTAAAGGGACACTATAGTCCCCAGAACCACTTCGGCTTAATGAAGTGGTTCTGGTGTCTATAGCCGGTCCCTGCAGGCTTTTTAATGTAAACACACAATGTGTGCAACATTGGCATTAGTTCATATGGCATATAGGTGGGGCACACACACACACACATTGCCCCCACACACACATACACTGCCCCCGTACTCACACATTGCCCCCATACACACACATTGCCCCACACACATACACTGCCCCCATACACATACACTGCCCCTACATACATACACTGCCCCACATACATACACTGCACCATACACACACATTGCCCCCATACACATACACTGCCCCCATACACATACACTGCCCCGACATAAATACACTGACCCCATACACATACACTGCCCCCAATACACACACCCACCCTACACACACATTGGCCCCCCACACACAAACTTCCCCCCATACACACATTGCCCCCCACTCACACTGCAACGCACACACACACTGCCCCCCTAACACACACTGCTGTCCTCTAGTACACACTGCAACTTTCACACACACACACTGCTCACACAGTCCTTCTTACACAAACACACACACACTGCACCCCTGCTCCTATGCCATACTACAGCCCCATTTCCAAGCAGACCTCAGGTAAGTTGTCAAACTGTTCTTAAACGGTTTGACTACTTACTCTGGGAGGGGGTCCCGGCACTACTGGCACCATAACCACTACACTGAGCTGTAGTGGGTATTGTGTCTGGATTATTTCTCTAAATAATCTGCAAGTGCCCCTCCCGAGGTCAGGCTCTGGATCCGCCACTGCCCGAGGTGGTATACTACTCCGTCTACCATCAGTCTGGTTTATTACCAGTGGATCTCACCTCTCAGGTGAGGGATTCAGAGAAAGGTCTCGTGGCCAGAGAGGGACCCTCCTCGAGATCTATTGTTATTAGATGGTGAATCCTGCAGGGTCACCCTGGGTCTGAGATGGACTCTAGTTTGGATTACTAGAGGGTGCGGCCCTCCATCTCCTTGACCTGACACCGATACTTTATTTACACAAGTAGAGAGCGAACCCCTCTCATATACTGAACCGGACACTGCTTCATTATTAGAGGGCGTGGCCCTCCTTCAACCTCAGCCCGATACTTAGAGGGATACAGAGGACATACTTTGAGTGTGACACACTCTCATAGAAGGAAAAGAACACAGATGTAGACTCTAATTTTTGCTATTAACGGGTGCCGCACACTCATGATATCAGCCGGATGCCAACACGGAATTCAGATACATTATTAGAGAGTGCAGCTCTCTCTCATACACTCAACACAGTACGGTGTAATCCATTTGTTCATCACACAGGCTTATACCGGTACAGGACAACAATGTCTGCGTAGAGATATAATATAATGAGTCTCTTGGTCCCTGCACCCCTAACTCAATCCAATATAGAGGTGCGTATCACATGCTGTGTTCACAGCTGATGATTCGGCTCTGGTAACTGGGTATAGTACCTACAATGCTCCATAACAACTAGGCAAGGGGAGAGAACCCCTCCTCTAGATCAGGGCCGGCCTTAGGCCTTCAGGCGCCCTGTGCGAAAAAACTTAACAGCGCCCCCCCCCACCCCCCGCCATCATTGTGTATAGGGGATTTATTAACCCCTTAAGGACGGAGCCAAATGTACACATTGTGAACAAAACAAAATGTAAACAAAACCTGGCATTTGCGCTACATGTCTGTCCAACCGTAATACACCTCTTTCATAGTAAATGCACTCACCCTTATTATGTATCATTTTATTCAGGGGAAACAGGGCTTTCATTTAATATCAAATATTTAGCTATGAAACATAATTTAATATGAAAAAATGGGAGAAAATACGTTTTTTTTAATTTTTAGTTCTACATGACATTTTAACGGTCAATGTCATAATACTGTTTGTTTACTGCAATAAAATATTATTTATATTCAGTAAAGTTCACGTAGATAGTACTTCTAGGTTTTATGGCGTTTTGGGAAGTTACAGGGTCAAATATAGCACGTTACATTTGAAATTGAAATTTGCCAGATTGGTTACGCTGCCTTTGAGACTGTATAGTAGCCCGGGAATGAAATTTACACCCATAATGGCATACCATTTGCAATAGTAGACAACCCAAGGTATTGCAAATGGGGTATGTCCAGTCTTTTTTAGTAGCCATTTGGTCACAAACACTGGCCAAAGTTAGTATTTGTTTGTGTGTGAAAAATGCAAAAA
>OW240914.1:241338408-241430931 GCA_933207985.1 Pelobates cultripes
CTTCGGAACTTCGGAACTTCAGATGTTCTCTTGCAGCCGCTTAGTAGATAATTCCCTAATTCCCAAGGTATTAGGGAGCTATCTGACAAAAAAAAGGCTGGAACACCTAAATTGGGATAAAAATTACTTAGTATTAGTAAATTCTGCCCCTACTCGCTATACTGCGAGTACGAGCATATCTAGTAAACAGTAAGAAGCCTGTGGCTGCTCACTGTAAAAAAACAAGTGTCCCCCCCCAGGCCCTAAATCAGAAAAATGGGGGGGACCTATTGTCCTCCCCACTGGTATTTAGGGCCCCCACCTGCCACTTAGGGTGCCCATCCCTGAGCGTCGTGTGGGGGCCCTAAAGTAAAATAAGGAGGGGACCTATTGTCCTTCCCACCGGCCCCCACCCCTGAGTGGCAGGTGGGGGCCCTAAGTACCAATAAGGGATGGTGACCTATTGTTCTCCCCCCCTGACTACACCCCTGAGCGGTGGTTGGGGTCCCTAAATAAAAATGTTACCCCCCGAGGTGACTAGGGGTTCCCAAACCCCTAGTCACCCCCCTCCCAAAAAAATGTTATAAAACCCTACCTACCCCCCTCACCCTAAAAATAGTGAGGGGGGAACAATGACTAAGTACCTGTAAAAAAAGAAATAAAACTTACCTTTTGATGTCTTCTTTTTTCTAAAATCTTCTTATGTCAGCCCCAAAAACGGCCAAATAAAAAAACCATAATATCCGTCGCACTTGAAAAAAAAAAAAACAACCCGAGCGCAAAAAAAATCTGATGAAAAAAAAACCTGACGCTGAAAAAGTAATCAATCTTCACCCATGGAGGGCCCCGCAGAGACTGAGCTCCACAGGGTGGGGGAAGGATTATAAAGCCTTGCCCCACCCTGCAATTAGGCTCAGAGCACTCTGATTGGTTGGTTTAAGCCATCCAATCAGAGTGCTCTGACAGGTAGATGAAGAGACTGACAGGTAAGTCTCTACATTTACCTGTTACAGCACTCTGAGTGGTTACCTTGAAATCCAACCAATCAGTTCTTTGGAATTTTCCCACGCTGTGTAATTTGACTCATAACTCTCTGATTGGTTGCTTTCAATCAACCAATCAGAGTGTTGTTATAAGTCAAATAGTATAGGTTGTATAGGTCCCCCCACTTATTTTACTTTAGGGCCCCCACCTGCCGCTCAAGGGCGGGGGCCGGGGGAGGACAAAACGTCACTCGCCCCTTATTCTTCTTTAGGGCCCCCACCCGCCACTCAGGGGTGGGGGCCGGGGGGGCAATAGGTTCCCCTTTAGTTTAAAAGCCCCCACTCGTGCACACGGGTGGGGGTTTGGGAGGGGGGACAGTTGTTTTTTGTTTTTTTTTAACAGAGAGCAGCAACAGGCTGCTGACTGTTTAATAGACATGCCCCTACTCGCGGTATAGCAATTAGGGACAGACTTTACTAGGTCTTTCATTTAGGTCCTTCAACCTTTTGGTAGATAGCTCCCTAATACCATGGGAATTAGGGAGTTATCTACTTACTCATACCCATCCATTGACTGGCTAAGTAACTTACATTTTATATGAACATGTTACTTGATTGTTGTAAGTGTTGCAAATGTTTACAGCTGAATCCTGGCTATGTTTGTATACTTTTTACTTCAGCTGGTATACAGTGTAACATTCTTAATTCTTCCACTGGGTATATTAGTACTACGTCAATTCTGTGCTTCAGAACTTCGGCACTTCGACACTTTGGAATTTCGTCAATTTTGGAACGTCTGCACTTCGACACATCGGCACCTCGGAATTTCGACACTTCGGCAACTTCAGAATTTCCGCACCTTTGAAACTTTGGCAACTTTGGAACTTCGGCACGTCAGCAATTCAGCTATTGTGACATCCGGAACTAAACGAATTGCACATGTCTAGCAAAGGCTTTTAATCTTACCTCCTTTTGCATCAACCGTCTCCTCAGTACTATTTGTCTTATAGCTGTCCCTAACCCCATCTGGTGGTTTTGTCAAAGTCTATACAGATGTTTAAACTTCAATTGGATAAATACTTGCAAAAACATAACATACAGGGATATAATTTCTAATTTAGTGGGGTAATAGCTGCTTGATCCAAGGAGACATCTGACTGCTATTTTGGGGTCAAGAAGGAATTTTTTCCTAGTTTGTTGCAAAATTGGAAGCGCTTCAGACTGGGTTTTTTGCCTTCTTTTGGATCAACAGCAAAAACATATGTGAGGAAGGCTAAACTTGATGGACGCAAGTCTCTTTTCAGCTATGTATCTATGTAACTATATGTAATCTCACTCTTAGGACCACAGGGGGAGGGAGGGGAGGGTGGGAATAGGTAAGGACCATGGGAGGAGGGAAGGGAGGGGGAATAGGTAAGACCACAGGGGGGGAATAGGTAAGGACCACCAGGAGGGGGGGGGTGTGACCACAGGGGAGGGAATAGGTAAGGACCACCATTGGGGAGCAAGGACCCAAATGGGGTAGGAAGGGGGAGTAAGGATCACTGGGAGGAAGGGGGAGTAAGGACCACTGGGGAAGGGGGGAGTAAGAACCAATGGGGAAGGGGGGGTGGGGAGTAAGGACCACTGAGGGAGGGGAGGTAAGGACCACTGAGGGAGGGGGGGGAGGTCCACTAAGGGGTTTGGGAGAGGGAGGACCACTAAGGGGGGAAAGGACCACCAAAGGGGGTTAAGTAGGGAGGACCACTAAGGGGGGAAAGGACCACCAAAGGGGGGTAAGTAGGGATGACCACTAAGGAGAGGGGAGGAGGGTAAGGACCACTAAGGGGGTGGGGGGAGGAGGGGAATGTCTACGGAGGGGATTGGGAGAGGTAGGTCCACTAAGGGGAGGGATGGAGGACCACTAAGGGGGAGTGAGAAGACCACCAAGGGGGGGACTACAGGGGGCCAAGGGAGAGCACTAAGGGACAGGAGGGAAGGGGAAATCAATAATTGACAGGAGGGTGAGCACTATGCAAAAAATTCAAAAAATAAAGAGCTGCTCCCCTCTCAGTCCCTATCCTACCCCACAAACCCTCTCTTTTACACTACACACATACACACATGCACAATGCACCCCCCCCCACAAACACACACACCGAAACATACAATGCATTCCTACTCACACACAGACACACCTGAAACACACAATGCATCCCTTACGTTCACACAAACATTCTCTTACACACAGAAACAAAATGCATCTCTTACACAATCAATGCACCCCTTACAGACACACACTGCATTCAATTAAATACACAGAAACACACCTTGCACCCCTTACACACCCAGAAACAAACAATGCATTCCTTACACACAAACACACACTGCATCCTCTTAAACACACTACATCCCGTACAGAAATTGGTATCCCTATACACTACATTCTATAAGAACACACACACATTGCATCCTCTACAATAACACATAAAATATCCCCTACGCACATACACTCCACTTCCTGTGAGAGAACTCATGGGTGGGCCATGTAGGTGGATTTATGGGTGGGCATTGTAGGCATACTCACAGTCAAGCCCTGGGGGCCCAGACCTTGAGCTGTGTAAGGGGCCCTAAAAAATGGAGCTGCTTCCTGTTCGTTAATTGTTGTGAGCACTGTTAAAAACAGTCTCCAGAGAGCCTCTTCTACACCAGACCTGTGGAGCCAGACAGAGCCCATCATCATCCTCTTGTCCTCATCTGGTGGTAAGTAGGCAATCCACTATATTATTAGTGGCACTAATCTCTAATTTACCTCACATTAAATGGATACTAGTCACCAGAAGCACTACAGCATAATGTAGTGGTTCTGGTGTCTATAGCCTGTGCCTGTAGGCTTTTTAATGTAAACACTGTCTTTTCAGATAAAAGACACTTTGTGAAGAATGGCAGAGCATATGGGCAGGGCATTGTGATGTCACAAAATTCCTTGCACCGGCCCTGGCAGGCTACTGTTATGGAATGTGTTGCAGTGTTGCAGTAGTGACAAAGTGGGCAAGGTCCCCAAAGAGATAACATTGAGACAAAATTGATGGTTGCATTAGTGGGGACATTGCAGGTTGTTGCATTTGTGATGGAATCTGTCACAATTAACATAACAGGCCCTGGAGCAGGGTAATGGCACGGTAATTTCTGTAACTCACTTTAGTCTATTTGTGATGGGCTTGTTACCCAGTAGCACAAGGAAGAATTGGGTCAGACAGTTTAGCTCATCTCCTTCACTTCTCTGCAACTCATGCGCCTCCTGGGCTTTCCTTCCTATTACTCCCTGATACTACACTATATATACACCATATATATATCTTCTTTTATGTCATCATTTAGGTGCTTTCCTCCTGGGCTGTGTGAACATGTTGTGAAGCTTCATATTTCTTAATATCTTCATTTTTATCCTCCTCCTCTCTTCCTCTATCTGTGATCAATTTTAGAGAGATAGATACTGTAGACGGTAGCAGTTGTTGGTGTTGGAGAAAGAAATGCAGAATTTTGGATAAAATAAAGTAGTGATTGAGATTATTAGGCTACATTTCAGATGTTTGATACACACATACATTTAAACATACAGGTGATACTCCAAAAATTAGAATATCGTGCTAAGCTATGACGAGGTGCCCCTCGCCACTTGGTCCTGGAGAGGCCTGCTTGCCAGCCTCCTGCCATGTGACTATGTTCCCTGGGAGACTTAGCCAGGTTAAAAACACTATTGGTCTTATGGACTTTTATTTGGACTAGTGCGGGCCCTTTAAAAACAGTGTATGGACATATGGAAACTTTTGGGACACTTTTTCTGCCCCTTTGAATCCATGGGAAGGTGTGCCTCTTCCCCTCCCCCTGTCCCATTATTCTCCAGCAGGGCGTTGTCCCAGGGGCTTTGTCCCTCCTCGGTCAAAATATGATTTCCACCTATCTCCTGAACCACTTAACCGATTCAGGTGAATTTTGAATGTTTGTCCCCAAATTATGCTGGTTATAAAAATATAAGTTTTATTGATATTGCATGTAAACTCACAAAGTTACAAAAATGGCATAAAAGTATATTTTTTAGCTTGGAGATAATTGAGTTGATACAGTAATTAACTCAATTATCTCACAAGCAGACGGGAGGATTCCTATTGTAATAAGTGGGTATGATTATCCATATACCTTTATCTGATTGGTTGCTAATGTACAGTTTCAGTACCCCACAAGGTCCACGTGGGTGGTAACCGTGCTGGGAAACTTGCATATAAACTGTAATAAACGCTCATTGGAGTCAGTTCTTCTTTATCCTTCAAAACGTAGCCTCGTCTCATTATAAAAAGGTGAACAGCGCTAACCATACATAAAAATATATACGTTACATACGTGGTAGATGGTACTTGGCAATGATATGGCTTAAAACAGCAAAAAAATAATAATAGTGCAATATGTGATAACAGTGAAATAAAAGCAGAAAGAATATATGATCCAAACTCACACTTTAAAGAGCTATATCAGCTCAGTTAGAAGGACCTGGACGGAATAATCCCCGTCTGTGGATTTCTTAATATGAGATCTTCCTGGTAGGCTTACAGGGAGTGCAGAATTATTAGGCAAATGAGTATTTTGACCACATCATCCTCTTTATGCATGTTGTCTTACTCCAAGCTGTATAGGCTCGAAAGCCACACGGTCCTGGAGGACAGAAGCTGATCCAGGGTGGACAGAAGACGACGAGACTCCATTCTGCGGTGGTTGTGGTGTCCAGTGCAGTGCTTGTGGTTCTCGGTGCAGGCTAGGAAGCGTACATCAACGGAAGGTACTCGGTCGGAGTACGTGGAGTTCCGTTACATAAGCCATAACACCTGCAAAGGGTTTCTGAGCCTTTAAATTGTCTCTCAGTCTGGTTCAGTAGGAATCACAATCATGGGGAAGACTGCTGACCTGACAGTTGTGCAGAAAACCATCATTGACACCCTCCATAAGAAGGGAAAGCCTCAAAAGGTAATTGTGAAGGAAGTTGGATGTTCCCAAAGTGCGGTATCAAAGCACATTAATAGAAAGTTATGTGGAAGGGAAAAGTGTGGAAGAAAAAGGTGTTCATGCAGCAGGGATGACCGCAGCCTGGAGAGGATTGTCAGGAAAAGGCCATTCAAATGTGTTGGGGACTTTCACAAGGAGTGGACTGAGGCTGGAGTCAGTGCATCAAGAGCCACCACACACAGACGGATCCTGGACATGGGCTTCAGATGTCGTATTCTTCTTGTCAAGCCGCTCCTGAACAACGAACAACAAACAACGTCAGAAGCGTTTTACCTGGGCTAAAAAAAAAAACAGACCTGGTCTGTTGCTCAGTTTTCCAAAGTCCTCTTTTCTGATGAGAGCAACTTTTGCATCTCATTTGGAAACCAAGGACCCAGAGTCTGGAGGAAGAATGGAGAGGCACACACTGCAAGATGCTTGAAGTCCAGTGTGAAGTTTCCACAGTCTGTGTTAATTTGGGAAGCCATGTCATCTGCTGGTGTTGGTCCACTGTGCTTCATTAAGTCCAGGGTCAACGCAGCCGTCTACCAGGAGATTTTGGAGCACTTCATGCTTCCTTCCATAGACAAGCTTTATGGGGATGCTGACTTCATTTTCCAGCACCTGCCCACACTGACAAAAACACCAAAGCCTGGTTCAATGACCGTTGGATTACTTTGCTTGATTGGCCAGCAAACTCGCCTGACCAGAACCCCATAGAGAATCTATGGGGCATTGCCAAGAGAAAGATGAGAGACATGAGACTGAACAATGCAGAAGAGCTGAAGGCCGCTATTGAAGCATCCTGGTCTTCCATAACACCTCAGCAGTGACACAGGCTGATAGCTTCCATGCCACGCCGCATTGAGGCAGTAATTGCTGCAAAAGGGGCCCTGTTGTGGCTCCCAACCCACCGCGTACTGCAGCCTTGTCGGCAAGCCGGGAGTCGCTCCTCTGCCTTCTCTGGGCATCGAGCCCAAATCAAAGATGGCGTGGACCACATGGTTGCGTCAATCTTAAGCTCCTCCCCTCAAATGAATACAAACGTGCACGTGACGTCACAACGTCAACGCACGTTCTGGGGTCAGAGGCCACCCTCTGACCAATCAGAACCCAGAGAGGGATATTTAAATCCCTAATTCACTCTAGTTCCTTGCCCTGTCGTGGTTTCCTGTTCCTGGTTCTCGAGAGTGCGTTTATCTTTGTGAATCTGACTTCCTGGTATTCTTGGCTTTTCCCTGGTTCTTCCGAATTCTGGTTCCTCTGACTTGGCTTGTTTAAACGGTATTTGAGTATTTCTGGCTTCCTTGACCTCGGCTTTCCCTTTGACCATTCTCTATCGTTAGCGTATTAGTCCGGCCATTCTAAGGTCCGGTTTACGCTCTGTCCTTTTATTTTCCTTTTCTTTTGTATGTATATGTTTACAGGCCCAAACCAAGTACTGAGTTCATATGCATGTTTATACTTTCAAAGGTTCGATATTGTTCTATGTACACTCCTTGTTTTATTGATTGCATGTAATATTCTAATTTACTGAGATTGTGGATTTGGGGTTTTCATGAGCTGTAAGCCATAATCATCGCACTTATGACAAATCATGGCTTAAACTATCTTGCTTTGCATGTAATGCGTCTATCTCATATATTAGTTTCCCCTTTTACGTTGCATTACTGAAATAAATGAACTTTTGCATGATATTCTAATTTTTTGAGTATCACCTGTACTAGTTAGTGAACACCCATCAGTCCTTAGAAACATACAATTAACAAAATGGATACAGCACTCTCTTGGATCCCAGGGTGCAACCGGGCCTGAGTTTGGGCAATCCTCACAATGTGATTTGCAAAAAAGTAATAATGGTCCAGGCACTCAAGTTCAATCCAGTGGGCAGGGCCGGCCTTAGGGGTGTGCGAGGTGTGCGACCGCACAGGGAGCCATGGAGCAGGGGGAGCCCTGACAGCCGTGTAACTGCTTCCCCTAACAAACAGTCTCCAGGAGCTGCACTGCCTGTCTGCCTCCACAAGGAACAGAGGTAACTATGTGTGATTGTCTGCCTGTGTGTGTGACTGTCTGTGTGTTTGACTGTCTGCCTTGCATGTGTGTATGACTGACTGTGTGTGTGACTGTCTGTGTGTGTGACTGTCTGCCTGTGTGTGTGTGTGTGTGTGTGCCTTCCTGTGTGTGTGTATGTGTGACTGCCTGTGTGTGACTGTCTGGGCAGACTAGATGGGCCAAATGGTTCTTATCTGTCGTCACATTCTATGTTTCTATGTCTGCCTGTGCACGTGTGTGTGTGGCTGTTTGCCTCTGTGTTTGTAGCTGTCTGCCTGTGTGTTTGTGTGTGGCTGTGTCTGTGTGACTGCCTGCCTGTGTGTGGCTGTCTGCCTGTGTGTGTGTGACTGCCTATGTGGGACTGTCTGGGCAGACTAGATGGGCCGAATGGTTCTTATCTGCCGTCACATTCTATGTTTCTATGTCTGTGTGTGTGTGTGGCTGTTTGTGTGTGGCTGTCTGTGTGTGACTGCCTGTGTGTGTTTGTGTGCGTTTGTGGCTGTCTGCCTGTGTGTGTGTGGCTGTCTGCATGTGTGTGAGACAGGGTGTGTGGGAAGGGGGGGGAAGGGGAGGGAAGGGTGGGGTGGCGCTGTGAAGATTTTTCGCACAGGGCAACCAAAGGCCTAAGGCCGGCCCTGTCAGGTGGAAACCTGTGCTAGAAACCAGTAAGTGCCCTCTAGTGGCTGTCTAGTCCTCCAATGGGCAGAAGTGGTCTGGGTGCCTGGACCACTTTAGCTACTTTAAGCTACTTTAGGACTTATGTGAGAGAGAGCCCACCATTTCATAAATCTTTTTAGCTCTATGATACAACCGATGATTGCTGGTCAGTTGGAAAGTAAACATATTGATTTATGTCCCTCTAGTGATCACAAGTGTTGATAGATCTCACCAAGTCTTGCTCTGCCTTACCCCATATATCACTCCACTTTTGAATATTTCCCAGATCCAGATAGCATAATCATTGGCTTCTATTTTTTATTGTAGTGGCTCTATGATAATACTATAAGTTCACTGTTTAGTGAACCTTCCCCTCACCAGCCTATCTAATTATTTCATCTCAACAGAAATTATAATTTGGCGTGTTCAAGCTATTATAGATCATAGATATATATTTAGTCACAGAATGCAGCTGGGTATATATAAGATTAGGCAGAAAGAGGCTAAGCAAGTTATAAGAGCTTCCAAATCACACACAGAAGAGAAAATAGCACAGTCAGTAAAAAAGGGGGATAAAACATTTTTAGATACATAAATGAGAAAAGAAAAGTAAAACAAGGATTAGTTAGATTAAAAACAAAAGAAGGAAGGTATGTAGAAGAGGATAAAGGTCAGGCTGACTACCTCAATGAATATTTTTGTTCTGTATTTACAGAAGAAAATGAAGGAAAGGGACCTCAGTTGAGAAAAAGGATAAATTAGTCATTTATTACACGTGAGTTTACAGAGGAAGAGGTTCTATTTCAACTGTCAAAAGTAAAGACAAATAAGTCAATGGGACCTGATGGAATACACCCAAAGCTATTAAAAGAGCTTAGTGGTGTACTAGCAAAACCATTAACAGATTTATTTAACCAATCATTGTTAACAGGAGTAGTCCCAGAAGATTGGAAGTTAGCGAATGTTGTGCCCATTTACAAGAAAGGTAATAGGGAGGAGTTGGGCAACTATAGGCCAGTAAGCCTTACTTCAGTAGTGGGGAAAGTGATGGAAACCATGTTAAAGGATAGGATTGATGAACATCTAAAAACACATGGATTTCAAGATCAGAGACAACATGGGTTTACTTCAGGGAGATCATGCCAAACTAATCTTATTGATTTTTTTGATTGGGTAACTAAAATTATACATCAGGGTGGTGCAGTAGACATTGCTTACCTAGATTTCAGTAAGGCTTTTGACACTGTTGCACATAGAAGGCTTATCAATAAACTGCAATCTTTAAGTTTGGATTCAAATATTGTTGAATGGGTAAGGCAGTGGCTGAGTAACAGGCAACAGAGGGTTGTAGTTAATGGAATATATTCGAAGCTTGGACTTGTCACCAGTGGGGTACCTCAGGGATCTGTACTTGGAACCATTCTCTTTAATATTTTTATTAGTGATATTGCAGAAGGTCTTGATGTTAAGGTATGTCTTTTTGCTGATGATACTAAGATATGTAACAGGGTTGATGTTCCAGGAGGGATAAGCCAAATGACAAATGATTTAGGTAAACTAGAAAAATGGTCAGAATTGTGGCAACTGACATTTAATGTGGATAAGTGCAAGATAATGCATCTTGGGCGTAAAAACCCAAGGGCAGAGTACAGAATATTTGATAGAGTTCTAACCTCAACATATGAGGAAAGGGATTTAGGGGTGATTATTTCTGATGACTTAAAGGTAGGCAGACAATGTAATAGAGCAGCAGGAAATGCTAGCAGAATGCTTGGTTGTATAGGGAGAGGTATTAGCAGTAGAAAGAGGGAAGTGCTCATGCCATTGTACAGAACACTGGTGAGACCTCACTTGGAGTATTGTACACAGTACTGGAGACCGTATCTTCAGAAGGATATTGATGCCTTAGAGAGGGTTCAGAGAAGGGCTACTAAACTGGTTCATGGATTGCGGGATAAAACTTACCAGGAAAGGTTAAAGGATCTTAACATGTATAGCTTGGAGGAAAGACGAGACAGGGGGGATATGATAGAAACATTTAAATATATAAAGGGAATCAACACAGTAAAGGAGGAGACTATATTTAAAAGAAGAAAAACTACCACAACAAGAGGACATAGTCTTAAATTAGAGGGACAAAGGTTTAAAAATAATATCAGGAAGTATTACTTTACTGAGAGGGTAGTGGATGCATGGAATAGCCTTCCAGCTGAAGTGGTAGAGGTTAACACAGTAAAGGAGTTTAAGCATGCGTGGGATAGGCATAAGGCTATCCTAACTATAAGATAAGGCTAGGGACTAATGAAAGTATTTAGAAAATTGGGCAGACTAGATGGGCCGAATGGTTCTTATCTGCCGTCACATTCTATGTTTCTATAGGAACTGGTGTATTTATACATAGCAACTACATTTGTTCCCCAGTCTTCAACCTATTGGATACATTTCAATCTGATACAAACTGTGTGAATTAGTTTTTATGGTCTACCCGAGCTGCAGAGACAATTCACTTAGCTGTAAATAATGTATTCATTTGTTTATTTCATTTTTTTATTTCATTAAAATATACCAGTCCAATAATACCCCACTCTAGGGTGTATTTTACTTACCTCTCATTTCAGTATTTCAAGGTACTGGCCCACGGTGGATCTGGTACCAGCTCACTGACCAGTGTCTCTAGCCCAATATTTTGGGATTGGGTGACACAACTTTTTTCATGTTTTATGTATATTTAATTTTTCTATTTCATCCAATCACAATCCTTCAAAATACCTTTCCCCATCGCATTACTCCTATACACCCATTCTCCATTCACAAACCTACCCCAGTACTTTTCAAAAAAATTGTCAACCATTCTGTTAATTTCCTTCATTACTTTCATTTGGTTTGGTAGCTGTGATACATTTTTAAAGCTTAGTTAAGAAATGGAGAATAAAGATGGGAAGATGAAGAAGGTGTAAAGTCAAGAGGTAGGCAAATGTGTTAATAAAGAGGCTGTGTTACATCAAATGGAAGAAGAACAGGTGGCTAGCCACATTAAATATAGATTCATTTTAAATAATCTTGGAGAAAAGATGCAAATCACCACACTAGCATGACATATTGTCCTCCCCCCCAGCCCCAACTCCTGAGTGGTGGGTGGGGGGCATTGTTACGATTGCCCCCGGTCTAGCAGGAGGGTTGATCGCTTGTTTGTCCTGGTTCCCGAAGTCAGAGAGTCGAACATGGTTCCATTCGGTAGAATCTGCAAGTGTAGAATATCCCACTGTAGGAGGGTTGATCGCTTGGTTGTCCTGGTTCCCGAAGTCAGAGAGTCGAACATGGTTCCATTCGGTAGAATCTGCAAGTGTAGAATATCCCACTGTAGGAGGGTTGATCGCTTGGTTGTCACTGTAGCGGAGATACAATATTCCCCAGGCTATCTCCGCTTATAATCCAAGTGAGGCTCAGGAACAAGTAAATTGTAAATCCACAGGCAAGGTTTCCAGCAGGCAAAATAACACAGCAGTATCCCAACAGCAATCCCAATAACTGGACGACACACAGTTTCAGGAGCAGAACTGACAACCTTTATTCCACAGTGCCTTATATAGCATGCTCCTATGCAAGGGAGGGATTTCTATTCATCAATACAGTAGCCAATCCTGTCCCGGTAACCTCCCACACATCTCCTCCCCTCAGCCAGCATCATAATCCCCTTATCCAGTACAGCAATTCCCCCCATTTCTGGATGTACCCCTAAACCTAGGGGTACCCCTTTAAATTATACATCCCCTGGTAGCCCTGATCTGGGTGAACAACATATCCAAAAATCACCCAGATCGGACCAGGCGTTCAGGAATTTCCTGGAGGGAATAAAATGACCGACCGTGCTGGATGAACTGGACGAATTGGGCTCCATGCAATGGGGCCCTGTGGTCGGTCCTAGAACAGACGAATGCAGTACCTGAAAGCCTCCAGCTATAGAGGCTTGGGAGGGTTCGCCTGAATCCCCTCGTTCAGTTGATTATGCCTACCGAACGAGGGGCCGTTCGGTAGTGTGGAACCAAACAGACCGGGCTGATGGAGGTCTCAGCGGTGTTCGCCTGATCGAGTGTCCGTTTTTAGTTCCCTACACTTGACGGCAAAATACCGCTGTTCGGGAGGTTAAGATGGCCTCCGCCACGTGTTCGTTTCTCGAATGGCGGCCACCCCTGAGAACAAAGGATTGCTACACAGCTTGTCAATTACCCGTTCGCAACAATGTTGCAACGGGTAATTGAAGGCACATTTCAAACAGGGGAGGTCTGATTGTTCGGTAGTTTCATTCGAACGAAGGGAATGAAACTACCTTACATTCAGACGAATCCAATACATTTTATGCATAAAACTTTTTTTTACTATTTTACACGAATACATCCCCTTACTGCACAGACATTTAGAAAATAGACAAATACAGGTTAAACATAATTTTAAGTCCCAGGGCAGCTCATGGCCATCCGCTACACAACCTATGCCCTTCTACCGAAGGATTGTCCAGGTCCAAAAGACCTATTCTGCCGCATGGTGTGACCTACTTAGTCTCTGTGAAATAAAAGCAGGAGATGCTTACTGGCCTATCATGGAGAAAAGTCCTACTCTGCCTAATGTCTGCAAAATAAGCCATACCAAAGCACATACAGCACTTACTTGCAAGAAAAGGCAGAGAACTTGAGCAACTGCCTGCAGGAACAAACTGAAACAAAAGGACTCATGGAAAAGGAACGGGTGTGGCAACATAAAACAAACATTTAAAGGAATCCAAGAGACTGGGAATTCCAGGAACGGAATACAGGAATGAACCCAGAATACCCAGCATAAAGAAAATCAGACATAGAATAGAAAACCAGAAAAACCAAGAAAAACTAAACAAGAATTGAAAAAAGAGTACTGGATACCAGATGCCATTGCCAGAATGATCCGCAGCTAGGAACAGCATGTGACAATAGTGATCCATTAAACTTTTCTAATAATTAATCATTGTGTCGCTGAGGTTTTTTCAAACTATTTGCTAAATAGTATGGATTTATTTGTAGTCATCTGGGGGTGTTTGTTCCAGTTGAAATGAGGGTCTGAATTACAAAAATCTAAACATGGTTAAATTGCATTAACAAAGTCTGGATTTTGCAGTCTGAATGGTCCTGTACAAAGCCGGATGGTTTTGCCCCATATTACTACATTGGACTCAAACCCGAAGAAAAACTCAATGAGGCTTTGCCCTAGGTAGCCTCTTTATTTAAACCCTTAAGGACACATGACGTGTCATGATTCCCTTTGTTTTCCAGAAGTTTGGTCCTTAAACAATTCCACACCTGTTAGTCATCAATTTAATGCCCATAGCCTCCATGAGGAAGCACCTAAATCATCCCAACAAGTTAATGTCCCTTTATTATTCCTTCCCCTGCTAGCCATTTAATGCACCCAATATCATCCATTCATTTAATATTACCAATATCTAATGCAAAAAAAAAAATTTGGACTTTGATAAAAGTGCTTTAAAGAAACTATACGCAAAGGCCTGCTTCTGTCCCGCCCCGAGTATAGGGTGCTTCCCTTGGACACCCAGGAAGCCAGCCCCCCTCATGTTCGCCCATCCTGTATCCCAACCTTCAGGCCTGGGCCTACCGATTGGTCGGCCCCCTAAGCCACAACATAAAAATTGTTTCAACTGTGGACAACCAGGTCATTTCAAAAGGTACTGTGGCGCTCCAAGAGTCTTTAGACAGGCTCCCTCACAGGATGGGAGACCGCCCTACCCCGCAGCTGGCCCCTCCGTAGCCAGTCACCCAGCAGCCAGTTACCCTGCTATTAGATACCCAGCAATCCTGCTGCCAGCCGCCCCTCCGCTGGCCCTGACCAAGCCCGCCTGGATCTCTAACGCTAGGTAACTGGCAAACCTGTGTCACCTACCCCTATCATGGCAATGTCTTCGGTTCGAAGGCCACCCTAACACCTTCTTAGTTGACACAGGCGCAGCCAGGAGCATCCTTAGAGAACAAGACCTGCCTGACTCCTCATTCCTGTCTAATATTGATGTTTCTTGCATAGGGGTATGTACGATGTAGCAGAGATACAAGATTCCCCAGGCTATCTCTGTTTATAATCCAAGTGAGGCTCAGGAACAAGTAAATTGTAAATCCACAGGCAAGGTTTCCAGCAGGCAAAATAACACAGCAATGTCCCACAGCAATCCCAATAACTGGACGACACACAGTTTCAGGAGCAGAACTGACAACCTTTATCCCACAGTGCCTTATATAGCATGCTCCCATGCAAGGGAGGGATTTTCAACAATTAGTACATTACCCAATCCTGTATCAGTAACCTCCCACACATCTCCTCCCCTCAGCCTGCATCATAATCCCCTTATACTGTACCCAAATTCCCCCAGTTCCTGGATGTACAGTTATTCACATGAAATTTGCAGGACAGCCCAGTGCCATCCGCTATACCCACTAGCTGTACCCCTTTAAATGGCACATCCCCTGGTAGGCTGGATCTGGGTGAGCAACATATCCAAAAATCACCCAGATCAGACCAGGGGTTTGGGAAATTTATGGAGGTACTAAAAAGACCGACCGCGCTGGATAGAACAGCCGAATTGGGTTCCATGCGATGGGGCCCTGCGGTCGGTCACAGTATAAGGGAATAATTTACACGAACGGCTAAGGTTACAGAGATGAGGTAGGATTCACATGAATCCCCTCGTTCGGTTGTTTCTGTCTACCGAACGAAGGGCCGTTCGGTAGGTTGGAACCGAACGGACCGGGCTGATGGAGGACTCAGCGGTGTTCGCCTAGTCGAGTGTCCGATTTGGGTTCCAGACACTCGACGGCAAAACACCGCTGTTCGGGAGTTTGTAAAATGGCCGCCACCACGTGTTCGTTCCCCGAATGGCGGCCACCCCGAGACAAAGGACCTCCTGCATAGCTCGTCAATTACCCATCGCAACATTGTTGCAACGGGTAATTGAAGGCACACTTCACACAGGGGAGGTTTGATTGTTCAGTAGTTTCATTCCCTAAGTTTATTCGAATGATTCTACCGAACAATCAGAGGAATACATTTCTTTTAAACACATATAAAACTAGCAGGTTACACGAATACAGTTATTCACATGAAATTTGCAGGACAGCCCAGTGCCATCCGCTACACCCACTAGCTGTAAGAGCGCTAATATTCCCGGATCCCTACAACACGAGTCGAGGCTGCGAGTTGAGGGTCAAAACGAACTGGCCTTACTGGTACACAAGCATGGCAATTTATGCAAGTCCCCAGGTCCAGGGACAGCCCCCTCTGGACCTGATGGGATACAGGTACAGTACAAGTATTCAACCAATCCCCATACAGTGTATCATTCAAACTAGTTATACAATCTACGGTAATACGGTTATACAATCTAATTATCTCCAAGCGCCCAAAACGACCATGCTTTATTATGTCCCAGAAAACAGCATAAAAATATATAATTCAGGCATTATCCAGTGAATATAGTCCTTTCTACATATCGTTCGGTAGCTCTGCGTTGGATGCATTAGGTGTGCAAATAGCGCCCAGTTCCCATGAACAGAACAGGAGATTTCTACCGTATGAAATCCTGTTCGGTAGTTGGTTTCCAAGCCCTCGATGGTGGCCATGTTTTTGGGTCCGTCAATGGCCAGCGGGACCTCGATTTTGCACTCATAGAGCGAAGGTCGGGTACAGCATCATGCAAATCCACGCTCCCTGTCTGGTTGCCCCGTCCGTTCGCGGTACGAATGGAGCCCGCCCGGGAGAGGCACTTAACCTGCGGTTAACCGCAGACCGCAATGCCGGAGGGCAGGTTGATAAGCGGCACACTCCGCTTGCAGGGTGGCCGGCTATTCGGTACTTTGCGGGGTGACGTGGTTAAGTGGCGGCACACGCCAGGGTCTGGGTGGTCGGTCGTTCGCCCCGACGAATGAGGCTTTATAATAGTTTGTCTGCTCTGTTCGCCTGGTCTGAATGCCGTTAAATAGAGTCTTAGTAAGAAAAAACAGGGAATAACAATATAACAAGTCTGTGTAACGGAGTCTTTGTAACAGGCATAAATAACAATGGGGGGGACATTTTGTACTCCCCCCGCCACCTCCCCTGAGTGGTGGGTGGGGGCCATAAAGGAAAATGAGGGGACCTATTGTCCTCCCCCCCTGGCTCCCACCCCTGAGCGGTGGGTGGGGGCCATAAATAACAATAAGGAGGTACCTATTGTCCTCCCCCCGGTCCCCCCCCTGAGCGGCAGGTCGGGGCCCTAAATGAAGCCCCTAGTCAACCCCCCACCCAAATAAAAATAATCCCTTACCTACCCCCCTCACCCTAAAAATAGTGAGGGGGGATAAAATAACTTAAAAAATGAAATAACTTAAAAAAATAAAACTTACCATTTGAGGTCTTAATTTTTCAGCCCCAAAAAAGGCCAAATAAAAACCATAATACCAATCGAACTTAAAACAAAATAAAAAGCCTGAGAGCAAAAAAAAAAACAGACGAAAAAAAAAAATCTGACGCTGAAAAATTATTCCATCATCACCTGGTGAGGGCACGGCGCAGACTGAGCTCCACAGGGTGGGGAAAGGCTTATAAACACTCTGATTGGTTGACTTGGAATTTCACCAATCAGAGTGCTAGTCACTTTACACAGCGTGGGAAAGTTCTTTGGAATTTTCCCACCCACGCTGTGTGGAATTTCAAGCCAGAGTGTTCTCAGCCTAATTGCAGGGCGGGGCAAGGCTTTCTGTCCCCCCCACATTGTTACATAGTTATTTATGTGCCCCACCCACCTCTCAGGGGTGAGGGCCAGGGGGGATGACAATAGGTCCCCCCCTCATTTTTCCTTTAGGGCCCCCACCCACCGCTCAGGGGTGGGGGCTGAGGGGGAGGACCATAGGTCCATGCTTATGACATAAGCATGCAAATGCCCGAAATAGTAAAGTGCTTAGAGAATTTCAAAGTGGCAAAAATTTAAAGTAACATGTGCCTTAAAGTGCATCATTGTGAATCTAAAGTGCTCAAGTTACAAATATTAAGAAATTATTCTAATGATAAAGTGATACAAGTGCAAAAAACGTATTGTGAAAATAATAAATGCAATTAATAAACACATGTAGCTAAGCAGACAACATACACAGGAAAACTAATCAAAAAAGGAGCATATAATCATTGACATAGCTTTCTATTCCAAAGCTTGAAGTCCTATGGAATATTATTTACACTGCAAAGTATCTCAAATCATATATACTTGATACTTAAGTAGCTATTATGACTATTGTATACTACCATCATATTTTTATCATATTTCTAGAAAGCCTTTGTCATTGTCTGCTTTTTTGAATAAAAAAATTAAAATTAATTAAGAACAACGCAAGCTGGAACTGAAAAATATTATACAAAATACTCTAAATAATATTATAAGAATGAATGCAGAGATAACGTTTCATTGAGTCCTTTCGGGGAAACTGTATTTCCTGGCTAATCATGGCAGCATTTAACATATGGGTTTAGCTCCTCTCTCTAAGGAAGCCCAGGCACATGTAGCCCTTTCTCTCCTTGAGTGGGGAACCCCTGGGAGCCAGGGTGGGTTGTCCCCCTGGCATCTGGAGCCTGTGTTTGCCAGGATAAAGAATCCAGACCTCGATCAGATGATCATCCGTCCAGTAAGACGCCCGTGCATGCGCAATGGCCACGGCTGTTTTTTCGGCATATTTGCCCTCATCCAAGATGGCGGAGCCGTGGACTTGCGGCCAAACGGCGCATGCGCGCCTCCTTAAAGGCACAGAGCGGGAAATTTGAAAATGGCATTTTTTTCCTGAAATTATCTAGCGTTTTCAGTTCCTTTGGTCTTACACTGCTCTCTAAGTACCTCATTCATTCTCTGCAGGTATGTTTTGTGCTTTAATTTACATTATAACACTGCTCAGCATTTATCAATGGAATTCAATTGGGGTAACCTTTTGTGATATAGCCCTTCTAATAGGATGGATCCAGCATCTCCTTCTGCAAAATCAGCAAGATCTGCAATAGGTCATAGGTGAGCATTAGAATTTTTTACCATTTCTTATGATTACTCCCTTCAGGACGGAGTCAATAGTACATGTTCTGATCAAAACAAAACGTAAACAAAAACTGGAATTTGCGCTATATGTCTGTTCAACCGTAATTCAACTCTTTCCTATTAAGTGCACCCACACTTATTATATATCATTTTGTTCCGGAGAAGCAGGGCTTTCATTTCATATCAAATATTTATATATGAAACATAATTTGTAGTTCCACCTCACATTTTAGCTGTAAATGTCATAATACTGTTAGGTATTACTGCAAAAAAATGCACATATTTGTAATCAGCGATGTCTCACGAGTACAACAGTACTCCCTGGTGATACTGGCAGGAAGTCAATGGGCATAGTAAAAGGGTGTGCCAGTGTTTGTGACTAAGTGGCTACTAAAAATGACTGGACATACCCCATTTGCAATACTTTGGGTTGTCAACTTTTGCAAATGGTATGCCATCATGGGAGTAATTCTTATTCCTGGACTACCATACGGTCTCAAAGGCAACATAACCAATCTGGCAAATTTCAATGTCAAAAAAATGAAATGCAAGCCTTATATGTGACTCTCTAACTTTCCAAAACACAATAAAACCTGTACCTGTGGGGTATTGTTATTCTCGGGAGACTTCACTAAACACAAATATTAGTGTTTTAAAACAGTAAAACATGTTACAACAATAATATAGTCCATAAAAGTGCAGTTTGTTTGTAAAAAATGCAAAAAACTTCACTTTTACTTAAAATATCATCGTTGTAATACAATTTACCAGTTTGAAACACTAATATTTGAGTTCAGCGAAGTCTCTTGAGTAAAACAGTAACCCCTATGTACAGGTTTTATGGTGTCTTGGAGAGTTACAGGGTCAAATATAGTGCTTGCGAATTAAATTCTCTGCACTTTCTCCCTGTGTTGTCAAGCATGTAAATCAAATTTTAATTAATCAAATCACATAATTATGTTAAAAAATTACTTAAATATACACGTAGAATTTTAATATATGTGTATTTATAGGTATTTAAATTTTATGTGTATACTAATGTAATCTTTTATGTAATTATATGTATTTATCTATATATATATATTTGCGGTTATTTGTATTTTATATATAGATAGATATATATAGAATGTCATTCTAAGTGTATTTTGTTACCAATATATATATATATTAATAACAAAATACAGTTAGAATGAAATTACATATGAATATATAATTTTAATAAAATTTTGTTTCAATATTTTATTTATTTTATTAATTAATGTAATTATACGTGTATATATATATATGTATATATCTATTATATATATACATATTATATATATGTAACATCATTCTAAATGTATTTTAATACTAATATATATACTAATATTAGTATTAAAATACACAACGTATGACGTTATATATATATATATAATATGTATATATATATTATATATATAATTTTTTTTCATATATTATATATATAAATATATTTAATTTATTTTACACATGTTTATTTATTTATTTTTTTCATTTCCCACAAGCAGGGGGACTGTCTGACATTTCAGACAGTCCCCCCGCTGGCAGATCCACAGCCAGCTATAGGGGGCCATGTGATCGCTCTTTGAGAGCTATCACATGGCCCCCGGGGGCCTCATTTGCCGGGGGAGGGCTGCCTGGGCGGTCAGGCAGCCCTCCAGAAGAGGATCGCAGCGGAGGTAAGTACCTGCGATCCCCTGGGGCTCAAAGCCTTACAGCGTTCTATGCCGCCGCAACGGCTTTAAAGCCCTTTAAAGCCGCGACGGCATAGAACGACGTAACAGCGTTAAGGGGTTAAAAAGAGTGCATAGAGGGTACAGTTATATGAGTTCTGTGTTGTACAGCCCGGTCTGGCCCTAGATCTCCATCTAAGAGGGATAAACCGGCGGCCTGCCCTGGATGTGGTGCAAGGCCTTTGGATAACTGCAGGCTATGCCGCAAGTGCTTATCCATGGTCGCATTAGAGTCGGAACTTCGCAGGTCACCTCAATCCTCTACATCCTCGGCTCAGGATATAGCCTTTTGGATAAATCAAGCTGTGGCGGAAGGGATTTCAGAATCCAATAGAGGTAAAAGACCCAGATGTGAGAGCTTTGGCCGAGAATCCGACTTCTCAGAAGAAGACTTCAGACACGCGGCTGGTTCTTTAGAATTAGAGCCTATCTCTTCTAGTGAGGAAGAGGTCATGGAGCATCCATGCTCTATAGATGCTAAGTCTATGGAACATCTGATCATGGCAGTCAGAAAAACTTTGGATTTGCTGGAAGAAGTCAGAGAAGTTTCGACCTCTGATAGACATTTTGTAGACCTCCACAAGAGGAGACCTTCCATTCCAGTACACAGATCCATTAAGGAGCTGATACGCTCAGAATGAAATACTCCTGGGAAAAGGATTACAAATCAGGGCAGATTGTCAAAATTGTACCGTATTAAAGAGGAGGATTCAAGAATGTGGACGGCAGTCCCAAAGATTGATTCTCCAATTATTAACGTGGCAAAAAGATCAACTCTGCCTATTGACAGTAATGCTTCTCTCAAAGAACCCATGGAGAAAAGAATAGATGCAGACCTTTCTAAGGTCTTCATGACAGCAGGCTTGGGATGTCATCCTGCAGTCTCTATCTCTGCTTTGTCCAGAGCATTACGTTCATGGATCCTCGATTTGGAGGAGGATATAGAGAGAGGAGTGAGTAGACGCCTCATAACGGACTCCTTAAGGGAGATTAAACTAGCCAGTGACTGGCTGTTGGAATCCTCCACAGACCTCATCAGGATTTTTTCAAAGGTTATGGTACACTCCGTTACTGCCAGAAGGGCTCTGTGGTTGAGATCCTGGGGAGCTGATCTCTCTTCTAAGAATAATTTATGCACCCTACCATTCTTGGGCAAGGTGCTTTTTGGCAGGCCGCTTGAAGAAGCCATTAAAAAGTCAGCTGAGGTCAAGCAAATCATGCTTCCACAAGACAGGTGTCCGAAAAGACCACAACAGGACCATCGTCCTTACAGGCCTCAAGGGGGATACAGGGATAGTAAAACCTATCGACCAGGCAGAGAATACTCTCGGCTCTCCAACTGGAAGAGTGGCCAAACCTAGAAAGCCTTCCAAACCTAAGGCTCAAAATTCTTCCTTTCGCCCCACCAGACAGTTCTGAAGGTGGCTTAGGCCAGGTCCCTCATGTCGGAGCATATCTTACGTTCTTCCAGAGGACCTGATTCCAGATGCCTGGGTAAAGTCCATTATCACAACAGGTTATTCTCTGGCGTTTGAAGAATTTTCCCCTCCACCAAGATTCATCAGAACAAGACTCCCTGTGGACAGACAAAAGAGAGACATCTTGACTCATTATGTAACAAATCTATTACAAGAAAAGGTCATTGCTCCGGTACCTGTGACAGAAAGATTCCAAGGGTTCTATTTTCCCCTGTTCTTGGTAAAGAAACCGTGAGGAAAGTGGAGACCTATTCTAGACCTACACCAGCTCAATTTCTTCTTAAGGGTAAGAAGGTTTCACATGGAATCCATCCGTTCCATCATTCCCGTGGTACACCACAGAGACTGGTTAATCTCAATAGATCTGAGAGACGCCTACTTCCATGTTCCTGTCACAGCCAGGCATCAGAAGTTTCTTCGATTCTGTGTAAAAAAGGAGCACTTCCAGTTTCAGGTTCTTCCCTTTGGGATAAGTACAGCGGCAGTTCCCTAGTATCCATAGTGAATGCAATATTCCTCCCAAACAGCCAAACAGCCACCATACGAATCAAGTATCCTTCCAAACAGCCGAACACTCTTACTCCATACGAATAATCCCCCCAAAGACGAGACACAGCTCCGTATTGAGGGTCAGCAGGAATCTGTTTAATGAGGGCTACATGCCCGGCTTTTATGCAAGTCCCTCACCTAGTGGACATTCCCCTCGGGGACCGAATGGGGGACTGTGACAAGGACAATACATTAGCCAATCACAGAAGACACAATAAGCCATTCCTCTTTTCTTGCCCAGAACCCCCTGCTCTTCCCGGGAAGATAATTGTGAAGTAATTCAATTATCTCCCCAGACAGAGCCTAAACGCCAGTTTGAGTACTAAAAACACAAGTACATAAAAATACATAAAATTATATAACTGTTACATTTTATACATTTTTATAGGCATTCCACAGGTCCCCAGATAGCGAGGATCTGAGCGCACCAAAGTACCGAATAGCGCTCAGATCCTATACACACAGTCTAATCGCCGTGGAGCCAAAGTGTTCACACAGTCAGTTTTCATACAAATGGGCTCCACGGGATTCCTATCTGGGGTACGGTGTATTCTGTTTCAAACCACCGAATGTAGAGTCATTCGTGCCAATCTACCGAACAAGAAGGGAGGCTTCAGCGGTGTTCGTGCCAAAATGTGTCCGTTTTTAGTTCCATGAGATAGACGTCGAACACCGCTGTGCGTTCATATGTTTTAAAATGGCCGTGACCTCGTGTTCGACGTTCAAATGGCGGCCACCCAACTGCTGTATCAATTACGAGGTGTCTGCGGTTAATCCTCAACATTTGAATGGGGCCAAGAGGTTAATCAGCAGCACACTCCTCTACTGGGTGGCCGGCCGTTCGGTAGTTTGTTCGGTTATAAACAGGGGAATGCCATAGAGTCCACAGGAATGAGAAAAACGAATTAAATAAACGAACAAGCCATACGGTTATTTTAGTCTAAGACAGAGGGATCTGTCACATCATCAACAACCAACAAGGGAACTAGTGTTCTTAGGAGCAAGCTTCAATACCCTCACGGCAATAGTATCGCTTGCTCAAGAGAGAAGGTTGAAACTGCAGGATCATGTTTGCACCTTTATTCTAAAGACGTCTGCTTCTGCAAGGGAGTTTATGAAGCTCCTAGGTACCTTGACCTCTACGATAGATCTGGTCAGATGGGCACAATGGAACCTGCATCCACTTCAGCAGTATCTTCTGAGGAACTTCAGAACCAGCTCAGAGGAATGGGAAAGACAGATCCACATTCCTCTCAATCTGAAAAGGAAGCTTCAGTGGTGGCTGAAAGAGGAAAACATTTCCAGAGGTTTTCCTCTGAAGGAAATCGACTGGGTAGTCATCACGACAGATGCCAGTCAGTACGGATGGGGAGCACATCTGGGAAAATCTTTCATCTAAGCAGAATGGCCTCAGAGGGCTCAGAACCTGCCTTCAAATATAAGGGAGTTGAGAGCGACATCTCTGGCAGATAAAGGGAGCCTGGGTAAAATTAAGAGTAGACAATAAGGCGGCTGCCGCCTATCTCAACCATCAAGGAGGCACCAGGAGTATCTCGAACAAGGGGGGGGGAAGAGTCAGCACTAAATAACAAGAATATAAAGCAGCAACCCAAAAAGGGAATCCCTCAAAACCCTTAATAGAATAAGCTGAAAAGATGGGGGAAAGGGCTGCGTTAAAAAGCCTGTAATAATAGACTAAAAATAATGGAGACCAGACCAAATGGTCTAAATCGATAAAACACCAACAGATAAACCTATATATATATAGGAGACAGTGAGGGAAAATCTCACTTAAAACAACAGAATAAAAAATAAAATAAAATAATAAATCAGTCCAGATAATGAAATATAATGGAGGTTAAAAACAAGACAAAAAGAGGGAGAGTACGACAAGCAGCCGATAGCGTAATATTGTAAAATCCAATGGTAAAATAGATAAAAGGAAAGTAATACACTCACATTTGTGAGAGCTTTAACCAGCTCTGGGATGATGGGCGTGTAGCGGTATAATCCCCGCTAAAGGATATATTGGAGAGATGCGTCTGTCACTCCGGCTTGGTAGAATCAGTGCTCCACAATAAAAGTAAAAGACAGCAATAGTGCTCTCAGTATATAGGAATAAGGAAATAAAATATATATATAAAATATACTCACAAGAGTAGAGCAGGAGCTACTGCTCTATCAATACAGCATTGGTGGAATGAGCCCCACCTAGGATTTCTTGAGTCAGGATACAAAAAGTGCCAGGAAGAGAGATCATAAAAATGTGCATATAAAATCTAATAAAATGAAAATTGGTCCTTATAAAACGGATAACAAAAAGACTTTTATTGTTTAAAATGCACAATTAAACCCATTAACACGTTTCACCTTTAAGGCTTTATCAAAATGGTATATGACATTATTCCTGGCATGAAGAGTTTATAAAAGGATATGTAAATTAAAATTGGTGCCAAAACTTGGATCAGCCAACAGAGACAGATTTTCAAAAGACATGGTTAAAACAAATAATAACAAATATAGCTAGATAGATTAAACAAATATGACCTAGATAGTGTAATTATATATTAAAAACGACCCTCACACCCCATGGTTTAAATGCAGACTTTGATCTGCACAATTTCTTATAATCATTTTTATTGCTATATTCATTTTTTTATTGCTATATTCATTTTATATAATTCTTTTTTTAATTATATAATTTGACATACATATGTAATGTTACCAACATATCCCTATATAAAGGACACTCTTTTTTCTTCTTTCATATATAAGTTATGTACAACTTTTATTCTCCTATATAAGATGCTTTTATGTATACTCCTATGTGATATGTTTACATGTATTTTTTTAACTTCAATATATGTATGATTTGATTATTTCCATTCTCATCTAGGGTAGTGGGTTTTTCACTTCACCCCTGTAAATATTATCTTTCCGACGGCATGAATATACTGTTCCGACGTCGGTTCCAGAGTGGCATATTCACACTGTTCGCCGCTTCCCTCCCAGCCCCTCCCCTTGTATTTGTAGTCCTAATGACTACTGGTGCGGGCGAGCTGCTCGTCACACTTCCCAACCCCGCCCCCCTTTTGCCGGCTTGCGTCGACCGGCGAAACTACATTACCCTTGGAGCTTAGCTCTAAACAATGCCGGTCACGTGATGCAATTGCTCTTATTAATATTTCACTACACAGACCTCGTTTTTAATATATAATTACACTATCTAGCTCATATTTGTTTAATCTATCTAGCTATATTTGTTATTATTTGTTTTAAACATCTGAAAATCTGTCTCTATTGGCTGATCCAAGTTTGGGTGCCAATTTTAATTTACATATCCTTATATAAACTCTTCATGCCAGGAATAATGTCATATACCATTTTGATAAAGCCTTAAAGGTGAAACATGTTAATGGTTTTAATTGTGCATTTTAAACAATAAAAGTCTTTTGGTTGGGGCGTGGCTTCAACGCTGAGGAGAGAAGACGCATGTCGGCTGAGCTCCCGCGGCGGGCATAATAAACAGCAAGTACTGGGGCACCTACTTACCCTAAATCAGCCCGGGACCGGGTCAAACAATACCGCTCACAATGGGGAAGAAGGCGAAAAAGCTAAAAACCCTTACCGGGAACGGATCCCGCGATATTGCTGACCTCCTTCAGCCGCGGCCTAGGCCCAAAATGGCGCCACAAACAGACGCATATTATACATCCTCTGAGGAAGAACTCCTAGACGCACCTGACAACATATCCTGTTCAGGGAGCATGAACAGCCCTCAAAGAGAGGAAGACCTAACAGCCCCAGCTACAAAAGGGGACATCAAAGCTCTACTAACAAACATAAGAGCCTTCTTAAATGCAGATTTGAATATCATGCGTGAGGATATAACAGTGGTGACAGCAAGACTGCAGGCTAACGAGGATGCCATCACCTCCCTAGCCCAAAAGCAAGAAAGCACCAACGAGCACTTGCTCCTGCTCCAAGCATCACACAAAAGCATGCAGGTCAGACTGGACACCCAGGACGACGCAAGGAGGCGTAATAATCTTAAAATCAGGGGCATAGCCGAATCAGTTACCGACCAGGAACTACCCCATTTCTTACGCCGGCTGTGGACTACCCTACTACCACAGCGCTCTGCGAAGGGCATTCAGGTAGATGGCTGCTACAGACTGGCCAAGTCAAACAGGGCCCCTGCTGGGGTTCCCCGGGACGTCCTGATACGTTTCCCGCTACTTCGCAATAAGCTGGCCCTGCAGGATGCTGCAAAATCCAGAACACCTCTTAAGTTCGAGGAAATGCAACTCCAACTCCTACAGGACTTATGCCGCTCCACTCTGGAATGGAGACGGTCTTTTCAACAGGTGACAAAGACCCTACGCTCTGCAGACATCAGCTACAAATGGGGGCCCTCTCGAGCTCTAATAGTCCATAAAGACGGGAGCATGCATCAGCTTTCCACCGCAGAGGACTCAGCGACATTCCTGCAAGGACTGGGCCTTACCATGTCTTCTGACAACACGGCACGTCCAAGTCACAGATGGGACGTACGCAGGATTGTCCCTTTTACCCCACGCTCTGCAGATGACACCGGCTGACTGATGATGCACCAGCAGTCACAAGGAACTGGACTGATCCCCACACCAGTACCAGATACCGGTCAACCCCTGATGTTTAAATGTTCTAGTTCTCAGGTTCCGTTAGTATGCAGCACCGCCCGGCACTGTTAGAGTTCCCGGGTCATAGATAACACAGATGACCCTAGTCGACCACACACCTTTTACAACATGTCCTGATTAGAGGACACAGACACCGGAGTTTCCCCTCCGCTCATCCCCCCCCCCAACACTCTGGGGTAATTGAGTGTAAATCGACAATCAACACACCCGACTGACCACAGCATTGCCTAAGTGTAAGACAGGACCACTGCTTCCTTACATAAGACCCTTAGGGCTGGGTCACTCTCCTAGGCCCACGGTCTTGGTACCATTATCACGCCCTACATTACTTAACGTAACACGTAAATAGAAGATAACATACCACAGCACACTCTTACCTGCAACAAGCACTAAGTGTAGCATTATGTCAACTCGCTAAATGTTTACTACCATAAACAAAAAATGCTTTACTGCTCTCTACTGTGTTAAGGCTACTGAAGTGTGGCAAAAGAGGGCTGTCGTGACGCAGTACCTGTGTCCTTTTTTTTTTAATCTGTTCTCGCTTATGTTGTCTTTGTTTTGTTTTCTTATACTCTTTGGGCAAAACGGAGCTACCTCCACCCAAGAAAATTGCTACCGGTACCCAGTGGCTCACTTACACTATGGTTCAGCATAACAACTCAGCATGTCTATATTAGCTAACAGCTCTATGCATCTCCTCTTACTTTACTCACAGTACTACCTTACAATGATTAGCCACATGCTTATGTTTATGCAAAGGTCAGCCACTCTCCCTTAACAGTAGCTCCAGACATCTACTAGTTAGCCTGAAATCTAAGCTACCATAAAATATTTAAAATGTGCGATATGTACGAATGCCATAACCCTGCTTTGTATGTCTTGTTATCAATCTGTGTGCAGAGGCTGTTGTGGCTTACTGAACACTATGTTATTTCTTTGCACGCTATAAATAAAGAATTAAAAAAAAAAAAAAAGTCTTTTGGTTATCCCTTTTATAAGGACCAATTTTCATTTTATTAGATTTTATATGCACCTTTTTATTATTTCTCTTCCTGGCACTTTTTGTATCCTGACTCAAGAAATCCTAGGTGGGGATCATTCCACCAATGCTGTATTGATAGAGCAGTACCTCCTGCTCTACTCTTGTGAGTATATTTTATATATATATATATATATATATATATATATATATATATTTATATTTAATTTCCTTATTCCTATATACTGAGAGCACTATTGCTGTCTTTTACTTTTATTTTGGAGCACTGATTCTACCAAGCCGGAGTGACAGACGCACCTCTCCAATATATCCTTTAGCGGGGATTATACCGCTACATGCCCATCATCCCAGAGCTGGTTAAAGCTCTCATAAATGTGAGTGTATTACTTTCCTTTTATCTATTTTACCATTGGATTTTACAATATTACGCTATCGGCTGCTTGTCGTACTCTCCCTCTTTTTGTCTCTACATATATGGAAATTTTATCAATCCGGACGGATCAACTCCTGAGGACTGTACCCTTACCTTACTTTTTAACCTCCATTATATTTCATTATCTGGACTGATTTATTATTTTATTATTTTTTTATTCTGTTGTTTTAAGTGAGATTTTCCCTCACTGTCTCCTATATATATATATATAGGTTTATCTGTTGGTGTTTTATCGATTTAGACCATTTGATCTGGTCTCCATTTTTTTTAGTCTATTATTACAGGCTTTTTAGCACAGCCCTTACCCCCATCTTACCAGGAGTATCTCGCTGATGAAAGAAGTGACAGCAATCATGAACTGGGCACAAATACATTTGGAAGGCCTGCGTGCGGTCTTTCTCCCAGGGAAGGAGTATGTGTTAGCAGACTTATTCAGCAGACACCAAGTGGAAGCCATGGAATGGCATCTTTCAAGGCCTGTGTTTCAACAATTGGTCCAGAGGTGGGGTCTTCCCCAAGTGGATCTCATGGCGACGGCTCAGAATGCTCAAGTCCCTTGTTTTATACTCAGGAAATTCCATTCGAAAGCACTGGATCAAGATGCTCTTTCAATGAAATGGCCCTTTCATCTGGCGTATGTTTTTCCCCCCATTCCTCTCATTCATGCGGTGCTCAGGAAGATTTCCAGAGAACGTTGCAGAGTGATTACTGTAATCCCCTTCTGGCCGAGACGTCCTTGGTTTCCTCTTCTGAAGAGGTTGGCGATAGAGGAACCCTGGGAAATTCCGGTTACAGAAGATCTACTGACACAGGGCCCAGTGGTTCATCCAGAACCTTACAAGCTCAGGCTTCATGCATGGCTCCTGAAAGGCAATCCTTAAAGGAACAGGGTTTATCGGACCTTGTGGTCTCTACCCTTTTATTTTCCAGAAAGATCTCCACTTCTTCTACCTACCACAAAATTTGGGAAGCCTTTGCGATATGGTTAAGTTCAACCGTGCAGAACATGAGTCCTCCTACGATCTCTCAAGTCTTGGGTTTCCTACAAGCTGGCCTGGAGAAGGGTCTTAGTCTTAACACCCTTAAAGTGCACTGATCAGCTATCCATCTATTCGATGGGCGCTTCATCCTATGGTGGTTCGCTTTTTCAAGGCCGTTTTATGGATTAGACCTCCTATTAGACAACTGGCGGCTCCTTGGAATTTGCCTCTGGTGCTTCAGGCTCTCACAGATCCTCCCTTCGAACCTATTGGCAAAATTCAGATGCACATCCTTTCTCTGAAGACCCTATTATTGCTTGCTCTAGTCTCAGCTAAAAGAATGTCTGACATCAGAGCTTTATCAGCCGGGGAACCTTACACTTCCTTCTTCAATGATAGGGTCATTCTCCGTCTGACACCTGAATTTCTTCACAAGGTGGTTACACCTTTCCATCTCCAACAGGAGATTGTCGTGCCTGCCTATTTTCAGCATCCTTCTACTCCTGAGAAGTCAAGGTGTCACATGCTGGATCTTAGGAGATGTTTGCTGATGTATATTGAACGCTCAGCTGCTTGGAGAAAATCCTCTCAATTATTTATTATACCTTGGGGTTCTCGTAAAGGGGAAGCCGCTTCTGTCTCCACTCTTCGTTCCTGGACAGTATCTGCGATTTCCAAAGCTTATAGAGCTAGGGATGTTCCTGTTCCCAAATGCATCAGAGCTCATTCCACAAGATCCATTGCTACCTCATGGGCTGCAGAGTCAGGTGTTCATGCAGAGACCATATGTAAGGCTGCAAATTGGTCATCCCTAAAGACCTTTGTGAAGCACTACAAAGTGGATGTGGCTTCTCGCTCGGATTCAGAGTTTGGCCTGTCTGTCCTGAACTCCTTTAATCCTCAGAGCTGATTTATTTATTAAACTATTTTGTAGCAGGTATTTCCCTCCCTGTGTCATTATTGCTTGGGGAATCCCATATGTTAAATGCTGCCATGATTAGCCAGGAATACGGAAAATGTATTCATACTTACCGTAATTTTCTTTTCCTGGCTATTATTCATGGCAGCATTTGGTTTTCCCACCCTCTTTTGGATATTCGTCTTGTTACTTGACTGAGGTGTGATGGCTGATGGGGTTCCTATTATACCAGGGGATGGTATGCTTAATTGTTTGTGTTTCCTGTCCTGAGGGTTAGAGGGAGGAGCTAAACCCATATGTTAAATTACGGTAAGTATGAATAAATTTTCCGTATTAGTTCATGTATCCAGAATGCTTCTTTGTTAAGGAGTATTTTGCCACAATCACCTCCTCTTTTAGGTATAGGTATATGACCTATCGCCAAGAATTTAAGTGTAGTAAGTCGATGTTGATGTTCAAAAAAGTGTTTGGCACAGGCTTTCTAGAAATATGATAAAAATATGATGGTAGTATACAAAAGTCATAATAGCTACTTAAGTATCAAGTATATATGATTTGATTTGAGATACTTTGCAGTGTAAATATTCCATAGGCCTTGGAATAGAAAGCTATGTCAATGATTATATGCTCCTTTTTCGATTAGTTTACCTGTTTATGTTGTCTGCTTAGCTACGTGTGTTTATTAATTGCTTTTATTATTTTCACAATAAGGTTTTTTGCACTTGTATCAGTTTATCATTATAATATTTTCTTAATATTTGTAACTTGAGCACTTTAGATTCACAATTATGCACTTTATGGCACATGTCACTTTACATTTTTGCCACTTTGAAATTCTCTAAGCACTTTACTATTTTGGGCATTTGTATACTTATGTCTGGTCTCAATCTATGCAGACCAGTTATATGTTCGTCCTAATACACACTCTGTGAACTATGTTATTCATCTCCTATGAAATATTTGGAGCACTAATACCTGGTTTCCACAACACTGTAGGAATCCACGGTGGTGTTTATCCATTTACTTAGTAATTATAATTATGCCGCATCTCCATGGTAACGGTGACGGCATGTGCATGATGACATCATCACGAGGGGTGGAGCTCTGTGCACACTGGGGTCAAGCAGGACGCCGGTTTTCAATTCACATCACCTAGGGTAAGTCAGTTTTACTATTCTATACACCCTATGTAAACACACTGTTTATATGCATGTAGTTATGATCCTGGTGAAAGTCCTTGGAGAGGACTGAAAGGTTGATCCTGATTTTAAAGATGACACAATAAAAGTTAATGTTTATTTAAAGACCGTAAGTGCAGCAATCTACTTTTTGCCAGCCTGTACACTGGATCCCTGGTAGTGCACCCGGCCAAGGAAATTTGCAATCTGTGTACAAGGTACTGTAGCTATATATATATATATATATATATATATATATTTGTGTAAGGGGCAAAATAGCCGTATATGGAGTAAGGATCCAGCATAAGCTTAGGATAGTGTAAAGGGAGCAAGTCGGTTGTGGTGTGCCGATACCGACGATACGGTAGGCCTGTAAATAAAGAGGGCCCACCAAGGAGTAAGAAAGTAAAGTAAATGGAAAGAAAAGAGAAAGTGTTGAAATGAGGAGTGGGTGGGAGGGTCATTCTGATGCTGACCTCAAGCGATATGAGTCAGGTAAGGGGTGTCCCTTATATAGGGGAGTGAATTAATTTAAGCCCCTCCCACAAATACAGGCAAAACTGCCTTAATACTTGTGTAAGGGGCAAAATAGCCGTATATGGAGTAAGGATCCAGCATAAGCTTAGGATAGTGTAAAGGGAGCAAGTCGGTTGTGGTGTGCCGATACCGACGATACGGTAGGCCTGTAAATAAAGAGGGCAAAAATGAATAATCAAAGATTTAATACAGTCAACAAATATATACAAATTAACCAGACATTTCCTTAAATGCATTACAGTATTTAATTCCTGAAAGGATTTTGAAGGTAGGAATCTAGGACCGAAAGTGGGCACCATTTGTTGTGGGTAGGATAGTATGTTATCTCTACTGTTGGTGCATGTTGACTCATTTCGGAATGTGGTAGAGCCAATAGGTAATGATATATGTGTTTACGTACGTGGGATCGTTGAAGACAATGATCTGTCTGAGTGGTGGTGATGGTAGTGGATTCTCTGGCCTGAGAAAGGCATAAAAGGCAATGTGCATGGCTGGTAATGGCCGACTTGGTAGTAAAATTGAATGGTTGTAGATCTAATAGGTCCGATAAGGATGAACAGTTGGATGGCTATTGGTAATCTCTGAGAGGAACGGGGAATGGATTCCTGAAAACCTCTGAGTATATTCTTTTCTGGTATGATAGCATGAAGTTTATGGTAGTTTTGGCCATGGGTTATCATGTGTTGTTGAATGCCTGTAAAATATATAATTAATGGTGTATGAGATAGTTTAAGTTTAAGGTGGCAAAAATAAGCAAAACTTAGGAGAAATTTTGTGACACAGGTTGAGCTATGTTGTGTTCCAATGAGATTCTTTAAGCCAGGTGAAAAGCTGTGTTATGCGTTCTACAAGTATGGGACGAAAGTGCTAGGTGGGATAGTGCATGCTATGCTGCATGAGTATGTCTAATCCATGATTTTGTCTCTGGAACGAAAGAGTGGACGTGACTGTATGGGCGGCTGTAGGAAGCGTATGATGAACATGCCTGGAATATAAATGAGACAGTTGTCGGCAGGGATGTATACCCCCGTCTGGTACATGAAAGTGAAATGTGATAAGTGGCCAACCAAGTGAGTTCCCCAGAAACATCATGAACTTATGGATGAGTAGTGGCGTTTGTTGATGATATGATATGTGCTTAGTTGTCTGAGTAACAACGGATTGATGACCCTGACCATGATTTACCCCATGCCACAGCAGCTGCTACAATGGGGTAGATCTCCCAAAGGGGCTGAAGTGGTGGAAAAATTTCCAAACCTGGATGCCATGGCCAACAGCCCCAAAGCAATTGTTCCCGGTAGATCGCTGCCAAACCCGTGGTATACGCTGCGTCTGACCATCTGGTTGGAGAAGTGTCAGACAATCCTGGAAGGAACATGCTTTTACCATGCCAAGTGGTTAAGAAATCCCCCCCCCCATGTGCAGGTCTGCTGTTGCTGAGGTGTCTAGGCACCTCCTCTGATCGTCATGTTGGAAGTGTGGAAAAAAGGGGAAAGTACTCTGGATGTGAAAGCGTGGTCTTGTGGTATGATTGGCATGGCAAAATTAAGGAACCTGGTAGGGATTGTAGTTCCTTGTAGTTGTAAGTACTAAGCAGGAGGTAGTGATTGATTTAGTTGAGAATGTTCCCTATTTGTCTTGTGGTAACTTGCGTGTATGGATGCCGACTCAAGTCATATGCCCAGTAATGTGATGATAGTGTCTGCGCCTTCTGTTTCTTATGGGGTACTGGGACGCCCAAGTGGTCAACCAGACTAAGCTGCCATGAGGCTTCTAGTGAAAAATATGCTTTCTTTGAGCAACAAGAATTCTTCTAGATAGTGTATGACTGTAATGCCTCTGGATATGTTATCATAACCAGCACAGAGTATCTGCGAATATCGATAGTAGGTTAATCTGTAGCTCGAAAGTTGAGCAGGGAAAGGATTGCCCAATTTATGCCATGTAAGTGCCAGTGTGTAGGGTAGATGGTAGCTGTTTACTGCGTTGATGATATTGGTCTTACTTAACCAAGCTTTAACCCATGCTTGAGTGATAGCTGTAAAGGTAGATCAATGGTGTTGTATAGTAAGAAGGGAGTTGAGACTTGGGGTAGCGGAGGTGTGTGGTGCCAATAAGTCTATGGTTAGTCTTTGTTTAAGGGAAGATTCCTTGTGACAATACCAATGTGTGTGTTTGGTGCCATGCTGTAAATGGTGGAGATTGGAAGACCACTCTGCAAATCTTGGCTATGAGTGTGTTTTCAGCCAATGGTTTTGTTGTGCTGACTGTAAGTGAGGGCATGCTATATTCCTTGAAGGTGTGTTTATGATACCTGTATGGGAGCCCTTTGAAGCTCCAGAGCTTTAGTAAATCTACTACAAGTCTGGAAGGGTGATGAGTCAGTAGTGTGGAAAATGCATTGTGTGTACAGATGGTGAGTACGTTATTTGTAAGTTGTATTGGGCCACATGGTTTGTCATGTGCCCTGAACCATTTGAACATATATGCAACAGTCTATATGCAATGCAACTACTCATATCAATCGTCTCTGGTAGTTCAGAGGTGCTGGTACCTGGAGCCTGAGAGTGCTCGTCCATTTGTTTGGGACAGAACCCCTTCTGTATGGGTACCTGCACAAATAAACATCTCTACATATTCCAAATACCAACCCATCCAAGAGATGGTCAGTTCCCGATTTACCTGGAATCCCTGAATCTGACCATCACAGATACATCATCATACATATATATGCCTTGCTTCCCCAATGTGCTGGGATCATACGTGCAGGGTTAACATCTTGTGTGTCATAAGAATTGATTGTACCAGGTAACAGAGTTTCGGTTGGTGCTGGTTGTACAGTAACGTGAGGCCCAGCCTTGTGAGGGCTGTGGTGACCAACTCGAGATTGCCAGTCTGTCATAAAATTTTTTGGCTCATGAGTTTATGAGTGAGGCTAGCATAGCCTGGGTGTCACCTGAGTTGATGTAGCTGGGCCTTCCCCTGCCTCCGTGTTGTCCGTTGATGTATGGAGGAGTTTGAATAACTCTGCTTTCCTTGCTGTAGCAGGGTAGGGGATTTGTCACCTCCTTAGGTCGGTGGTAATGTGTGGGATCGTCCAGGATCTGATTGCTGCAGGACTAGCAACATCTCCTCTGCTTGAAGGTGTATCAATTCTAGCCGGGGTGCTAGGAAGAGGTGATTCTTCACCATCTTTTGGAGAAATACTTAAATAACAATAAAGATGCAATTATTTGTACCCAGGGTTCTTGTACTGGCTTGCTAGCTAAGCCGTAAGGCGAAACGATTAGGCTTGGTGTTTTTGGTGACTGGTGAGGCCCTGCTAGTTGCCAAGTGGCTTGAGAGGCTCTATCTATGCTTGGCGCGAGGGGATTTTGTGTGGCCACCGAACATTGTGGCAGGATGTTGGCCTCTCGGTGACAGTAACCAGAAAATAGGAAGGGGAGTGACAGGTGATGCCCTCTCTATGATACAATGCGAGGCGGCTAGCTCACGAGTGGCCCGAGGGGTGTATGCCTCCGAGTGTGAGGCGGGGTGTTGGCCTCGCGGGACCACTAACCGAAGCATAATGCAGAGAAAAAAGGGGGTAATACCTATTGGGCCCTAGAACCCTAATTGCCAGTACACTATTACTATTCCAGGGAAGGTAAGAGATGGATAACTACGTGAGCAGGTGTATGTACCTGGTAGTATGGTATTGAACCTGACAATCCGTATAGGGTTTTTAGTAGTAACTGTAACCTGAATGGATAAAACCGTATGGCATAAGGAAATATGGCATAGACCAAGCTTATCTTAATACGTACAGTATATGTGAAAAGTAAAGTGCCATGATGTGTAAATATTAAACATCGTAGCCATACTGGTTAAATATGTATCAATCTTAACCCATTAAGTGCCGTATGTACAAGTGAAAATGTGGTCTGTCCCCACCTTGTATGTTGTATGTCCCCTTGCTAGGGGAAAGTCTGTTGCGTGAGCAGCGTGCTGTGAAAAATGTATGTGAACTATATTACCAGTTACGTATATACAGACACATCTGCTACTGTGTAATAATATATGTATTTATACCTGATGTTGATATAGTGCTTGCTATGTGAATTGTTGTATGTCTTATTGAATGGTAGGGGTCAGTGAACATGGTGTTGCAAAATGCAAGTGCACTGGAGATCTGCCGAGTGCCCTATAGGTGGCAGTGTAGTTGGATACTGATTGGTATGTGAAATGTTGTTTGTCTGTTGACCTATAGGTGTAAGTGTTTTGGTGTTTGTAAAACCCCATGAAAATTGTCAATGTACTTGACAGACCTGTAGGTGGCAGTGTTGATAGAACCACTGTTGGTCTTGATGTGAAATGTAAATTATTGTGAATTAAACCTGAATTTGAGCCCGTGCTGGAGTTTCATTTATGGTTTATGGTTATGTTTAACCCCGTAAGGACAAAACTTCTGGAATAAAAGGGAATCATGACACGTCACACATGTCTTGTGTCCTTAAGGGGTTAAAACAATCTTATGTGTAATTTATATTGGCTGGTAAATTGTATATGACATGTGAAGACAGTTTTGCTGTTGACCAGTAGGGGTCATAAATGCTGATTGTATGGTAAAAATACCCTTTAACCCCTTAAGGACCAAACTTCTGGAATAAAAGGGAATCATGACATGTCACACATGTCATGTGTCCCTAAGGGGTTAATCCTACCGTATGACAGATAGGAGTCAGTATAAAAGCGAAAATGCTGTAGTTAGTTTGTTTGCTTATGAAGTGAAATAAAGTCTGAGAAGACTGTAGTATACCGATTGACCGGTAGGGGTCAGCATGTAGGCGAAAATGCCGTGGTTCGTTGGTTTGTACATGAAATGCAATAATGTCTGAGAAGCCTGTAGTACACTGAATGACCGGTAGGTGTAAGTGTGTAGGTAAAAATGCAGTGGTTTATTGTTTTGTACACAAAAAGCAATAATGTCTAAGAAGCCTGTAGTACACCGAATGACTGATAGGGGTCAGTGTGTAGGTGAAAAATTAAGTAGTTTGTTGGTTTGTACCTGAAATGCAATAATGTCGGAGAAGCCTGTAGTACACAGAATGACCGGTAGGGGTCAGTGTGTAGGCGCAAATGCAGTGGTTCGTTGATTTGTACATGAAATGCGATAATGTCTAAGAAGCCTGTAGTCCACCGAAAGACCAGTAGGGGTCAGTGTGTAGGTGTAAATGCAGTGGTTTATTGGTTTGTACATGAAAATGCAAACAACGCCTAAGAAGCCTGTAGTACACCGAATGACCAATAGGGGTCAGTGTGTAGGTGAAAAATGCGGTGGTTCGTTGGTTTGTACATGAAATGCAATAATGTCTGAGAAGCCTGTAGTACACCGAATGACCGGTGGGGGTCAGTGTGTAGGCAAAGATGCAGTGGTTCGTTGGTTTGTACATGAAATGCGATAATGTCTAAGAAGTCTGTAGTACACCCAAAGACCAGTAGGGGGTTTAAACGAATGATATGCATGAACATGCAAGGGTTTTAGAACAGACAGACAAAATGCAGCAGTAAAGTGAGGACCTGACCCTTGCATGGTGCCGTGGGACTGATGCCTGGCGTAATGGGTAGGTCAACTTACGGTTTGTGAGTCACTTGGACACCATCCACAGCGATAGATTGAAGAAAGAAGGTGGTAGGCCGGAAAAGCCTGTGGCTGGATTCCTGACACAGCTCAGCTTAGAAAACCTCATGGAGTAATCAGGTAAAATGGCGTCTGGATGACCCGGAAGTGGAAATCATTCTGATGCTGACCTCAAGCGATATGAGTCAGGTAAGGGGTGTCCCTTATATAGGGGAGTGAATTAATTTAAGCCCCTCCCACAAATACAGGCAAAACTGCCTTAATACATACATATATATATATATATATATATATATATATATATATCATTTTTTTAAATTATTTTTATTTCTATATAGGTATATATATGGTGATATATATGTAAATACTTATGTATATAGATAAAAAAAAATGTGGTACAGCTGATTTGGTGAGTGAGTATTGGTTGATATGTCCTATACATGTTTGTCATTTTAATGTATGCTATTTTATGTGTGCTGATGAAAGCTCCGATCGGGAGCTGGAATGATGACATCTTTGGATTAACTGAGAATAAATCGGATGAACAAAGCCTAGAGTGCCGGTATTTTTTTGATATTTCTATATTATTGTGACTTGGCACTGGGTTTTTCAAAATATATTTTTTTAAAGAATTTTTTTTTGACAAAATGGATAATATTTTGCAAGAATCTGGAGCATATGCAATACAAGCTGATACTATCCAATTCTCTAATTAGTAAGCTGAGGAGATATTATGGAATTCCACCAGTCTAACCCTCTTATTATCATAGAGCCAAGCAAATACCAAGAGGCTTTCAGGTCCATAATATTCCAAATATTGGCAGAACTAAATCAAGAGTGTGCAAGGATTGGACGTCGGTATTAAACAAGTGCTCACTTGATCGAATGTTAATTACAATACAAGACGTGGAAGAAGACCTAATGAAAATCAGGAAGAAGAAGATCCAGCAACTTGAGAGCGAACAAGCAATACTCCTTAATTCACAAGAAGGGACAAATAGGCAACTCAAACTCAGTGAGGAAGTACTAAAGTACAAAAGTCAGTTAATAAAGTTCAAAAGACAGAAAGTGGAACGTGTACAGCAAGACTATACTGATCACTGTGTATACAGATGGTTGTCAGGAGAACACTGTGGCCACCCAAGGAGATTTAAAAAGAGGATCATCAAACCAAACATAGCCACAATTGATGTTACCTCAGGCGAGTCGGCATCAGAAAGTGAAGGAACCCGTCCACCACAATCAGTCCATTTTTTAGAAATGTAGGGACCACAAGAGGATACAATACCCCAGAGAACCTCCACAAGAAGCAAAAACAAAAGCAACAGAGATCAATCTCAAGACTGGACAAAAGGGACGGACCCATTGGACCCAGAGGGAAACCTCCGGTGTGGAAATAATCCCTGTTTTCAGTTTGTCTAACAGAACACTCGATCAGAAGGAACTGGATATTTTAAGTAAAGGATTGTCATTTATTCCAACAAGAGCACCCAACCATTTCCAATGGAACGTGGAACTATATAAATTTGGTCGGACATTAAGACTGAAAGATTTCTTCAACAAGGCTAAGAAACCTAGAGGGAATCAAAATACCGGGTCCAATAAACAATTCTTTAAGAGACCTAGCCAATTTGACCCTCCAACAAACCAGCCTATGATAAAAAACACTGTTAAAAACTAAACAGAAGGTATTTTAAGTGAGCACAAACCTCAATACTGGAACTTCACCAAGGAACAACATACATTGGTACGTCAATTAGCACTGGATCCAACAATTGTAATCCACCCCACAGATAAAGGCGAGGGCATAGTCATTTTAAACTATGCCAACTATGCTAATGAAATATATAAACAACTGGAAGCATGGGAAACTTACCAACTCCTGGAGAAGGATCCGACTAACAGTATTGCCCAAAAAAGAGGTACTAATTTTTGGTCTTAAAGCTGGTTACATTGATACAGACCTCTTTGAATATCTACAGAAGAAACATCCTCGGACACCAATCCTTTACACGTTGCCAAAAATCCATAAGAATCCAAATGATCCCCCAGGCAGATCGATCGTGTCTGCGATAGAAGGTATCTTGAAACCAATAGCTAAGTATTTGGACTACTTGTTCAAACAACCAGTCACGGCTATACCAACGTGTATAAAATATACTAATAGCCTCCTACATGGCCTTGAGCAAATCAATTTAAAGGGCTACTCATAACAATGGATGTGAACAGTCTATACACTGTAATACCACATGAAGAGGGCATTGAGGCCATGAGGAAATTACTTTCTACTTCTGTACATTACCATGGACCTCCCATCGAATATACCATGGAATTATTGTCATTGGCTTTACGGAATAACTATTTCCGTTTTGAAACTAAATGGTTCCTGCAGATCTCGGGCACATCCATTTGGGCAGTGATGGCCCCCCATGTATGCCAATATTTTATGTTTGATTTTGTACAGCAACATATACTAACACGTTACCAAGAACAAATCATAAGATACTATAGATTTATAGATGACATCTTGAGTCTTTGCTGTCAGAATATTTATATCAACAGACATTTTGTGCTAAAAAGAAATTAAAAGTGTATATTGCCAAATTCACTCAGAACAAAGCGGACTCCATTTTGCTATCTTCAGGATAACAAAAACAAATAATTTCCTTGATTTCTTCTTACTTCTGTAACTAGCCACTTGCTTGAGCTGAGGAATGTATTACATAAACAAACCAAGATAAGCAATGAAGCAGTGGGATGGAACACTCTGTCTAAAATGTTAATGGAATAGATGAATATCTAAACACAGACACTAGTGACAGAGAAGACTAAGTAATTAATTTTACTTTCTAAATTTTATAAGGTTCCATTGTAGTAAGGGGTGAAATTGAGTTTAGAACTGTCAATTTTACAAGTTACGATCAAAGTAGTTGCCACAAAGACTGAGACAAACGCTTTGAACTGACAGCAAATCTAAGTTATGGTAGTCATTTTAGATAAGCCAAATGATGTCAAAATCATCATCAGGAAAAGTTAACTCTTTCCTGGATAGGAAGGTTTCGTTAGACGAGACTGCCCTCTATGGATCAAATACCTAAATTGCGACCCATAGATTGGACACATCTTCGGCTTCCTATTGGTTTATCAACTAATGACGTACAAAGAGTCTGGCCCTTTAAAAGTAAGGACAAAGGGAGACAGAGGAAAGATACAGAGAGGAACAGAGAGAGGAATTGGAAGTTTGGGGACTCAAACTTGACATGCAGAGAAATCCAGGACAATATCTGGGACTAACACTCTACCCTTAAACTCTCTTGGACATAAACTCTTAAACTCTTTAATACTTTTTCTATCACTCACGCACTTCCATACAACCAATCAAGTTTCTGGGACTACCTATTCATCTGATGAGAATATCTACATAGCTGGTAATTATGCTGGTTTTATTTAATTAAATTAATTTAAATTTACTAATAGCATGATATATGACTGGATAAATCACGGTCAGATTTCAATATTCAGAAATCTTAGTTAACTAAAGAATATATAGTTATAAACATTCCATTCTGCAGGTGGAATTAAGAATAATTATATATTAATGTGATAGTATCACGTGTTAGCATACCGTTGTTTTTATCCAGGTATATTGATTTGCTCTAAATTAAGATAAGATATCTTTTAGACAAATTAAAATTCTGCTTATAAAATCTGGTAGATTATTCTTATTGGATGGCTCCAGGAAATGATTAATGAGTTGGTTCAAATGTTATTTTAATTGAAAATCACAGGAGAATAGGATACTATATGCCTAGGAGGATCTAGCCAGCATTGAAAGGGTTATTCAGTTGATTTAACTGTTAGCCACGGTTTTATGGCTCTTCGCTGTGAAAAGTTTGCTTTCTCTGTCTGTAAAATACCTCATAAATCTTAAGTGACAGCTGGTGCTGTAGCCGTTGAAACGTGTTAGCCATTCCATTGTATTGCATATTATGTTATACTAAATATTCACTGATTATTATCATGCATGCTGCCTAATATTATTGTTAATTATTGGTCATAATAAATAAATCTATTTTTATAACACATTGTGATCATTAATTGTATGGAATACTTTTCACTTACATGATAAACGAACTCTAAGATCTAAGAGAATTTAAATAGTGGGCAATTCTCGACTGCTTAAAATTATCATCCCATAAATATCCCCACAATGCAGAAGCAGTGGCACTAACTGAATACATCAACAAGCTGCCCACCCCAATCATAGTGACCTCACAAATTGACTCAAAAAATATCCAATTCCTTGATGTTGAACTGATAGTGACTAATCAGAAATTAGAGTATAGACTATATACTAAACCCACTGATCGCAATACCATCTTACACTTTGAAAGTTTTTACCCGCAACATCTAAAAACTTAATTACCACTATCACAGTTCTTGAGGGTGTATCGCAACAATTTCCAGGAAGAACAACGTGAGGAGCAATTGAAAACTATGTATTCAAAGAAGAGAGGGTATAAACGATCGATACTGGGAAATGCCTTACTTAAAGCTAAAGAACAGCATAACAACAAGGGGATAGCACCCCGAAAGGAATTACAAACAAGAACTGTATTCCCAATGAGATTACATTCTGCAAGTAAGGAGATAACAGAGTCTATTACTCAAAATTGGAACATATTAAACAGGATCCGACGCTCCCAAAAGAGCTAACACAAAAAACAATGTTTTGCTACAAGAGGAACAGAAACCTTATTAGTAAAAATGGACCCTATCCATTGCTATAAACCATCCACAATAGAAAAGAAAATTAATGGCTGTGTTAGATGCTTAGGGTGCGTGACCTGTGGTCACATAATTCCCTCAAAGATCTTCTCTCACCCTCACACGGGCAAGGTCTACAAAATTGCCCACAGAATTCAATGTTGCACAGAGTTTGTCATATATAAACTTACATGTCCTTGTGGACTAAGTTATATAGGCAAGGCTGAGACAGCTCTCTACAAAAGAATCAGAGGCCACAGGTCAAGTATCCACCTATACAGAGAGGAAAGAAGAACACAACACAGAGAGAAGAGGGGCAAAACCTCAATATAGAAGGGATATTTAATCTATCAAACTAAATTTTAGCTACTGAACAGATTGAAGTTTTTAAAAATGTTTAAAATTTGCTCCAAGAGCAACTTTTAATCATTTAGATTTTTTTGTCGATATGAATCTTTTTATTAGAAAATTATGTCTTAAGAATTTTTTTTTTTAATCGGGGAAAAAAAACAGCAAGAAATTCCGGATGACGAATACTTTCATACACCATTAAAAGAAAAATCTAATTTTTTTCCCAGGCATTTGATCAAGACTTTTGAGATTATGGTTATGAAAGACATAGAAAAATTCAAAAAAATTAGTAAATTTCAACAGAATCTAACAATAAAAGAAAAAAAGGCCTTAAAAAATATAAAAAATGATGAAAATACGGTCATTAAGCTGGCAGATAAAGGGGGGGGAATAGTTATCTTAAGCAAAGATCAATATGTGAAAGAAGCAGAGAGAATACTCTCTGACACTTCAACCTATTAGAAACTACCTCACAATCCCACCAACTAAACAATCAAAATATTTAAGCGATATGTAGACAAAGGAAGAGAAACAGGAATATTAACAGATAAAGAAGCTGAATATCTATGGATAGATAACCCGAAAATACCAGTGTTTTATCTCCTTCCGAAAATACATAAAAATGCAGAAAACCCGCCAGGGAGACCAATTATCTCGGGCATTGATTCAATTTCCACTAGAATTTCAGAATATATCGACACTATTCTCCAGCCAATAGTCACAAAAAATCCTACTTATCTAAAAGACACTATTCGCATTTTACAGATTCTGGAAAAGATAGAATGGACACAGGGAAATATTTTGGCCACATGTGATGTGGCTTCCCTGTATAGTATCATTCCGCATGAAAAAGGATTAGCAGCTGTGAAATATTTTTTAGAAAGATCAGATTTTAAAATAGAACAAATAGAATATATTTTAGAAAGAATTTTACTTATTTTTAACTCACAACTATTTTTGGTTTGAAAACTCTATTTACAAATTTGCGGCAATGCAATGGGCACAAAATTTGCCCCAAGCTACGCCAATATTTTTTTTTTTTCAATTCTTTATTTAACATTGAGCATTGACATAACATGCTGACTTACAGAGGTAACAATCACATCCGTTACAGACATCACATTTATATCCCATGCCAAACTCAATATTCCCACTAGGGCAAATCGCCTCTCCTCTCCTATAACCCACTGTGTATAGTTCCGAGTCTGTGAATTGAACGTGTCCCCCCCTGGTTCTCCATCTCTCGCTTTCCTTGCCAATGCCAATTTTCTTATTTTAACCAAACTCAAAATAAACAGACAGAAAAGAAAAAGAAAAGAAAAAGATTGTCTCCATCTTCCTAAGAGTAAGCCATTCCGCTCCGCCCGGACCACTGGCCCTCCATCGGTATCTCTCCCTCCCGTCAACTCACTCCAGCAGGATGGCTCAATAGTTGGCTAAACCCCATTAGTGGTTCTTCCTATATCTCCGTGGCAACCCCTTAGTTGATATTGTGGTATTCTCTTCTGCTAGCGGGCTATCCATATCGCATTCTAGAGAAGGATTACTAGTTTCCCTGTGGTAGGGTCAACGGGATACATCAATTCCCCATTTCTCCCAGTGTGCCCCAAGGCAATGAAGCAATTGTTGCAAAAGAGACAGAAAGAGAGAAAAGTAGGGTGAAAGGGTGGTAGGAAAGAAAGGGGGGGCAGGGGGCGGGCAGCAGGGGGCGAGGGGCCAGATTCCTCTCCTCCCGCTACATTCCTAGTGGGGAACTCTCCCACGGCTCCCAGAGTCTCTGAAAGGATTGTTGGGTACCCCTTATTCGGGCTGTTAAATCATCCATTAGATGCACTTCCTTAATTCGAGTAAGAACCTCTGGTGACGTGGGGGCCGTTTGTTTTAGCCAGTTCGCCGCTATGGCTCGCCATGCTGCTAATGTGATTTTATGGAGGAGTTTTTGTTCCCTCCGGGTCCACCCCTTTATTGATCTACTTAGTAAGTAAATCCACGGGTCTAGCTCTGGGGCCCAGGAAAAAACTTGGGTTATCATTCCTCTAACTTGCGTCCAGAATTTGTGTATCACCGGACAGTCCCACCACATATGCCTATATGTTCCTTTGATACCACACCCCCTCCAGCACAAGTCCGTGGGAGTCTTCCTCACACGGTATAGCTGGGTGGGGGTAGTGTACCATTGGAGCATTGTTTTCACGGATTGCTCTTGCATGGTGCCACATACCGAAGAGGTATGATTGGCCTCCCATATTTCTTGCCATTCCACTCCCTCAAGTTCTTCCCCCAGATCTCTTTCCCATTGTGTTATATATTTAAGACTGCCCCATTCCTTAGATGTTAGTTCCTAAGATCGTTATCAGGCCCTTGGGCATCTGTTCCTGTATGCATATGCGTTCAAAGAATGTCATTGTCTGTTGTGCCGCTGCTTGTATATGGGACTGCTTTGCATAATCTTTGACTTGGAGGTAGCGGAAAAAATCCGCTGGAGTAAGGTGCCCTTTCTGTCGTAGGGCATCGAACGGGATGAAATCTGCACCCTGGAATAACTGACATATGCGTTGGAGCCCTACCCTCTCTAAATTCCGGTAATCTCTGGCCGCCATGCCCGGAGGAAATTCCCTGTTATGTACATACGGCGTAAGGGGGGCTGAGGCTAATTTGTATTTATGTGCCATGGTGTCCCATAGCCTGATGGAATTAAGAATGGCTGGGCATGTGACTCTGATCTGGGATCTATGTGGCTTGGGCACCCAAATAAGAAGCTGTGGGAGGTCCGCTCCCACCATGAGTGATTTCAAATCAACCCATTTCCTATCCCCGGGGGTGAATGCCACATTGCTACCTGTGCTAATTGGCTTGCTACATAATAAAAATATAGACTAGGGAGGCCCAAACCCCCTCTATCTTTTGGCCGATACAAAATGTATCTCGAGATCCTGTGGCGTTTAGAGTTCCAGATGAATGTCCCTATTGCCCGTTGCAGCGGCAGTAGTTGCAGTTTCGAAACGCGGATGGGTAAAGTTTGGAATAGGAACAGAATCCTCGGCAGTATATTCATTTTGACCGCGTGGACTCTGCCTATCCAAGAAATAGGTCTGTCCGACTAAGTCTCCAGCTCGTTAATTAGCTTTTTAATCAGCGGTGTGTAATTTTGGCTATATAACTGTGCTGGGTGTGCCGTTAGGCAGGTCCCTAAGTATTTAAGCGATTGGTGTACCACATTTAATCCGTATGTGCTCCATATGGAAGCCACGTCACCACCCGGGATATTAATCGGCAGGGCACTGGATTTAACCATATTAGCCCTAAATCCTGCTATCTGTCTGTACTCTCGCAGGACATCCTGGAGGGCTCTCATTGAGCTCAGGGGACTGGTGACCGTCAAGAGCACGTCATCCGCATAGGCCGATACTAGAAACTCCCTCCCCCCGCTCTCACGCCTTTGATGTCCGGATGTTTCCTCAACGCCTGCAGTAGAGGTTCTAGTGACAGTACAAACAAAGGGGAGAGAGGGCATCCCTGCCGCGTACCGTTGTGGAGTTCAAACGGCCGGAGTGGGGCACCTGTTATTTTCACCTGGGCATGTACATTGGTATACATAGCTTTTATTAATGTTATAGATTGTTCCGGGAAGCCTAGGTGTGAGAGGAGCGTGAATAAGTACGGCCATTGGACTCTATCAAATGCTTTTTCAGCATCGAGCGAAAGCAATAATGTTGGGGTGTTAAGGGTTGCCTGTTTCCATAAGAGATCAATATTTCTGCGAGTATTCTCAAATAATTGCCTACCGGGAATAAAGCCTACCTGGTCCGCATTCACTAGCTCTGTAAGATACGGTTTGATTCTATTCACCTGTATTTTTGCAAGAATTTTCATATCGTGGTTAATAAGAGATATGGGTCGATAGCTCTCAGGGAGGAGCGGGTCCTTATCGGGCTTAGGTAATAAGATAATGGTAGCTAAAGACATGTCGTGATTAGGTGCCCCCCCCCCCTAAACCTGTTGAAAAGTGCTGTCAGGTGGGGCGTCAGTTCCTCCCTAAAGGTCTTATAATAAGTCCCATCATACCAGTCCGGTCCGGGGGCCTTGCTTTTCAACTCCGAGATAGCCCTATCAACCTCTTCTGGTAGGATTTCCCCTGCCAATCTGGAAATCACCTTTTGAGATAGTTTAGGTAGATCCAGGCCAGAGAGGAAATTGAGTGTCAGTTCAGTGTCTGTCGCCACTTGCGTTGCTGTGTTCGGGGAGTGGTTGTAGAGTGTCCTAAAAAAGTCAGTAAATACGTCTGCAATCTCTGTGGGCAAAGTTTTGACGGAGCCGTCTGAGTGTCGTATGGCAGTGATATGCCCGCGGCGCAGTCTAGGCTTAAGGACTCTGGCCAGTAATGTGTCCATCTTCTTTGCCTTTTCATAAAAAGTGCGTTTGGACCAGGTCATGGCTTTCGCCGAGTCATCTAGTAGTAGGGATCGGATGGCATGTCGTTTAGCATGCATGGGATAGGCATAAGGCTATCCTAACTATAAGATAAGGCTAGGGACTAATGAAAGTTTTTAGAAAATTGGGCAGACTAGATGGGCCGAATGGTTCTTATCTGCCGTCACATTCTATGTTTCTATGTTCTATGTTTCTATGTTTCTATGTTTCTTCCAACTGTCGGAGTGTCCCGTCATTGGGTCTGTGTTTATGTTGCTGCTCTAATCTCCTAAACTCAGTCAGTTAGGTAGTCAATCTGAGGAATTTGTGTTTCTTCCTAGCAGTCGCTATCTTGATGAGAGAGAGAGTCTTGTGTGCCGCCCATATAGTTTCCGGACGCATGTCTGGAGTGGCGTTAGTCGCGAAATATTCTATAAGATCTGTCCGAATCTGGTCTACAATGTCCTGGTCCCTTAAGAGGGAGGAGTTAAGTTTCCAGGTCCAAGCAGAAGCCATCCCTAGGCTCCCCAACGTGAGAGATACGTCCGCATGGTCGGACCATGCAATGCACCCAATCTCCGAACCCTGGACGTAGGGTAGGCATTTGTCATTAACTAAGAACATATCTATTCTGGAGTATGTGCCATGTGGGGCTGAATAAAACGTATAATCTACCGTGCTCAGATGACGTGCCCTCCATACGTCCACCAGCCCCGCCTCCGTTAGAAACTTGTGAAAACACCTGTCCTGGCTCCCCCGTCCCTGGGATCTAGGTACCCCCCCATGCGCGCTCCTATCCATGGCCGGGGACGGCACCGCGTTGGCATTCCCCCCCATGATCAGCATACCCCGTGGCAAATTCCGTATCTTCGCCAGCATCACCTCCCAGAACTCGGCCGCCAGCTGATTCGGAGCATAGACATTTATCAAGTGTATCATGTGGGAATGCAACGTGCCAGAGATAATGACATATCTCCCATCCGGATCACAGTGAGACGACGTGCTTGCCAACGGGCAGCTGTTCTGTATCAGGATCGCCTCTCCGTTTTGTTTACGGAACGCTCTTGCCTCGTACGTTGTGGAATAGGTGTGGTCTCGTAACCTAAACCCCACGTGTTTAGGCAAGTGCGTTTCCTGGATGAAAGCCACATCCGCTCTCATCCGCTTGAGTTCCCTAAATACTAACCGCCTTTTCCGTGGCGCATATATTTCCATACTATTTATATACTCAATTGCAATCAAACAGTGAGCACTATATATCTTATCTGCTTATATTTCCGGTTGGACTCCTTGGTGAATCATCAATACCTTCAAGAAAAGGCTCCATATATCCTTGAGTGGGGATCATTCCACTTCATGCACTTCATACCAGAGCTGGATTTTAGCTCTGGAAATTGTGAGTAATTCTATTTATTTTTTAATATATTCGCATATATACAGACATACTGTACCATTGGCTGTTCCTTTTATCTCTTCACATATTATCCACCGTCAATACTGAAAATCATCATCTGGGATGATACCACATCACGTTACAAGAACATTCTGTGGACTATAATATCTGGACTCTTTATTTTCATCTTTTACTGTACGTTTTTATTGATACATTTTATATATTTTTATCAAGGCGCGCCCTACTTCTTTTGATTTATCTATTTCTATTCTAGCCTTAGGAGATAGAAGGGTTACCCCCTTTAGGTGTGCTGCCTTTTTTCTAATTTATAATTTATACACCTTCTGTGGCATTATCAGCGCTGATCCTACCTTGATCCTTTTTTAAACGCATACAATACACCATAAAAAAAGTATTGGCATTTACTCCAGGATGATCCAATCTTGAATAAAATTTTACCATCAAGGCCAAAAATGATATATAGAGGAGCAAAGAATTTAAAAAATATTTTAGTTAAAAGTCATTTAAATTCTAAAAAGCCAAAAGATTTTATTCAAGATTTGAAAGGATTTTATGGATGTGGCATGTGCCTCCCTTGTAAAGTTACTAAAAGCACTAAACGTCACCTACATAATATAGAGGATATTATTCATAAACCCTATATCATAAATGACCATTTAACGTGCCATACAAAGGGCATAATATACATACTAAAATGCCCATGCAATCTAATATATGTGGGTAGGACGATTAGACCACTAAAAGTTAGAATTGCCGAACATATTCGGAATATTAGAAATGGTTTAGAAACCCATAGTGTGTCATTACACTTTAAAGAAACCCACAACCAGAATCCAGAGAATTTGTTTTTCTGTGCGATCAACGAAGTTAAACGAGATTGGAGAGGGGGCATTTATATTAAAGTATTAGGTAAAGAGGAGATGTGTTTTATTTATAATTTTAAAACTCTTATCCCCCACGGCCTTAATTCAGATTTTGAGGTTTGCCATTTTTAAGATTTGTATGTGTATTTATTTAAATATTTTGATTTTATATGATATTTATATTTTTGTTTTTTTTATGGTTCATTTAATATATATTTTACATAATATTATCCAGATTTTTAAGGTATTTAATTTGTTTTACACCATTTTGCATTGAATTGTATTGATGCTCTTTTATGTTAAGTACTACAGACATTCATTTTTATTGCTTACTCAGTATTAAGTTTTTTACCATTTAACATTATGTATTATTTTCATACTACCCCTTCTATTATGAAAATAGCTCCTTCCTTTATATGGAAGTTGATGTGCTGCTGAATTATGAACTCTATACATAAGCCCAGCTATAAGGAAAATATGACTGCAATAAGTCCCACCGATATCCACGCGAGATTATGACGTTTTGCGTTCAACCGCTGGAACGCAAACCGGAAGTGAAACCGGAAACCGGAAGTAACGTTACGAATGCTGGAGACAGGAAATCGTCATCGAAAATTACGTCATTTGCGTTCCACCAGTGGAACGCAAAAACCCAGAAACCGGAAGTGAAACAAGGACGCCGAAAATCAGCTGATCTTCATGACCACTCTGGAATTTTAGTATATAAAGAACATTCTTTTTACATTCTACAGCAACTGATGAAGCCTCTATAAGAGGTGAAACACGTTTTGCACTATAGACTCTTTGAACCAAAGACTCTTCATACTACTCACCTTCAAGTTGTAAGGTCTTATAAATTTTATTTCTATTTATGTTTTTTAATTTGTTATATTTTTTGTGCACTTTATAATAAAGCACTTTGGAAAATATATACCTGTTCCTGAGAGGAATATTTGATCAGCAGTCACACAAAGAAGGCAGTGGGAACCTCATACCCCACAATACTGGAAAATTGAGCCATACTTTGAGGCTCTGCACTTGTGAGTGACACTCCTCCTATTTCTACTATTACCTCTTTATATAACAGACAATATTGCATTATCATATGCCTTTATTTGTTCTGTTTTTTAGAGATACGGAATATTTATTATAATAAGAAGACACTCCACCTTATTGTATGTACAAGTATCCGCCTAGCCTACCGTGATGGCAAGTAAGACAAACCTGTGGCCAAACACTTTTTAGAGAAACAACTCTCCACCCTGAGATGTGTGGCTATCGACCATGTCCCGGTGGCCGCTAGAGGTGGCAACACGGGGAAACTCCTCTTACCGAGAGAGACCTATTGGATACTGGAACTTAATACATTATCCCCGAAAGGCTTATATGAAAAATGCTCATTTATTTCATTCTTATAATTGTCCATTAATGTATAATAGACAACTCAATTCCTCGACCAATAATAGTAACTTTTTAATACATAATAGATAAAATGTATCTGATAACTTTTGTACATAATATCTTCCCAATACTCACCTATATTCTCACCAATAGCCTTTATAGTAATTAATAGCTAGGGTATTTTATATTGCATTTATAATCTTTGAATCTTATTTCTGTTCATATGTTTTTAACATCAATGTCTGTACAACCTGACACTGATACACACAACTATTAAGCACTTTCAATCATGCACTGATACCAAGCACAGTAGAGAATATGAATATAGGACAGCATCTATTATTGAAACTTTGCAATTTTTGCACATATGACACGATTTACATATTTTTTACACATTTTCTTCACTATTTTCTAATATAGATATTAAACACTACGAATTTCTACAGATATGCAGCACTTTATACATACTGCATAGACATTAATATAGTTATTCCTTATTGATATAACACTTTTTAATATGTACACATAAAAATATACTTTAGTGAATAGGTCAGTTTTTACTATCGCTTGTATATATATATATATATATATATATATATAAATAAGTATGTTTGCGCTCACAATTTTTATTATTATACTTTCAGACTTTGAAGTAAGGACAGCTCTTTATGTGAGACTATGCAGGCAAAATTAATGTTTTATTTTGAAAAGTATTGACAATATTATACAGTATAGATCTGTATCCACATTCCCTCAGGCACGGCGGGGAACCGCTGCCACAGTAAAGTCAACAAACCCACTTAATGGACTGGGCGGGCCGATCACTGAAAAAGGAGACATCCTCCTTGCGGTTTCTGATTACACAGTGGCGGCCGAGACTGAGAATACATGAATGGTTGCCATGGAACTGTGACATAACCACAGAAGGTGATTGGCTACAGCTGCTCCAAGACAGGGGGAGTAGCTTAACAGAAGGCAGACATGCGCACATGTGCTGAATGCACGCCGGGCATCAGGGGCGATGTGGTACAGCTGATTTGGTGAGTATTGGTTGATATGTCCTATATATGTTTGTCATTTTAATGTATGCTGTTTTATGTGTCCTGATGAAAGCGCCGATCGGGAGCTGAAACGTTGACATTTTTGGATTAACTGAGAATAAATCGGATGAACAAATCCTTGAGTGCCGGTATTTTTTTGTTATTTCTATGTATATTGATATATATATATATTACTTTGTTCAATATGTATTTTGATATCAATATATATATATATATATATATATATATATATATTTGTGTTCGGGGCAAATAGCCGTATATGGAGTAAGGTTCCAGCATAAGCGTAGGATAGTATAAAGGGAGCAAGTCGGTTGTGGTGTGCCGAGACCGACGATACGGTAGGCCTGTAAATAAAGAGGGCCCACCAAGGAGTAAGTAAGTAAAGTAAATGGAAAGAAAAGAGAAAGTATTGAAATGAGGAGTGGGTGGGAGGGTCATTCTGATGCTGACCTCAAGCGATATGAGTCAGGTAAGGGGTGTCCCTTATATAGGGGAGTGAATTAATTTAAGCCCCTCCCACAAATACAGGCCAAATGGCCTTAAAACTTGTGTTCGGGGCAAATAGCCGTATATGGAGTAAGGTTCCAGCATAAGCGTAGGATAGTATAAAGGGAGCAAGTCGGTTGTGGTGTGCCGAGACCGACGATACGGTAGGCCTGTAAATAAAGAGGGCAAAAAGAATAATCAAAGATTTAATACAGTCAACAATATATACAAATTAACCAGACATTTCCTTAAATGCATTACGGTATTTAATTCCTGGAAGGATTTTTGAAGGTAGGAATCTAGGACCGCAACTGGACACCATTTGTTGTGGGTAGGATAGTATGTTATCTCTACTGTTGGTGCGTGTTGACTCGTTTCGGAATGTGGTAGTGCCAATAGGTAATGATATATATGTTTACATACGTGGGATCGTTGAAGACAATGATCTGTCTGAGTGGTGGTTATGGTAGTGGATTCTCTGGCCTGAGAAAGGCATAAAAGGCAGTGTGCATGGTGGTAATGGCCAACTTGGTAGTATAATTGAATGGTTGTAGCTCTAATAGGTCCGATAAGGATGGAAAAGTTGGATGGCTATTGGTAATATCTGAGAGGAACGTGGGGGGATGGATTCCTGAAAACCTCTGAGTATATTCTTGTCTGGTATGATAGCATGAAGTTATGGTAGTTTTGGCCATAGGTTATCCTGTGTTGTTGAATGCCTGTAAAATATATAATTAATGGTGTGTGAGATGGTTTTAGTTTAAGGTGGCAAAAAATGAAGCAAAACCTAGGAGAAATGTTATGACACAGGTTGAGCTATGTCGTGTTCCAATGAGATTCTTTAAAGCCAGGTGAATAGGTGTTATGCGTTCTACAAGTATGGGATGAAAGTGCTAGGTGGGATAGTGCATGCATTGCTGCATGAGTATGTCTAATCCATGATTTTGTCTCTGGAACGAAAGAGTGGCCGTGACTGTATGGGCGGCTGTAGGAAGCGTATGATGAATGTGCCTGGAATATAAATTAGACAATTGTCGGCAAGGATGTATACCCCCGCCTGGTACATGAAAGTAAAAGAAATGTGGTAAGTGGCCAACCAAGTGAGTTCCCCAGCAATACCATGATCGTATGGATGATGAGTGGCATTTGTTGATGATATGACATGTGCTTAGTTGTCTGAGTAACAACGGATTGATGACCCTGACCATGATTTACCCCATGCCACAGCAGCTGCTTTTAGCGGGGGTAGGATTGCCCATTTTATGCCATGTAAGTGCCAGTTTGTAGGGTAAATGGTAGCAGTTTGCTGTGTTGATGATATTGGTCTTACTTAACGAAGCTTCAACCCATGCTTGAGTGATAGCTGTAAAGGTAGATCAATGGTGTGTATAGTAAGGAAACTCCTCGGAGGGTATGAGGGAGTTGAGACTTGGGGTAGCGAAGGTGTGTGGTGCCAATAAGTCTATGGTTAGTCTTTGTTTAAGGGAAGATTCCCTTGTGACAATACCAATGTGTTTGTGTTTGGTGCCATGCTGTAAATGGTGGAGATTGGAAAACCCAAGTAAAAACCCCTCTGCAAATCTTGGCTATGAGTGTGTTTACAGCCGACGGTTCTGTTGTGCTGACTGTAAGTGAGGGCATACTATATTCCTTGAGAGTTTATTTATGATACCTGTATGGGAGCCCTTTGAAGCTCCAGAGCCTTAGTAAATCTACTACAAGTCTGGAAGGGTGATGAGTCAGTAGTGTTGAAAATGCATTTGTGTGTACAGATGGTGAGTACGTTATTTGTAAGTTGTATTGGGACACATGGTTTGTCATGTGCCCTGAATGATTTGAACATATATGCAACAGTCTATATGCAATGCAACTACTAATACCAATTGTCTCTGGTAGTTCAGAGGTGCTGGTACCTGGAGCCCGAGAGTGCTCGCCCGTTTGTTTGGGAGAAAATCCCTTCTGGATGGGTACCTGCACAAATAAGCATCTCTACATATTCCAAATGCCAGCACAACCAAGGGATGGTCAGTTCCCGATTTACCTAGACTCCCTGGGTCTGACCATCATAGATACATCATCATACATATATATGCCTTGTTTCCCCAATGTGACGGGATCATATGTGCAGGGTTAACGTCTTGAACCAAGTAACCGAGTTTCGGTTGGTGCTGGTTGTACAGTAGCGTGAGGCCCAGCCTTGTGAGGGCTGTGACTGACTCGAAATTGCCAGTCTGTCGTAAATTTTTTGGCTCATGAGTTTATGAGTGAGGCTAGCATGGCCTGGGTGTCACCTGAGTTGGTGTTGCTGGGCCTTCCCCTGCCTCCGTGTTGTCCGTTGATGTATGGAGGAGTTTGAATAACTCTGCTTTCCTTGCTGTGGCAGGGTAGGGGATTTGTCGCCTCCTTAGGTCGGAGCCACATCTACTCTGCTTGAAGGTGTATCACTTCTAGCCGGGGTGCCAGGAAGAGGTGATTCTTCACCATCTTTTTGAGAAATACTTAAATAACAATAAAGATTGCAATTATTATTTGTACCCATGGGTCTTGTACTGGCTTGCTAGCTAAGCCGTAAGGCGAAACGATTAGGCTTGGTGTTTTTTGGTGACTGGTGAGGCCCTGCTAGTTGCCAAGTGGCTTGAGAGGCTCTATCTATGCTTGGCGCGAGGGGATTTTTTGTGGCCACCGAACGTTGTGGCAGGATGTTGGCCTCTCAGTGACAGTAACCAGAAAATAGGAAGGGGAGTGACAGGTGAGGCCCTCTCTATGATACAATGCGAGGCGGCTAGCTCACGAGTGGCCCGAGGGGTGTATGCCTCCGAGTGTGAGGCGGGGTGTTGGCCTGGCGGGACCACTAACCAAAGCGTAAAGCAGAGAAAACAGGAGGTAATACCTATTGGGCCATAGAACCCTAATTGCCAGTACATTACTACTATTCCAGGGAAGATAAGAGATGAATGTGTATCACTTCTAGCCGTGGTGCTGGGAAGAGGTGATTCTTTACCATCTTTTTGAGAAATACTTAAATAACAATAAAGATTGCAATTATATATTTGTACCCAGGGGTCTTGTACCGGCATGCTAGCTAAGCCGTAAGGTGAAACGATTAGGCTTGGTGTTTTTGGTGACTGGTGAGGCCCTGCTAGTTGCCAAGTGGCTTGAGAGGCTCTATCTATGCTTGGCGCGAGGGGATTTTGTGTGGCCACCGAACGTTGTGGCAGGATGTTGGCCTCTCGGTGACAGTAACCAGAAAAATAGGAAGGGGAGTGACAGGTGAGGCCCTCTCTATGATACAATGCGAGGCGGCTAGCTCACGAGTGGCCCGAGGGGTGTATGCCTCCGAGTGTGAGGCGGGGTGTTGGCCTCGCGGGACCACTAACCGAAGCATAATGCAGAGAAAAAAGGGGGTAATACCTATTGGGCCCTAGAACCCTAATTGCCGGTACACTATTACTATTCCAGGGAAGGTAAGAGATGGATAACTACGTGAGCAGGTGTACGTACCTGGTAGTTGGTATTGAACCTGACAATCCGTATAGGTTTTTTAGTAGTAACTGTAACCTGAATGGATAAAATCGTATGGCATAAGGAAATATGGCATAGACCAAGCTTATCTTAAAACATACAGTATATGTGAAAGTAAAGTGCCGTGATATGTAAATATTAAACATCATATCCATACTGGTTAAATATGTACCAATCTTAACCCATTAAGTGCCATATGTAAGTGAACCATATTACCAGTTACGTATATACAGATGCATGTGCTACTGTGTAATAATATGTGTATTTATAACAGATATTGATATACTGCTTGCTATGTGAATTGTTGTATGCCTTATTGAATGGCAAGTGAACATGGAGTTGCAAAATGCAAGTGCACTGGAGATCTGCCGAGTGCCCTATAGGTGGCAGTGTAGTTGATACTGATTGGTATGTGAAATGTTGTTTGTCTGTTGACCTATAGGGGTCAGTGTTTTGGTGTTTGTAAAACCCCATGAAAATTGTCAATGTACTTGACAGACCTGTAGGTGGCAGTGTTGATAGAACCACTGTTAGTCTTAATGTGAAATGTAAATTATTGTGAATTAAACCTGAAGTTGAGCCTGTGTTGGAGTTTAATTCATGGTTTATGGTTATGTTTAAAACAATCTTATGTGTAATTTATATTGGCTGGTAATTGTATATGACATGTGAAGACAGTTTTGCTGTTGACCAGTAGGGGTCAGAAATGCTGATTGTATGGTAAAATACCCTTTAACCCCTGAAGGATACATGACATGTTATTCCAGAGTTTGGTCCTTAAGGGGTTAATCCAAATGCAAGGTTAACGTGAGATTTTGAGAGTGACCTGTAGGGGTCAGTGTGGTTTATGTGAAACATTGTTTGTGAGCTATGCCCCAGCATTATAGTTGTGTGACAGGGAAACAAAGTGCCCATTTGACAATATACAATAAGTGAACATAATAGCTTAATAACAGTCATTGTAACAAACCAAAGTTCTGTTCGTGGGTTGTAAACGCACGAAGCGTGTGTGTAGTACAATAGTAAATGCATGAACTAGTACCCGTTTGGTAGAAAATTGCACGAACCGTGAGCCTGGTATGTCAGGGAAACAAAACGAAACGAGCAGTGATATTCGAAATGCACGCACAGAATTGCCTAGTATGTTTAGGCAATTGAAACAGAATGTGTTCCCGTTTGGGATTATGCTAATGCTCGAAATGAGCCAGTGACAGATATAAACAAGTGAATTTAAACGAATGATATGCATGAACATCCAATGGTTTTAGGACAGATTTAGACAAAATGCAGCCGTAAAGTGAGGACCTGACCCGTGCATGGTGCCGTGGGACTGATGCCTGGCGTAACGGGTAGGTCGACTTACGGTTTGTGAGTCACTTGGACACCATCCACAGCGATAGATTGAAGAAAGAAGGTGGTAGGCCGGAAAAGCCTGTGGCTGAATTCCTGACACAGCTCAGCTTAGAAAACCTCATGGAGTAATCAGGTAAAATGGCGTCTGGATGACCCGGAAGTGGAAATCATTCTGATGCTGACCTCAAGCGATATGAGTCAGGTAAGGGGTGTCCCTTATATAGGGGAGTGAATTAATTTAAGCCCCTCCCACAAATACAGGCCAAATGGCCTTAAAACATATACATTATATATATATATATATATATATATATATATATATATATATATATATATATATATATATATATATATATATATATATATATATATATATATATTAATTATTTATTTTTAATAAATTTTATTTATTTTACATTTTTACATATTTATTTTTTACATTATATAAATCATATATATATTTAAGCAATATCATTTTACATGTATTTTGATATTAATATATATATGCTGGTTTAACTGAGAGCCCAGTGTTGATTGGCTCTCAACAAGGTGAGCAAGTACCTTTATCAATTTTTACTGTTATATTGGTCCAAAGGATATTACACAAGGATTCTGTTCCTCTGTTTTTCTCTTTGAGTATTTGAAAACCACCACAGAAGAAGTTGGGTATTCACTTTAAATACCTCTGCGATTGTGACTTGAGCCTATCCTTCCCAGGCTCTTAGCCATGTGAGTTTGCTACAATTAAAGCTCTTTTTTACCATTTAGTCCTTAGCATACTGCACCAATTTTTTCCATCTATCTTTTTTTCCCTAGATATTCTTATATACATATATGTATCCCTTATTATAAGGGTAAGTTGTATTTTATTATATCAGCGCTCCACTGGGCCTTGTTGGTTGTGACAATCCTGTCTCACTTATAATGCTCCATTTTCCATATATATATATATATATATATATATATATATATTTGTGTTAAGGGCTCATGATAGTACAGAAGATACAAACACTGATAAGTGTGGGATAGTGTGAAAGAGCAAGTCGGTTGTGGTGTGCCGGAACCGACGATGAGGTAGGCCTGCAAATAAAGAGGGCCCACCAATAAGAAATGTATGAGAAAAAGGAGTTAATAAAAGAGGAGTGGGTGGGAGGGTGATGCAGCGCTGACCTCGAACGGTATGGAGCCAGGTAAGGGGTGTCCCTTAAGTAGGGAGAAGGTGAGTCATACGCCCCTCCCACAATTACAGGCCAAAAGGCCTTAATACTTGTGTTAAGGGCTCATGATAGTACAGAAGATACAAACACTGATAAGTGTGGGATAGTGTGAAAGAGCAAGTCGGTTGTGGTGTGCCGGAACCGACGATGAGGTAGGCCTGTAAATAAAGAGGGCAAAAGTAGAAAATATACTTTATTACGAAACGAGCAGTATACATACTTCAACCAGACATATCTTGAAAGGCATTTCTAACTTCTTGTACCGGGTTAGGTATGTATCTAGAGTATGCAGAAGACTTCCAGCGCCCTAGTGACTTGATAACATGTACTGGAATGTTTGCACTGGACGCTGTGGAGGCCGCCCCTATGCGGAAGGAGTGGCCCGAATAGTTAGCTGATTTTAGGCCTAGTTGTGTAAGTAGGGACCTGACGTGGGTCATGAAGGTGGTGGTAGTGAGTACCGAACCTTGTAGACAGAAAAGTGGTTGAGATGGTGATGCTTTGAAATGCTGAGTATAGGTGTCCAGTAATGTGACGGGGCACCACACGTTGTGGGTAGGATAGTATCTAACCTCTACCGGGGGTGCGTGTTGATTAGTTTTGGAGTGATGCAGAGCTAAAATATAGTAATCCATGTGTTTCGTTAAGTGTGAATGAAGCAGAATGTGAGTGGACTGGGATGTGTTGATGGCGGTAAATTCTCTTGGTCTCAAGAAACCATAAAAGCTACGTATATGGCGGTTTTTATAACAAGGTTTGTGTTGTTCGCAAAGGGTTTTGAATCTAGTAGGCTGGATAAATCCTTGAAGATATTGAAGTCTATAGGTAGCCTTTGCGCGGTACGTGGGGGTTCGGATCTCTGGATACCTCTAAAGGATGTTTTTTATCTGGTAGGAGGACATGAAACTTGTGTGTTTGGTTGTAATGTTAGCATGTGATGATGTATGCCTGTCAGATATAGCTTGATTGTGTTGTAAGATAATTTAAGTTTGAGGTGGCAAAAAGAAGCAAAACCTAACAAAGATGTCATGATGAAAGGTTGTGTGACGTTGTGCAGTTACAGGAATCTTTTAAATAGAAGGAAAACCCTGTCGTATGTTCTCCGGGTATTGGTGGACAGTGCTAATTGTGCCAATGTCCTGCTATGTTGCATAATAGCTTCTAGTCCATGACTAGCTGATGGAAAGGTGGAGTGGTCGTGGCTGTACGTGCAGCTGACGGACGTATTTGCCGAAAAGCCTGAAAATTGAAACGAGACAAATTGTCAGCAGCCGTGTTACAAACACCTGGGACATGGACACAAAACAAGAAGAAATTATGGCATGCAGCCAGCCAGGTGAGTTTCCTCAAGAACCTCATAATGGTCAGTGACTTGGATCGGCCTTTGTTTATGATGTGGCAGGTAGCTTGGTTGTCTGAGTGGCAACGTACTGACGAACCTGCCCATAGATGCCCCCATGTCACGGCAGCTGCCACAATGGGATACATCTCAAATAGAGCTGAGGTAGTGGAAAACCCTTCCAGGTCCTGTACCTCTGGAGGCCAGCTACCCCAAAGCCATTCATTCCCGTAAATTGCTGCAAAACCTGTGGTAGACGCCGCGTCTGACCAGATGGTAGGTGAGGAGTCAGACAATTTAGGGAGAAACATGCTTTTCCCATTCCAGGTGGTCAAAAAGTTTCTCCACATAAGTAGGTCTGCCGTGGCTTGGGTATCCAGTGGTAACCTGTGTGCATCATGTCTAAACAGTGGGAACATGGTTAGGAGCCGTGAGATGAAAGCCCGGCCTTGAGGTATAATGCGCATGGCAAAGTTCAGTGACCCAAGTAGAGACTGCAATTCTTTGCGATTGCAAGTACCGAGGTGTATGTAGAGGTTAATGTTGGTGAGAATGTTCTCTATCTTGGTGCGTGGCAGGCTGGCTTGCATGGTGGCTGAGTCTAGCATGATTCCCAGAAAGGTGATGACTGTATCTGGTCCTTCAGTTTTGGTGGGGGAGACTGGAACACCCACCTGTTTAAAAAGACTGATGGTTTCTATGAGGCTACTGGGAGGGGAAGTGTTCTCTTCGATCAGTAAGAAATCATCCAGGTAGTGTATAACTGTAGGGCATCTGGCTACATTTAATAATAACCAGCATAATGTTTCGGCGAATACGTCAAAAATGGCCGGACTACTTTTTGAACCAAACGTTAGGCGTGAGAAAAGTAGTAGTGCCCGGCCCACTTAATGCCATGCAGGTGCCATAGTGTAGGGTGGATAGGCAATAATTTGAAGGCATTTGTAATGTCAGTCTTGCTGAGCCATGCTCCGACCCCTGCCTGCATGATAGCTGTAATGGCGTGATCTATGGTGGAGTATTGAAGTGAAAATTCCTCAGAGGGGATAAGGGAGTTCAGACTAGGTGAGGCAGAGGTGTGAGGTGCAGACAGATCGATGATAATTCTTTGTTTGTGGGAAGATTTCCCTGTGACAATACCGATGGGGTTTGTCCGCCATGTGGAAAAAGGAGGGGACTGAAAGGGTCCCAATAGGAAGCCCTCTGCCACTTCTTTGGCTATGAGTGTGCTAACCGCTGTAGGGTTTTGTTGTGCAGATTGTAAATTAGGACATTCAAGGATTCCTGAAGGCATGTGTATGAGACCAGTATGGAATCCTTGTGATAGACCAGTGATGATGAAGTCTACCAAATGTCTAGATGGATGTCGTGACAGTAATGCCGTGAGTACAGAAATATTTATCTCAGTTAAGTATTGCTTAGGGTACATTTTATTTGGACACATGGTTTTCGCATGTGCCCTAAAACATTTTGAACATATATGCAATAACCGACAACCGCTGTAATTACATGCACCGACATTGAAATTATTACATATTTGGGACTTCCCCAAAAACTTGATAGGTCGACCCAGTTTGTCTTTGGGTGTTCTCTCTGCTGACACAGCGGAGCTAGTGCCCTGCGAGGTGGTAGGTTCGTTCGCAGTGGTCGGACAAAAATTGGCAGTATGAGCCATGGAGGAGCAGTGTGCACAGGCCGGTGCTCTTAGACCTGCAAAGTGCCTGCAAAAATGATCGTATCAATCTTACTCCAGTTGGACCTTGTCCCGTACTGTGAGAAGGCGCCAGACACTTTGGCAGAAAAGGATCTATGGTAGTCATAGAAAGCTGACCCACCATATTTGTTGCCCAGATCAACCAGCCTGTGCATATATAAGTCAAACTCCTCACGTCTGTGGGGATATACCGTACAGACCACATCCCGATAAATGCCAAAAGCTAATACAAATTCTGGAATGGTTGGCTTCCTATTTAATCGTGCATCCCTGGATTTGACCACCACTGAAATATCGTCATAAGTGTAGGTCTTATGTTCCACTATATCCTGGGAGGCAATTAGTAGTGAGGCCAGATTTACATCTTTACCTTCCAGGATATCTCTCCTGAGGTGCTCAGGAATCATGTGGGCAGGGTAAACTTCTTGGTCATCCGAGGTGATAGCTGGAGAAACTGATTGCGACTCCACCACTGATGGGGGAATTGCCGTGGCCGGTCCAGCCATAGTGAGGGCTGTAGTGACCGATTCAAGTTTCTCCAGCCTAGAATTGACCTTGCTCATGGATGTCATGAGGGACGTGAGCATGTCATGTATGTTTCCTGGGTGGGACTGGCTCGACCCTTCCCCAGCGTCCATGTTATCGGTTGAGGTGTGTAATAATTTGTAAAGTTCCGCTTTCCTTGCTGTTGCTGGAAAAGGGATTTGTCGTCTCCTGAGTTCGCTAGTGATACGAGGGATAGTCCATGATCTGAAAGATGCTGGACTAGCCGTATCTTCCTCCTGTGATGGGGTGTTTGTTCTAGCCGGAGTCCTTGGGATGGAGAAATCCTCTACCCCTTCTTGAGACATACTAGATTACAAAGTATATGGTTAGCGTAAAAAACCCCCGAGGGGATGTACTGGCAGGCTAATTATGCCGGATGAGGCGAAAAATTAAACTTGTTCTTTGGTGACAGGTGAGGCCCTGCTAGTTGCCAAGTGGCTATGAGAGGCTCTATCTATGCGTTGGCGCGAGGGGTTATTGAGGCCACCCGACGTAGTGGCAGGAATTCGTAGGCCTCTCGGTGACAATACAAGAAAACAGGGGAAGGGAGTGACAGGTGGCACCCTCTCTATAATGCGAGGCGGCTAACTCACGTGTGGCCCGGGGGGCATTACCTCCGAAACGTTGAGGCGGGGTGTTGGCCTCGCGGACCACTAAACGATAGGCAGAATGCCCGGAGGGGGGATACCTATTTGGGCCTATAACCCCTAAAATTGCCAGTACTCTATGTCCTAAGTAGAGGAGGAACCATATGTGATGTATGGCGTGAGCAGGCTTAACGTACCTGGTAGTATGTATGCGTTTGATAAGCGATAGGTAGAGAAAACTGGAAAAAACCTAAAGGGATAGAAAAACCAAATATGATAGTGTGAGAATTGGATCCTATGATACCAATTTGGACTAGTTAGTTGTGATGAGTTCTAGTAGTACATATGGAAGGGGAATACATGAATGATATTGGCCCGACTGGCCCTGTATGTGGTATGGTAATCATGCTTAGGGGTGTGTATGATATGTCTCTATGGTGACAAGATTAATGCGTATGATATAGTAATGCTAGTGTTTGTAGTATAATAAGGTGCAGGATTTAAAACAATACCGTATATGTTAGGCCGTAAACGTAAGCCATGAAAAGAGGTAAGTACGAGGTACAGAAATATTTGAGAAATTATCCCAAATTAGGAAACAAACGTGACGTATGAGTGGTTGAATCAAGACGTGTGATTCAACCCGAAAGTTTGTGAGATTTTATGAGACCGTGTTCTTGTGTACTTGGTATGTCGTTTGAGTACACAAAGAAAAAGTCAGAATATATAAGTGCCATGTAAGAAACGTGAGTACATGGTATGATAGAAACGTAATTTCTAAACATAATTTATAACGTAAATCCTACAAGAGATATCTGTAAAATGTAAAAGCTTGTCTAAGCTTAACTCCATAAATATATGTATATAACATGAAGAATTTCAAGAAAAACTTAATAATGCCATATCTGCTAAAAGATTGAACCATAACCTAAATAAATACTTATTTATAAGTAGTTAACAGGGGTATTGCCCCAGTCATATGCAAGGATTTCGTAATTTGCATAAAATAAATAACAGTAATAACATGAAACCAACTATAGCTGCTGATATGCAGAACAAGTTTGCTTAATACAAGAAAAACCGAAACCGATATGCCTGCCGGCAGCAAAGGGGTTAATATGCCTGTGACTTGGCCGTAAAGCGTGTGGCCGTAAAGTAAGGCCGTTTTAAATCGCGACGCCGTGGGAAATGATCCGGGCGACGGACTTACGATTTTGAAGTCCTGTGGACTTAATCTGCGACGAAAACACCGGGTATGTGCGTGGCTGAACGGGCGGAAAACCTGTAAGGATTCCTGGACACAGCTACACCAAACGAAAACCGCGGGTTTTGAAAAGCAAGATGGCGCCGTACGTGAACCGGAAGTGGATTCTCGATGCAGCGCTGACCTCGAACGGTATGGAGCCAGGTAAGGGGTGTCCCTTAAGTAGGGAGAAGGTGAGTCATACGCCCCTCCCACAATTACAGGCCAAAAGGCCTTAATACACATATATTATATATATATATATATATATATATATATATTTGTAACGGCACCCCCAGGCATAAAAGGGGTTAAAAGCCGTTTAGGAGATATAACCTTCCAGATATACAGGCAGCTACTGTAGACACCAATCCACCGAACCGGAGAAGCATACGAATGCTCTCAAACATACGAATGCTGTAAACAGCCGAATAGGAAAAAAACATACGAATAGGTTTACACTCCTAGCAGTCGAACTGGAACAGCATACAACAAGTCCCCCCAAGAATGAGACAGGGCTCCATTTTGAGGGTCAAGCTGGAACAGACAGAGCTGTGGGTTTATTGTTCTTATATACACATTCTTACACATTAGTACCACCCACAGGGTTTTGGAAAACAACCAATAAACACGTACAATACACTCAGACACTCCCACACAAATTCCTCCCCTCTGCATGTGATTCAATTACCTTACACAATGGGTAATGTAATTATCACAGGCAGAGAAATAGTTTTTCCACTTTATTCATAATTTTAAAAGTATGCATCACATTCACATAACACAACTTACATTTTCAGAATCAACATACTCCAAATACAAACATACACCAAAATCATACAAATTGGTCCAGTGGTTCAAAAGATAGATCGTAGTCCTTTGTGAGCAAATGTAGCATGGCTTTTCTGCCCAAAACCAGTTCCACAGAGTCTTCTATCCTGGAGATAATTGGGAAGTAATCCAATTATCTCCAAGGACAGAGGCAAAACTCCATTAAACACATGGCAGCAAAAGACAATAAAATACATAAAAATATATAACTGTGCAGCCATTGCATAACACAGGTACATTCAACATATCCCCAGATAGCTCAGATTTGAGCGCACATTATTACTGAATGGCGCTCAGATCACACACATACAGTTCAATTGCCATGAAGTCTTTCCCATAGTCTTTCATTATACGAATGGCTCCATGGCATAGCTATCTGAGATATCACCGCTCAAACAGGGCAACAACCGAATTACCCGGCTTTCGTGCCTTTTCAGGGGAAAATCAAGCGTTTCAACATGGGGCCATAGTCTAAAGGCAGGAGGAGGGCAACCAGGCTCCTCCAATGCACAGTGGCAAGATTGGTCTCGTCACATTTCTCCCCTTTTCCAAACAGGTTTACAGGGTATCTGACCTCCTGCCGGTCAGTGCCCTGGTTAGTCCTGCAACCCACCCATAAAACACAATTAGTAGTACAGCCCACCCACAATAAATGGTTACTACACCTGAGTATGAGGAAAAGTTGTCCATGTCCAGGTGCCTCACCGCAGCTATGTGGGGGACTGGTACGCTGAATTGGTGGATTGTGAGGTGGGCAGAGACCAGCTGTACTCTGCCTGATGCCAGCACTACCACGGAAGTAGCCTGGTGGGAGCCTGGTTGCTGGAGGGGGAGACCGACTGTCTCCCCTTTGGATACATAGCAGTGCTGCTGGAGGGGGAGACTGATAGTCTCCCCTTTGGACAAAGCACCATGCTGCTGTGGGGGGAGACAGACTGTCTCCCCTTTGGCTAAACAGCCCTGTTGCTGGGGGACAGGACCGACCTCCCTACCCCCTGTGGTTTGGGCACAGAGACTACGGTCCCATCTGCACCGGTGTGGGGCTTATCATCTCCCCTTGGTGGGCTAGGCTGCTGCTGGGGAGGGGGGACGGGGTTCTCCCCTCCCAGTAGAAGACTCTGCCGCTGGGGAGCAGGTCCGACTGTCCTCACTCCCTGTAGCTTGGGCGCAGAGACCATAGTCCCATCTGCGCCGGTGGGGAACTTAGTGTCTCCCCTTGGTGGGCTAAGCTGCCACTGGGGAGAGGGGGTAACAAGCCCTTACACACTTTCAGCCACTGGGGAGGAGAGACACTGCTCTCCACTCCCTGCATTTCACACTGCCGCTGGGGAAAGGAGACACTGCTCTCTATTCCCTGCAAATCACACTGCTGCTGGGGATCTGAGCCGACCACCCAGCATCCCTGTAGCTCACCCTGCCACTGGGGAGGACGCTGTTCTCCTCTCCCTGCAAGGTACACTGCCGCCGGGGAGGGGAAACGATGCTCTCCACTCCCTGCACTTCACACTGCCGCTGGGGAAAGGAGACATGGCTCTCTATTCCCTGCAAATCAATCTGCTGCTAAGGATCTGGGCTGACCGCCCGGCATCCCTGTAGGGCTGGTGGAGAGACCTCGGTCCCATCTCCACCTGCCGCCTGGGGTTCCTCCCAGTAAATCTCTACAATATCTTCCCAGCTGAAGGGGTCTGGAACTGGATCTGCCGCTCTGCTTTTCTGTCGTGCCTTTTCAATGGAGTGGAACAGATGTTGGTAGTCCTGCTCCAGCTCCATCTCTCAGGTCGCTAGGTGGGCCAGGTCTTGCTCCACCTCGTGAGGGTCATCCCAGTAGTACATACTCTTCCTCCACTCAAAAATGTCACGGAGCCAGTGTGACGAAGTGCCCTTCGCCACTTGTGCCTGGAGGGGACTACTGGCTTGCCTCCTGCGTTCCAACTATGGCCCGTATGCTAATAGCTGTATTTTCCCCTGCAGAAAGGTTTATTTGTGTATTTCTGCCGGGGCATTCTGGACTTTCAGTATGGTAGTAGTGCTATCCCAGATAGCTATGCCATGGAGCCTATTTGTGTAACAAAAGACTATGGAAAAGACTTTGGCTCCATGGCGATTGAACTGTATGTATGTGATCTGAGCGCCATTTCGTAATAATGTGCGCTCAGATCTAAGCTATCTGGGGATATGTTGCATGTATATGTTTTATGTAGTAATTGTAACATTGTGTAATTTTATGTATTTTTGCTGCCATGTGTTCAATGGAGTTTTGCCTCTGTCCTTGGAGATAATTGGATTGCTTCCCAATTATCTCCAGGATAGAAGACACTGTGGAACTAGTTTTGGGCAGAAAAGCCATGCTTCATTGGTCACAAAGGACTTCCGACTAACTTTTGAACTAATGGAAGGATTTGCATGATTTGGTTATGTTTATATTTAAAGTATGCTGATTCTGAATATGTATGTTTTATGTGAATATGATGCATATTTTTAAAGTTACAGTATATGTGTAAAAAGTGTATTTTTCCTGCCTGTGATAAATTATATTAACCCATTGTGTACAGTAATTATATCACAGGCAGAGGGGAGTGATTGTATGTTGGTGCTGGGTGTGTTTTACGATTTTCCTGTAAACGATTGGTTGTACTGTGTGGGGACTTGCATAAAAGCCAGTGTGTGGTCATTAAAATCAGATCATCTTGTACCTTTCTTGAAGCCTTGGCTCATGTTTGGGGAATTGGAGAACTACACTCTGGGGATTGCTATAATCACTATACTGCCCAGGGTATGCTCACTAAGCACTGGAAGCTGGACCATGGCCTTGGGTCCAGGGTGGGTGGAGATGGCGAGACCCCGGCGCAGCTGCATCGCTGGAAGTGGGGTCTGCAGTGCTGATGGTGTCGGTTGGAGTGCTTGGAGTCCTCAGCGAGCACTAGGCACATCGATTGGCGGAGGTACTCAGTCGGAGTGCCAGCGTTCCATCACAGCCAGGTTTGTGTAGAGCTCCCAGAATCAGGCCCGAAAAAGACTCCCATAACAAACCAGGGTCATCAAACTCCTCTCCCTCTGGCTTGTCATGCTCGGCTGTCCAGGGTATATACTGCGCTGCATACCACCAGAGTGCCTGGTAGGCATCTTCCAGCCACAGCTCGTGCCATACCCGGTGCTCTAGTTCCTTTACCAACTCCTCCAGGGGCTGCTCTCCCAGGAGGGGCATCCACAGTGCCACTCGTGTCTGCTGTCGCTGCACCTCACTGGGGAGTCCCTCGCCCCGCTGGTGCTGTATATTATCCAGTGCCTGGTACCAGAAGCCTTTGCGGACTGCGTCTCGATCGTCCATGACACCTTAATTGTATAAAACTGCTGGTTCCATCCTGCTGCTATCAGGGTCGCTGTACTCAGACATGCGTTGCCCTCAATTTGTAAATCCAGGGAATGGTGTTTCCTTGTAGCTGTTCTTCTGGGCTGTGGGAATGATCCCGCCGCTAGCCACCAATGTAACGTAATTGTATCACAGGCAGAGGGGAGGATTTTGTGTGGGAGTGTCTGAGTGTATTGTACGTGTTTATTGGTTGTTTTCCAAAACCCTGTGGGTGGTACTAATGTGTAAGAATGTGTATATAAGAACAATAAACCTACAGCTCTGTCTGTTCCTGCTTGACCCTCAAAACGGAGCCTTGTCTCGTTCTTGGGGGGACTTGTTGTATGCTGTTCCAGTTCGACTGCTAGGAGTGTAAACCTATTCGTATGGTTTTTCCTATTCGGCTGTTTGCAGCATTTGTATGTTTGAGAGCATTCGTATGCTTCTCCGGTTCGGTGGATTGGTGTCTACAGTAGCAGCAGTATATCTGTATATCTTGAAGGGAATATGTCCTAAATGGCTTTTAACCTCTTTTATGCCTGGGGGTGCAGTTACAATTGGTGGCAACAGTGGGATCGTTCCCACAACCAGAAGGACAGCTACAGGAGACACCATTCCATGGATTTTACAATTTGAGGGCAACGCATGTCCCAGTACAGCGGCCCTGACAGCACCAGGATGGAACCAGCAGTGGCGTACAGCTACTCTATGAGAGAATTTGACAATATGATGGGATTGCGGCTGAAGTACTACGGACCCAATCCACCTGAGAAATCGGTGCAGCTTATGAGGAACCTAGTGTTCAAGAATCTGCAATACCGGGCAGAAAGAGAAGGTCAGCTGGCACGTTGGGAGGAACTCCAGCGCCAGGTACTGCAGGGAATTGGGAGCCCAGTCTCCATTCCCCAGCGGCAGACTGAATTGCAGAGAATTGGGAGCCCAGTCTCTATTCCCCAGCAGCAGTGTGATTTATTGGGAATTGGGAGCCCAGTCTCCATTCACCAGCGGCATTGTGATTTATTGGGAATTGGGAGCACAGTCTCCATTTCCCAGCGGCAGGCTGAGTTATAGGGGGCAGAGATAGTTTGTCCTGTCCCCCAGCAGCAGTGTGTGTTACAGGGAATTGGGAGCACAGTCTCCGTTCCCCAGTGGCAGTGCGATTTATTGGGAATTGGGAGCCCAGTCTCCATTCCCCAGCGGCAGGCTGAGCTACTGGGGGCAGAGACGGTTGGTTCTGTCCCCCAGCAACAGGGCTGTTTAGCCAAAGGGAAGACAGTTGGTCTCCCCCTTCGGCAGCAGAGCTGTGTATCTAAAGGGGAGACAGTCGGTCTCCCCCTCCGGTAGCAGAACTGTGTATCTAAAGGGGAGACAGTCGGACAGTCGGTCTCCCCCTCCGGCAGCAGAACTGTGTATCTAAAGGGGAGACAGTCGGTCTCCCCCTCCAGCAGCAGAGCTGTGTATCTAAAGAAGAGACAGTCGGTCTCCCCCTCCAGCTACCAGGCTTCCACCAGGCTACTCCCGTGGTAGTGCTGGCACCAGGGCAGAGTATCGTTGGTCTCTGCCCACTCAGCAACCCACCAAGTCAGCTTACCAGTCCCCCACACAGCCATGGTGAGGCACCGGGACATGGACAAGTTTCTCCTCTACCCAGGTGTAGTAACCAGTTATTGTGGGTGGGCTGTATTACTGTGCTTCATGGGTGGGCTGCTGGACTAACCAGGGCACTGACCGACAGGAGGTTAGTCTGTCTGGAAAAGGGGATAGATGTGACGAGACCAATCTCGCCACATTGCATTGGAGGAGCCTGGTTGCCCCCCTGTTGCCTCTGGACTATGGCCCCATGGTAAACCTTGTATTTTCCCCTGCAGAAAGGCTTGTTCGTGCCTTTCTGCCAGGGTGTTCGGTAAATTCAATGTACCGAACAAACGCACGAATGACTGGACCACCTGGGAGCTGGAGTGTGCCATCAATTGACCTCCCAGAAGCTGCGGTTAACCACAGCTTAATTGACAAATGCTGGGTGGCCTTTGTTCATTTGCCGAACACGTGGCGGTGGCCATTTTAAAGTCCCGAACAACCAGCGGTGTTCAGCTCCCAAACTATGGAACTGGAAACAGACACTTATTTGCGCGAACACCGCTGAGCCGTCAGCCTCCTTGCTTCTGCATACAGTCATTGTCTGTTCATTCGGTAGTTTAACCGTATGAACAGCATCACCCCAGATAGCCATGCCATGGAGCCTATTCGTATAACGAAAGACTATGTGAAAGACTTTGGCTCCATGGCGATTGAACTGTATGTATGTGATCTGAGCGCCATTCGGTAATAATGTGAGGTCAGATCTAAGCTATCTGGAGATAGGTAGAATGTAAATGTTTTATTCATTATTTGCAACATTGTGTATTTTTGTGTCTTTTTACTAACATGTGCTCCATGGAGTTTTGCCTCTGTCCTTGGAGATAATTGGACTACTTCCCAGTTATCTCCAGGATAGAGGGGAGGGATTGTAATGTACTGTGGGAGTGTTTTAACCCTGTATGCCTGTGATTGGTCATTTTATCATTGGTGTCCCAGTCTTCCATCTGGTGCCCTAGGGGAGTGTCCACCAGGTGGAAGACCTGCATAAATACCGGGCAGGTAGCCCTCAATAAACCAGACCACTGCTTGACCCTCAACACGGAGCTCTGTCTCATCTTTGGGGGGATTTACTTAATGCTGTTAGAGACTGATTGCCAGGAGTGTAAGCTGCTTGGGTGCTTTTCCTGTTCGTCGGCTAGCAGCTATTCGTGAGGTTCCAGTTCGGGAGTTTGGAGTGCTATATTGTATGCAGTTCGGGAGTTTAGAGCACTCCCTTGTATCCAGTTCGGGAGTTTGGTGTTCTGCAGTAGCTGTGCCTGTGTCTCTGGAAGGGAAGATCTAATAAACGGCAGTTTAACCCTTTTATGCCTGGGGGTGCCGTAACAATATTAATATTAAAATACACTTAGACAGTGTATGTGTGTGTATGTGTAAATGTGTATATATATACTTAGATCATGTATATATAATAAATAAATATGGTCTAAGTATATGTTATTTAATTTTTAACAGTTTTAAACTTTTATTTTACATTTTACAGCTAGCAAGGGTACTGCCTGTGATTCCAGGCGATCCCATTGCTGGCAATTCTGTGGACGGCTATGCCTTCCATGTGATCGTGAGGTCCTCGCAAGGACCTCACGATCACATGGCCCAGGAGGGTGGGATCAGAAGCAGGGGGACTCCCTGGGATGCCAGGTGAGTCCCCCCCACCACCCAGCGTGGGTGACCAGGTATGTGAATAGTACGGCGAGGATGTTCTATGCCGCCCGCCGGCGTATAGGACCGGGTCCCCAAGGACAGAATAGAACGTCAGCCATCCTTAAGGAGTTAATGTTAAAAAAAATTATATTACAATTAAAGTATTCAACACATTAGTACAATTATTTAATAAAAACTCACCTATATATCTTACTTATTAAACATTGAATTATCAGGAATTCAAAATGTAGAAATAACAACTGATTTGGAAAATATTCTCCACCATCATAGATTAGCTATATTAAGCTACATATTGACATTTCTTTTTTTATTTATTTTTAATGCCCTTATGTATTTTAAGGCTTAGATAAGGGATAATGTTTAAATCCTGGTATACCATCATAGCAAAATAATATGTAAATGTTGAAATGTGTTTTAAAGGAGGGCATACAGCTGTTTATGAATGTAATTATTGCCATTGCAGTTTCAAGCTTATATGGTTTTCTATGACCTTCTTTGTCATTGAGTCCTTAAGTATTACAAGGACCATTGCTATTCTGAGTGTCTCTAAAAAAATGTAGTTGACTTGATAGACAGTGCAAAATCTTAAACCGAAACTCATTAGCAATACATGTACCTACTTATCATGATTTTTCAGTTCATTAATTATAATAAAATGCAATAATATGATAATTAACAAAAATGTCAAAATTATTACTACAAATTTGTCTTTACTATATATGTAAATTATTTAGCATTGTAGGTTTATAAAATTTCTAAATGTATACATAAATAAATATATAATAATTTACAGCACTAGGACACAGTTCATATATAGTGATGTCACGAACTGAAAATTTTCAGTTCGCGAACAGGGAACGCGAACTTCCACAAATGTTCGCGAACGGACGAACCGGGCAAACCGCCATAGACTTCAATAAGCAGGCGAATTTTAAAAGTTGTTTCAAGGGGACTAACACCTAGACTGTGGCATGCCGAAGGGGGATCCATGGCAAAACTCCCATGGAAAATTACATAGTTGATCCAGAGTCTGGTTTTAATCCATAAAGGGCATAAATCACCTAACATTCCTAAATTGTTTGGAATAACGTGCTTTAAAACATCAGGTATGATGTTGTATCGATCATAGTGTAAGGGTTACGCCCGCTTCACAGTGACAGACCAAACTCCCCGTTTAACGTACCGCAAACAACCGCAAACAGTCCATTTGCACAACCGCAAACTCCCCATTTGCACAAGGTTGGATACCAAGCTAGCGATGTCCCGTTCCTTGTCCTCACTGATGTCAATGAAGGTCTCTTCCTCCACCCAGCCATGTACAACACCAAGGATCTCACTGAAGGTATGTTCTTCCCCCCAGCCACGTACAACACCACGGGTACCAGATAGGTGACACCGAGCACCCTGGGACGCCTGCTGTGTTTGTACTTCCACCTCCTCAAAGCCACCTTCCTCCTCTGACTCCTCTTCTTCAGACTCCTCTCTCTCTGCATTGCCTCTCTCTGTGTTATTATAAGGTGTGTTAAGTAGTACTATTCCTATCAGTTTAATCCCTGTTACGTCCCCTATCAGGGGACGTGTATATGGCATCGATTTTAGGAACCGGGAGATGGAAAAAGATGCTTGGTTGGTCCTCCTACTTCAAATTTGGGGCACTGCGCGTGCAATCTAATGTGCCACCAGATAGGAGTGGTGTGTTAAGTAGTACTATTCTTATCAGTTTAATCCCAATGTCACGACTACTAGTGTGGTCCAGCATGCAGAAACTATGTAAACAAATACATAGGCAAGAAAAGGAAAATAAAAGGACAGAGCATAAACTGGACCTTAGAATGGCTGGACTAATACGCTAGAGACAGAGAATGGTCAAAGGGAAAGCCAAGGTCAAGGAAGCCAGAAAATACACAATACCGTTTACACAAGCCAAGTCAGGGAAACCAGAATTCAGAATAACCAGGGAAAAGCCAAGATCAGGATACCAGGAAATCAGATTCACAATGATAAAGCACTCTCAGGAAACCAGGAACAGGAAACCACGACAGGTCAAGATACTGGGGTGAGCTAGGGATTTAAATATCACGCGGCAGGCCGGCAGCCGCGACACCCTGTTACGTCCCCCTCATCAGGCCTTAATAAAGGTGAGGTAATCTAGACTTTTTTGACCTAGGCGACTTCTCTTCTCAGTGACAATACCTCCTGCTGCACCGAAGGTCCTTTCTGACTGGACACTTGAAGCAGGGCAGGCCAGAAGTTCTATCGCAAATTGGGATAGCTCAGGACACAGGTCAAGCCTGCACACCCAGTAGTCAAGGGGTTCATCGCTCCTCAGAGTGTCGATATCTGCATGTGTCGATATCTGTTACCTGTCGGTCGAGTCGTTCTCTGAGGGTGGACTCCGAAGGGCTGTGGAGATGCGTAGGACTTAAAAAGCTCTGCATGTCCTCTATCAACAACACGTCTGTAAAGCGTCCTGTCCTTGCCGGCGTGGTCGTGGGAGGAGGAGGATTACTTTCACCTCTTTCCCTGTTAGATTCCCGTTGTGCTGTGACATCACCCTTATACGCAGTGTAAAGCATACCTTTTAATTGATTTTGGAACTGCTGCATCCTTTCTGACTTGCCGTAATTCGGTAACATTTCAGGCACTTTCTGCTTATACCGGGGGTCTAGTAGCGTGGACACCCAGTACAGGTCTTTCTCCTTCAGCCTTTTTATACGAGGGTCCCTCAACAGGCACAACAGCATGAAAGACCCCATTTGCACAAGGTTGGATGCCGAGCTACTCATGTCCTGTTCCTCGTCCTCAGTGATCTCACTGAAGGTATGTTCTTCCCCCCAGCCACGTACAACACCACGGGTACCAGATAGGTGACACCGAGCACCCTGGGATAACTGTTGTGGTTGGTCTTCCTCCTCCTCCTCAAAGCCACATTCCTCCTCTGACTCCTCTTCCTCACCAGCGTTGCCGCAGGTCCAGCAAGCGATGCTGATAAGGCTGTTTCTGGTGGTGATGGTGACCACAACTCTTCCTCTTCCTCTTCACGCTCATTTACGGCCTGATCCAGCACTCTTTGCAGGGCACGCTCCAGGAAGAGAACAAATGGTATGATGTCACTGATGGTGCTTTCGGTGCGACTGACTAGGTTTGTCACCTCCTCAAAAGGACGCATGGGCATGAGCGTCCAGTAACGTGGCAAAAAAATTCCCAGCTCCGCAGAGGCTGTCCTAGCACCCCTGTCATACAAATACTCGTTAACGGCTTTTTCTTGTTGGAGCAGGCGATCGAACATTAGGAGTGTTGAATTCCAACGTGTCGGGCTGTCGCAAATCAAGCGCCTCACTGGCATGTTTTTTTCGCCGCTGGATATCTGAAAACTGCGCCATGACCGCGTAGGAACGCCTGAAATGGCCACACACCTTCCTGGCCTGCTTCAGGACGTCCTGTAAGCCTGGGTACTTATGCACAAAGCGTTGTACGATCAGATTACACACATGTGCCATGCACGGCACATGTGTCAACTTGCCCAAATGCAATGCCGCCAACAAATTTCTTCCATTGTCACAAACCACTTTGCCGATCTCCAGTTGGTGCGGAGTCAGCCACTGATCAACCTGTGCATTCAGGGCAGACAGGAGTGCTGGTCCGGTGTGACTCTATGCTTTCAGGCAAGTCAACCCCAAGACGGCATGACACTGCCGTATCCGGGATGTGGAATAGTACCTGGGGAGCTGGGGGGGTGCCGTTGATGTGGAGCAAGACGCAGCAGCAGAAGAGGTCTCAGCCGAGGAGGTTATGGAAGAGGATGGAGTAGGAGGACAACTGAAAAAGGAAACAGACCAGGTGGGTCGGAAGAAATAGGGCGCCCCCTTGTGGATTACCATATATATATGTACATATAAAACATAACCTTTAATAGTTACTGCATTAAAATACTCATATTGGAAATAAAAAGATGAGGATAACAAAACATAATTAAAATAAGTATGGATAGGTGAGACTGATAACTCTGAGTGGGATATATAATCTATTAGAAATATCACTTCGAAAAAATCTTGAAGTAGAAAAGAAAAGTCCCACTTAAGTGCTGATAATATTGCAGAGTAATGGTAACTTGTAAAAATGTTACTATCTGAATGATAGTGTGTAATTAAATGATCCTCCTAGCTAGGATACTCCTCTTCCAATCAATTGCTTAGAGAATGGTCTAAAATAAAGAGTAGCAAACTTGTGCTACATATAAAGGAGAGAAGTTTGCACCTATAAATTGCACAGAGGTCTGTTACAAAGTGGCTAAATTGCTCAATTATATAGGAGTCAGCAGTGAGGTGATACAATGTAGGTATTGCCTCTACAGCTGTCAGATGGCAAAACCTCACTGTGGGGTTGGGGAGATGAAAAAGAAGCTAGTCTCCCCCACAAGGCATGAAAAAGTGTCCCTGTTCGGCACCCACCCCAGTATAGCAACACGCTCGCCCAACGCAGAGACTTCTAACTGGCTGACTACCTAAATCTGTAACAGCTCAAGCACAGTCACCTATTCAGACTTGCTACCTGCTACCTAACACGTGTTTCGGCGCTGCTAAACGCGCCTTCTTCTGAGGCTATACAGGCGTCCTCAGAGCACCGGTGGCTCATTTATACCTCCATTACACCAATAGGCAGAGGGGGCGTGTGTCATGAGTTCGCGTCAGAAAACCGGGACCCGAACTTGCCACGCCCCCTAATGACGTATCATTATGCTTAGTTGACACCTACTTATGTGTGTAAGCGTGTTTTAATGCCTTGACCGCCGTTATTGCTACAGGATAGTGTCTCTCTAACACAAAGGGTACCTGGACGTAATTATACAATGTTGCATCTAAGTAATATCTTTGAAATAAGGAGAGAGATGAACATTAAGACATAGAATGAAATAAATAAGCTTACATAGGTGTTCATTTCTGGAATTATTTCTTAAAGTACTGGACTGATTCAGCAGGAATAATAAATGTAGTAATCTATAAAAGTCCATAGAGAGAACCTATCTGTAACGGACCGTTCTGCACACAAGGGGTAAAAAACGTTTAGGCGATCGTCCCCCTTTCCAGAGATGCAGGCACAGCTATTGTAAAACACCAAACTCACGAACCGCCAATAAGGGAATGCTCCAAACTCCTGAACGGCATCCAATATAGCACTCCAAACACACGAACTGGAACCATGCGAATCGCTGCTAGCAGACGAATAGGAAAAGCATCTATCAGCGTTCAGTAAATCCCCACCTGGTGGACACTCCCCTAGGGGACCAAATGGGAGACTGTGACAAAAGACAGACAAGTTGACAAATAGGACACACATTATATTCCCACAATGCATCCTGGCTTCTTCCCCTCTGCCTTGGAGATAATTGAGAAGTAATTCAATTATCTCCCAAGACAAAGGCAAATCGCCATTATGCACGTGGGGATACTAAAACATGAATTACTGTTAAAATACACCATGTGAGACACATTACATTAAAACTATACATTTAACATGTCCCCAGATAGCTCAGGTCTGAGCGCACATTATTAACGAATGGCGCTCAGACTACACGAATACAGTTCAATCGCCATGGAGCCAAAGTCTTTACACAGTCAGTTCTCATGCGAATGGGCTCCATGGGATTCCTATCTGGGGTATAACATAGCCAAGTAAAACTACCGAACCCCGGCCGTTCGTGTACTTCCACCGAACAAGAAGGGAGGTCGGAGGCTTCAGCGGTGTTCGCGCAAAACTGTGTCCGATTTTAGTTCCATGAATTGAGCGTCGAACACCGCTGTGCGTTCGCGGGTTTAAAATGGCCACGACCTTGTGTTCGTGATACGAATGGCGGCCACCCAGCATTCGTCAATTAAGCTGCGGTTAACCGCAGCTTCAGAGAGGCTAATTGCCGGCACACTCCAGCTCCCAGGTGGTCTAGTCATTCGTGCGGTTGTTCGGTAGATTGAATCTACCGAACACCGGGCAGAAATGCATGAATAAGTCTTTTCTGCAAGGAAAAATATGTCTTTTAACAGGGGGCCATAGTCCAAAGGCAGCAGGCGAGAAACCAGGCTTCTCCAATGCAATGTGGCGAGATTGCTCTCGTCACACTATCTTACTAAACATAGAAAATCTCACTGTAAAATTCTATATTATAATCCTGGCTTTGCCTCACTGGTCTGGGGTTCAGTATACATTCTCGCTAATGTCATGTGAGGGTCAAAGGGAAAGCTAATTAACCCTATCAGATAATGTATTGAGACTCTTAGGTCCATGTACTATATTCATACCCAAACGTATAATACGAGATTGTAAAAACCGCTTAAAGGTGTAATTGTACATATTATTAAGCGTGGAAGAAACCGCTTATGTAGAGTAGGTTTGTACTATGTCAACTGCCAGAAGAATGTGGGCCACTGGTGTAGGAGGAGTAGAGAAGGTAGCAGCAGGCCTGCCTGCAAGTCGTGGCGGTGTCACCAACTCCTCTGCAGAGCCACGCATTCCATGTTTGGCAGCCATCAGCAGGTTTACCCAATGCGCAGTGTAGGTGATATACCTGCCCTGACCATGCTTTGCAGACCAGGTATCAGTGGTCAGATGGACCCTTGCCCCAACACTGTGTGCCAGACATGCCATTACTTCCTTTTGCACAATCGAGTACAGGTTGGGGATTGCCTTTTGTGCAAAGAAATTTCGGCCGGGTACCTTCCACTGCGGTGTCCCAATAGCTACAAATTTTTTTGAACGCCTCAGACTCCACCAGCTTGTATGGTAAAAGCTGGCGGGCTAAGAGTTCAGTCAAGCCAGCTGTCAGACGCCGGGCAAGGGGGTGACTTTGTGACATTGGCTTCTTATGCTCAAACATGTCCTTGACAGACACCTGACTGTGGGCAAATGAGCAGGAACTGCTCAAGGCGAGAGATGGAGGGGCGGATGGTTGAGAGGGGGCAAGGAGGACAGCAGTGGTTAATGTGGCTGAAGATGCTGGACCAGGAGGAGGATGGCGGCTTTGAGTTTGTGTGCTGCTTGTACTCATGTGTTGATCCCATAGGCGTTTGTGATGTGCGATCATGTGCCTTCGCAAAGCAGTTGTACCTAGGTGGGTGTTGGACTTCCCACGACTCAGTTTCTTTTGGCACAGGTTGCAAATGGCATCACTGTTGTCAGAGGCAGGCACACACAAAAAATGCCACACTGCTGAGCTCTGCAATGATGGCATTCTGGTGGTGGCAACAGCATGCGTTGATTGGCGTGCTGTCTGGCTGACCCCGGGTGGCGATGCATGCTGTCTGACTGTGCCACTAGCTCCTTGCGACGACCTCCCCCTGCTTCCAACTCGTCTCCTCCTCCTCCTCTCTGTCTCCCCATCTGAACTTTCCCCCTGTTCTTCTTCTCTTCTAGCAGGCACCCACGTGACATCCACGGACTCATCGTCATCACCGCTTCACTTGTATCTGACAACTCATCAAAGGAAGCAGCAGCGGGTACATCATCATCATCATCACACCATACGTCCATGTGTGTAATGCTGCCTGACTGAGACATATCCCTGTTATCTACATCCTCTGGCAATAATGGTTGCGCATCACTCATTTCTTCCAACTGACGTGTAAATAACTCCTCTGACATACCAAGTGAAGCTGCTGTGGTGCTAGTGTTGGTAGTAGCTGGAGGAAGATGGTGCGTCAAAGTTCTGAGCGGAAGCTGTAGAAGATTGGGTGCCCTGTGTTAGCCAGTCAACTATGTCCTCAGAACTTTTCGAGTTCAGGGTACGTGGCCTCTGAACACTCGGCATTATTCTAGGGCCAAAGGGAATCACAGCACCATGACCATGACGGCCCCTGCGGAGTGGCCTGCCTCTGCCTGTCATTCTTTTTTTCGATTAGTGGTACTATGCGTGCAAGCTACTGTGACAACAGATATGAGTGGCACTGTGCAGTGGCAGAAGTTGGCAGAGTAGACGCTGTAGGCCTGACACACACGCTTGCAGACAACTAACTGCTATTCACTCTATTATTGTCATAATTGTATTTTTTTTTTTTTTAAATGTACACTGCTGTTACACCAGATATGAGTTGCACTGGTGTGACACTGTGCCCTGGCAGGCCCTGAAATGCACAAGCGTGAAGGAAACTGACTGCTATTATGTTACAGTCCAAAAAGTGTTTTTTTTTTTTAAAAATACAAGCTATTGTGACACCAGTGAGTGAGGGGTGGCACTGGGCAGGCCCTGAAACGCACACTCGTGAAAGAAACTGACTATTATATTACAGTCAAAAAAGTTTTTTTTTTTTTTTTTTAAATGCAAGCTATTGGGACACCAGTGAGTGAGTGGTGGCACTGGGCAAGTGGGCACAGTATATGCTGTGTGCCTATCACACAGGCTGGCATGCAGGCAACTGCAATTACATTACACAAAAAAAAGCAGACTGATGTTCTAGCCCTAAAAAGGGCTTTTTGGGGTGCTGTCCTTACAGCAGAGATCAGATGAGTCCTTCAGGACTGTAGTGGACACTGAATACACTAGCCTAGCTATCAATTTCCCTATCAAATCAGAATGCAGCTTCACAATGAATGTAAAATGGATGCTGTCCAGGAGGTGGGAGGGTCTGGGAGGGAGGGTCTGCTGCTGAATGGCTGGAATGTGTCTGCTGACTGTGAGGTACAGGGTCAAAGTTTACTCAATGATGACGAATAGGGGGCGGACCGAACAGCGCATATGTTCGCCATCTGAGGCGAACGCAAACAAGCGATATTCGCCAGGAACTATTCGCCAGCGAACCGTTCGGGACATCACTATTGATAAATTCTCCCAAGGCAATAAAAAGAGGAAAAATGACTGTGACCGAGGCTAGCAGTGTCAAGCAGGTCTGTGCTATAAAGAATGAGACCAGTATAAATATGCAGTTTAAAGGTGATTAGACTAAGGCATGCAGAAGCATCTTAAAGAAAACTGTAAAGGTGAAAAAAAAATTATATGCAAGACAGAGTGTTGGTGGTAAGCAAAAAACACCCAGAATGTGTAAGTAAAGCAAGTGGATACAGCCAGGGAAAGCAAAATTAAGCAGACACCACTGATTTACACCCAAGTGAACAAGTCAAAGGCATAAAAAGCTTGTAGTCACACATCTTCTGATCACGCTACAGTGAGGGAATTAAGGAAGGCACGTTGTCCTTGTAACGGGGATCCAGCAGGGTGGCCACCCAGTAATCAGCACAAGTTAGAATGTGGGCAACTCGGAAGTCGTTGCTCAGGCACTACAGCATGTAGTCGCTCATGTGCACCAGGCTGCCCAGAGACAAGCTGTCCTCTGTGGGAGGTGTATCGTCTGTGTCCTCCGTATCCCCCCCAGCCACGCTCTAGTGATGCCCACGAGCTGCGTTGGGTGCCACCCTGCTGTGAACAAGGTTTCTCCTCCTCATCCTCCAGAACTGTGCCCTGGCTGGACAATTGTGTACCTGACCTATGATGGTGCAGGAACCTCCCCTCCAAGCCACTTGTGAATGACTGGCCTGATAAACGTGGAAACAGTGCAAAATGGCACACAGGTCTCGCATGGAGGCCCACTCATTGGAGAGTGATGCTGTTCCGCAGAGCGTCTGACCCGTGCGTGCTGCAGCTGAAACTCCACTATAGCCTGCTGCTGCTCACACAGTCTCTCTAGCATGTGCAAGGTGGAGTTCCACCTTGTGGGCACATCGCATATGAGCGGGAAGACCGAATTTATACTGCAACGCAGACAGGCGAGCAGCAGCAGGGTGAGAACGCCAAAAGCGTCAGACGGCCCACACTTTCTGCAGCATCTCTGATATATCTGGGTAGTTGTTCAGGAATTTCTGCACCTCCAAATTCAGCACATACGCCAGGCAAGGGATGTGCGTCAAACCGGCTAGGCCCAGAGCTGCTACGAGATTTCGTCCATTATCGCACACCACCAGGCCGGGATTCAGGCTCAGTGACAACAACCACTCATCGGTCTGTTGTTCCATGCCCGTCCACAGATCCTGCGCAGTGTGGGGTTTCCCCCCAAACATAGAAGTTTTAAAACAGCCTGATGTCATTTCTCCCTCGCTGTGCTGAAGTTGGTGGTGAAGGTGTAACGCTGCCTGGATGAGGTGGTGGTAGAGGAGGAGGAAGTGGAGTAGGAGGAGGAAGTGGAGTAGGAGGAGGAGGCGAAGAGAAATACCGTGTGTAACGGACCGTTTTGCACAAAAGGGGTAAAAACCGTTTAGGCGATCGGCCCCCTTTCCAGAGATACAGGCACAGCTACTGCAGAACACCAAAACTCACGAACTGGATACAACATAGCACTCCAACTCCCGAACTGGAACCTCCCAAATAGCTGCTAGCAGACGAACAGGAAAAGCAGACAATCAGCTTACACTCCTGGCAATCAGTCTCTAACAGCATACAGTGAATCCCCCCAAGAACGAGACAAGGCTCCGTGTTGAGGGTCAAGCAGTGGTCTGAGGTGCTGGCACACCCAGCCTGGTTTTTATTACAGTCTTGCAAATACAGGACCGCCCACAGGAAGGTATAAAATATCCAGTAACATATTAGTTACAACCCACAGATTCCCTCCCCCTTATCCTGAGAGGTAACCCAATACACATACCTTTTACCACAATGCATCCTGGCTTCCTCTCCTCTGCCCTGGAGATAAGTGAGAAGTAATTCAATCTTTCACCTTTTACACATAACACACAGACATTTAACATATCCCCAGATAGCTCAGGTCTGAGCGCACATTATTAAGTGAATGGCGCTCAGACCACACGAATACAGTTTAATCGCCATGGAGCCAAAGTCTTTACAGTCAGTTTCATACGAATGGGCTCCATGGGATTCCTATCTGGGGTATAACACATTCAAACAAATCTACGAACCCCAGGCAGAAAAGCACGAATGAAGCTTTTCTGCAGGTAAAAAAGATGTCTTTTAACAGGGGGCCATAGTCCAAAGGCAGCAGACGAGCAACCAGGCTTCTCCAATGCAATGTGGCGAGATTGGTCTCGTCACACCGTGCAATCCTCAGTGGCGGAAGGACATGCGCCAAACTGCTATCCACCTCAGGCCCAGCTGCCACTACATTTGCCCAGTGTGCAGTTAGTGAGATATAGCGTCCCTGCCCGTGCTTACTTGTCCACGTATCTGCCACAGATGGTGTTGCGCAGTGCACACCTGATTTTGTCCGCCAATTGGTTGTGCAGGGAAGGGATGGCTCGCCTGGAAAAGTAGTGGCGGCTGGGAACCATGTACTGTGGGACAGCCACCGCCATCAGGTTTTTAAAACTGTCCGTCTCCACCAGACGCAATGACAGCATTTCAAAGGCCACGGATTTTGAAATGCTGGCATTCAGGGCCAGGGATCACAGGTGGCTAGGGGGGGTACTTCATCTTTCTCTCCAGTGTTTTGGAGATGGACAGGTGAACGCTTCCATGGGACAGTGTGGAGATGCTTGGGGACGGTGGCGGACATGATGGCGTTGCTGCTACATCCTCTATAGTCACAGTGGCACCTGCCACCCCACAAACAGAGGTGGAGGAAGAGGCCGAAACAGCAGCAGAAGAGGAAGCAGGAGGAGCCTGAGACCTTTCTTGGTTTTTGAGGTGCTTACTCCACTGCAGCTCGTGCTTTGCATGTAGATGCCTGGTCATGCAGGTTGTGCTCAGGTTTAGCACGTTTATGCCTCGCTTCAGGCTCTGATTGCACAGCGTGCAAACCACTCGTGTCTTGTTGTCAGCACATTGTCTGAAGAGCTGCCATGCCAGGGAACTCCTTGGAGCTGGCTTTGGTGTGCTCAGTCCCTGCGTGCGGTGAGCAGTAGCAGGCATACAGTCTAGGAGTGCCTCTGTGCGACCACCGCCTCTTCCTCCAAACTGCACACGTCACTCGCATGACCTTCATTCCATGTGGGGTCTAGGACCTCATCATCCTCCACATCATCTTCCACCCACTCCTCAACCCTGCAGTGCACACTGCAGAAAGCCACAGTAGTTGGCATCTGTGTTTCGTCGTCATCAGAGACGTGCTGGAGTGGTCCTTGCATGTCCACATCCTGAAACATAAGTGGTTGTGCATCAGTGCACTCAATCTCTTCCACTTCTGGGGCATGGCTAGTTGGATTTCCCATGGAAACCCCGCCAGCAGAGTCATCAAAAAGCATAAAAGACTGTTGCATGACTTGTGGCTCAGACTGCTTGGCTGATTAGACAGATGGCCATGGGCTGCAGGTGCCAACTCTGAGCTTTCAGCAAGGGACCAGGTGGGTGACAATGTGAAGGAACTGGAGGCACTGTCAGCCATCCAATCTACTATTGCCTGTACTTGTTCTGGCCTCACCATTTGTAGAACGGCATTCGGGCCTACCATATAACGCTGAAGGTTCTGCTGTGTACTCGCACCTGAGGAAGGTGTTTCACTTGTGCGTGTAGCTGGCACAAATCGACCACGTTCTCTCTTTGCAACAGGAGCTCCACCACAACCAGGGCCACGTCCCTTATTTGACACTCTCCTCATTTTTTGCGTTCACCCACCAAACTAACAGATGGTTTATGTCAGGTGACAATGTAACCGCCAATAGTCAACAATTTTTTAATTTTAAAATTTTTTTTAACCTCATTTGACTGCAAGAAATGCACCGCAGGCCGCAAATGTACTATTTAGCACCAAAACAATTAGAATTTTTAAAACTGCTATGTCACAGCAGTATTTGACGCTTCTATTTGACTCTCAGTGCACACATCAAATGTACTATTTAGCACCTAAGAAAATCTGAATTTTTAAAACTGCACTGTAACCACTTGAAGAAGCCCCTTGTGGCGAAACACGTTGTGTTTTAATATAAATAAAGTATTTTTTTCTGACTACCTAATATTTTGTTTAGGATAAATATAAAAGTATTTAAAATTAAAGAGACTAATTTTTTTACCTGGAATATCCAAACATCTGAAGCTTTTATACCATCCAAAGAATACATGGTGGGGATTGTTCCACCAAGGCGCTTTACACAGAGCGATTTGTCTGCTCTGTAAATTGTAAGTACATCTCCTATTTTATCCAGCCCTTTTTTAATATAGAGAGCACTATGGGCCTTCTCTTGTGTTTTTATTTCATATGACCTGCACTGAAAATATCATCAGAGGAATATCCTATATGTGGGGTTTTAAATACCACTGTATGCTGTTTTAACTCGACCTGGTTATAGCTCCCATAAATGTGAGTTGGCATTTCTTAACCTCTTGTTGTTGTCTGTGGCCATACTCCTTTAAGTTACTGCACAATTGGTCCCCTCTGTGTGTTTTTTTTTCTTTCAAATGAGCAGAGTTTAGTGAGGACAGGTAGTGGAGAGGGAGGAGATACGACAGATGGGGAACAGGCACGTAGCTGGGTGACAGTGGGGTGAGGAAGCAGGGGGGGAGGGAAGAGAAAAAGCTAAGCTAGTCCTGATCTCATGCAGCCTAACAGATTTGCCCATTTGAGTGAAGATGTTGGAAGCATCAGCTCAGGAGTAGCTGTGCTGCAGGAAGCTGTTCCTCCCACCCTCTAGTACGGGTGGGGTTGAGAGGATACGGAAGTCTAGACAGGTTGTGGTGGTAGGGGACTCTATTATTAAGAGAGTAGATAGGGTAATCTGCCACTCTGATCGACTCAACCGGACAGTTTGCTGTCTCACGGGTGCTCGGGTCCGCATGTTGCCGACAGAGTGGAGGGATTATTGGAATTGGCTGGAGATTACCCAGCTGTCATAGTCCATATTGGTACCAATGACAAAGTCAGAGGAAAATGGAAGGTTCTAAAGAGTGAGTTCAGCGAACTAGGAAGTAAGCTAAAGAAAAGGACCTCCAAGGTAATATTTTCAGAAATATTACCTGTGCCATGCGCTACAGCAGAAAGGCAGCGGGAGATTAGAGAGGTCTTGGTGCAGGAAAGAGGGTTTTGGGTTTTTAGAGCACTGGGCCGATTTTGCGCTTGGGTACAACCTGTATAGTCATGATGGATTGCACCTAAACGGAAGAGGGTCAGCTGTGCTGGGGGATAGGATAGCTAGAAGGTTGGAAGAGATTTTAAACTAGTGGTATGGGGGAGGGTCAAAGCAATCTAGAAAATGGAGATAGGATGGAAAGGAGATGGGCTTTAACTCAGAACAAAAGGGGTGGAGATGAGGGGGAGGGGAAAACTCAGAACAGAGGAGGTATGTAATATTGATAATTCACAAAAAGTACAAAAGACTCATGATAATATTAAATGTATGCTTACTAATGCAAGGAGCCTATATAACAAAATGGGGGAACTAGAGGCAATAGCATACAATAAACAATATGATATAATAGACATAACAGAAACATGGTGGGATGAAACACATGACTGGGCAGTTAATTTAAATGGGTACACGTTATTTAGGAAGGATAGGAAAAACAAGAAGGGTGGTGGGGTATGTTTATATGTCAACCATGAGATAAAGTCAAATCTTAGGCATGTGGAGTGTGATGTGGAAAATGTGGAGGCTTTATGGGTAGATATCTGCTTGGGGCAAACAAAGGGAAATCAATTATTGGTTGGGAAATGTTATAAACCACCTAATGTAAATATTATTGAGGAAGAACAGCTGTTAGAGCAAATTGAGAAAGCTGCAAATCGAGGTAACACGTTAATTATTGGAGATTTTAATTACCCAGACATAAATTGGATAGAGGGACTAGTACTTCAGCAAGGGGAATCAGGTTTTTGAATGTGTTAAATGACACCTTTATGTCACAACTGGTACAAGCACCAACTAGAAAGGATGCTTGTCTGGATCTCGTCATAACAAAAATGTTGATCTTTTAACCAACATTCAAGTAGGGGAGCATTTGGGAAATAGTGATCACAATATGGTAAATTTTGAAATAAACTCAAAAAAGCAAAAGCAAGTGGGTTATACTAAAACATATAATTTAAAAAAAGCCAATTTCAATAAGATTAGTGCAGCTCTACAACATATCGACTGGTATAAACTCCTTAGTGATAAAAACATTGAGGATAAATGGAAACTATTCAAACAAATATTAGAAAGGTACATTTCTCAATATGTACCATTGGATAATAAATATAAAAGATACAAATTAAAACCAATGTGGCTTAGTAGAGAAGTAAAACAAGAGATTAAAAATAAGAAAAGGACATTTAAAGCATTTAAATCAGACAAATCAGAGGCATCCTATTTAAAATATAAGGAAGCCAATAACGCTTGCAAAAAGGCAATTAAAGTGGCTAAACTAGAAAATGAGAAATTGTTAACTAAATAATGCAAAACCAACCCCCAACATTTTTTCAAGTACATCAATTCTAAAAAAACAAAAAATGAAAGTGTAGGTACACTGGAAACAGTTGGGTTTATTAGCTAATGAAGACCAGGAAAAAGCAGAATTTTTAAATAGGATCCTATGACAAGAAATATGCAAATGATTGCTGCAAAAACCTTGCAAAAAACTTGTGATTGGATAACTCGAGACAAGGTGCTACAGCTATTAAAGAAAATAAATGTAAATAAAGCTCCGCGGCCTGACGGTATTCACCCACAAGTACTTAAGGAGCTAAGTAGAGAAATAAGTGAACCTCTGTATTTAATTTTTCAAGATTCTTTTGTTTCAGGTGTTGTACCGGAGGATTGGAGGAAGGCAAATGTTGTTCCTATATTTAAAATGGGTTCAAAATCCTTGCCTGGAAATTATAGACCTGTGAGCTTAATTTCTGTAAGTGGGAAAATATTTGAAGGGCTGTTAAGGGATAATATTCAGGAATTAATTGGGAAGAACTTTGTTATTAGCAATAATCAGCATGGTTTTATGAAACTTCATGTCAAACTAAACTAATTGGTTTCTACGAAGAAGTAAGTGGAAGTATAGATCAGGGTGTTGCAGTGGATGCGATCTATTTGGATTTTGCCAAGGCATTTGATACGGTTCCTCACAATAGGTTAGTCTTCAAGCTAAAAGAAATTGGTCTAGATGAATATTCTTGTTCTTGGGTAGAACATTGGCTTAAGGATAGAGTACAATGAGTTGTCATTAATGGTGAATTTTCAGGCTGTACAAAAGTGGTAAGTGGTGTCCCTCAGGGTTCTGTTTTGGGACCACTTCTATTTAACATATTTATAAATGATCCTGAAATAGGCATTGAAAGCCATGTATCAGTGCTTGCAGATGACACAAAACTTTTTAAAGTAATAAAATGTGAGCAGGATATTGCTTTGCTGTAGAGAGATTTGGATAGATTGGGGGATTGGGCACTAAAATGGCAGATGAAATTTAACGTAGAGACTTACACACTAAATGGTAGTGAATTAGGTATAACCACACACGAGAAGGATTTGGGAATTGTTATAGACAACAAATTAGGCAGCAATATGCAATGTCAATCTGCTAAGGCCAGTAAGGTTTTGTCATGTATAAATAGGGGCATAAATTCTCGGGATGAAAATATAATTTTGCCTCTTTATAAATCGCTGGTAAAACCATACCTTGAATATGCTGTGCAATTTTGGGCACCTGTTCTAAAGAAAGATATCATGGCACTAGAAAAAGTCCAGAGACGAGCTACAAAATTGATAAAAGGAATGGAGCATTTTAGTTATGAAGAAAGGTTAAAAAAATTAAATCTGTTTAGTTTGGAAAAACGGCGCCTGAGAGGGGATATGATAACTTTATACAAATATATTCCAGGGCCAGTACAAACCTTTATCTGGAAATCTATTCATAAACAGTGCTATACATAGGACACGAGGTGACACATTTAGGCTGGAAGAAAAGGCAAAGAATAGGTTTTTTTACAGAAAGAGCAATAAAGATATGGAATTCTCTGCCTGAAGAGGTGGTTTTGTCAGAGTCACTACAGATGTTTAAACTGCAATTGGATAAATACTTACAAAAACATAACATACAGGGATATAATTTCTAATTAGTGGGGTAATAGCTGCTTGATCCAAGGAGACATCTGACTGCTATTTTGGGGTCAAGAAGGAATTTTTTCCTAGTTTGTGGCAAAATTGGTAGCGCTTCAAACTAGGTTTTTTGCCTTCTTTTGGATCAACAGCAACAACATATGTGAGGAAGGCTGAACTTGATGGACGCAAGTCTCTTTTCAGCTACGTAACTATGTAATTATATATATGCTGATGAGGGTTTGACCCAAGACGTCTTGAGAATTACTGAAGAATATACCTGTGAATTAGAAACTTTAATTTGCCTGTTTCCCTGGTATTTTTTTCTATTCTTTATTTTATTTATTCACTTTGTTCTTGGCGCACCCTGTACTTGTTGTTTTGTGTTTTTCCAGTCCTTTGAAGGGTTTTGAGGGTTACCCTTCCTTTCAGGCATGCAGCCTCCCCCTCCCTGTTGTGATCAGATTGGATAGCGCTGTCCAATCCCTCTTTTTTCTTTATTATTAACAGATGTGAACAGTTCATCAAGTCTAGTAGTGGACACCATCCAAGATGGCTTTCAGGGGTCCGAAAAAGCCAATATACGAGGCTTAGACGGAACTGTTCAGATCTGGAAATCTATACAGAACAAGCTAAGATTCTTACCAATACATTTTTAGAGAAAGGTTACAAATCAGAATCCCTACAACTAGATGTTGAAAAAATTAGGGATATCTATACAGAACAAGCTTAGATTCTTACCAATAAAATTTTTAGACAAAGGTTACAAATCAGAATGCCACCACTCATATCTGTCCTTAAAGCGGGTGTGTTAAGCTCACAGTGGATACGGTGCCCAGTGCCACCACTAACTCATATCTGGTGTCACAATAGCTTGCATTTAAAAACAAAAAACTTTTTTCACTGTTATAGATTGAATAGCAGTCAGTGTCCTTAAAGCGGGTGTGTTACGCTAACAGTGGATGCGGTGCCCAGTGCCACCACTCACTGGTGTCACAATAGCTTGCATTTAAAAACAAAAAACTTATTTCACTGTTATAGATTGAATAGCAGTCAGTGTCCTTAAAGCGGTGTGTTAAGCTCACAGTGGATACGGTGCCCAGTGCCACCACTAACTGGTGTCACAATAGCTTGCATTTAAAAACAAAAAACTTTTTTCACTGTTATAGATTGAATAGCAGTCAGTGTCCTTAAAGCGGGTGTGTTAAGCTCACAGTGGATACGGTGCCCAGTGCCACCACTCACTGGTGTCACAATAGCTTGCATTTTAAAAACAAAAAACTATTTTCACTGTTATAGATTGAATAGCAGTCAGTGTCCTTAAAGCGGGTGTGTTACGCTAACAGTGGATACGGTGCCCGGTGCCACCACTTAGATCTGGTGACACAACAGCTTGGATTTAAAAACAAAAAACTTTTTTCACTGTTATAGATTGAATAGCAGTTAGTTATCTTCAAGCAGGTGTGTTACGCTAACAGTGGATACGGTGACCAGTGCCACCACTTATATCTGGTGTCACAATAGCTTGGATTTAAAAAAAAAACACTTTTTTCACTGTTATAGATTGAATAGAAGTCAGTGTCCTTAAAGCGGGTGTGTTACGCTAACAGTGGATACGGTGACCATTGCCACCACTTAGATCTGGTGACACAAAGCTTGGATTTAAAAAAAGCAAACACTTTTTTCACTGTTATAGATTGAATAGCAGTCAGTGTCCTTAAAGCGGGTGTGTTACACGAACAGTGGATACGGTGACCAGTGCCACCACTCACTGGTGTCATAATAGCTTGGATTTAAAAACAAAAAACTTTTTTCACTGTTATAGATTGAATAGCAGTCAGTGTCCTTAAAGCGGGTGTGTTGCGCTAACAGTGGATACGCTGACAAGTGCCACCAATTAGATCTGGTGACACAAAGCTTGGATTTAAAAAAACAAAACACTTTTTTCACTGTTATAGATTGAATAGCAGTCAGTGTCCTTAAAGCGGGTGTGTTACGCTAACGGTGGATACGCTGACAAGTGCCACTAATTAGATCTGGTGTCACAATAGTTTGGATTTAAAAAAAAAATAATCTTTTTTTCACTGTTATAGATTGAATAGCAGTCAGTGTCCTTAAAGCGGGTGTGTTACGCTAACAGTGGATACGCTGACAAGTGCCACTAATTAGATCCTGTGTCACAATGGTTTGGATTTAAAAAAAAAATAATCTTTTTTCACTGTTATAGATTGAATAGCAGTCAGTGTCCTTAAAGCGGGTGTGTTACGCTAACAGTGGATACGCTGACAAGTACCACTAATTAGATCTGGTGTCACAATAGTTTGGATTTAAAAAAAAAATAATCTTTTTTCACTGTTATAGATTGAATAGCAGTCAGTGTCCTAAAAGCGGGTGTGTTACGCTAACAGTGGATACGGTGCCCAGTGCCACCACGCATATCTGGTGTCACAATAGCTTGCATTTAAAAACAAAAAAACTTTTTTCACTGTTATAGATTGAATAGCAGTCAGTGTCCTTAAAGCGGGTGTGTTAAGCTCACAGTGGATACGGTGCCCAGTGCCACCGCTCATATCTGGTGTCACAATAGCTTGCATTTAAAAACAAAAGGATTTTTTCACTGTTATAGATTGAATAGCAGTCAGTGTCCTTAAAGCGGGTGTGTTACGCTAACAGTGTATACGGTGCCCAATGCCACCACTCATATCTGGTGTCACAATAGCTTGCATTTAAAAACAAAAAGCTTTTTTCACTGTTATAGATTGAATAGCAGTCAGTGTCCTTAAAGCGGGTGTGTTAAGCTCACAGTGGATACGGTGCCCAGTACCACCACTCATATCTGGCGTCACAATAGCTTGCATTTAAAAACAAAAAACTTTTTTCACTGTTATAGATTGAATAGCAGTCAGTGTCCTTAAAGCGGGTGTGTTACGCTAACAGTGGATACGGTGCCCAATGCCACCACTCATATCTGGTGTCACAATAGCTTGCATTTAAAAACAAAAAACTTTTTTCACTGTTATAGATTGAATAGCAGTCAGTGTCCTTAAAGCGGGTGTGTTACGCTAACAGTGGATAGCTGACAAGTGCCACTAATTAGATCTGGTGTCACAATAGTTTGCATTTAAAAAACCAAAAACTTCTTTTCACTGTTATAGATTGAATAGCAGTCAGTGTCCTTAAAGCGGGTGTGTTACGCTAACAGTGGATACGCTGACAAGTGCCACTAATTAGATCCTGTGTCAAAATAGTTTGGATTTAAAAAAAAATAATCTTTTTTCACTGTTATAGATTGAATAGCAGTCAGTGTCCTTAAAGCGGGTGTGTTACGCTAACAGTGGATACGGTGACCAGTGCCACCACTAATTAGATCTTGGTACAATACGGATTTAAAAACAAAAAACTTTTTCACTGTTATAGATTGAATAGCAGTCAGTGTCCTTAAAGCGGTGTGTTAAGCTCACAGTGGATACGCCGGTGCCCAGTGCCACCCAGCTTCTCATATCTGGTGTCACAATAGCTTGCATTTAAAACAAAAAAACGTTTTTCACTGTTGGCAGATTGAATAGCAGTCAGTGTCCTTAAAACGTGTGTTAAGCCACAGTGGATACGGTGCCCAGTGCCACCACTTATATCTGGTGTCACAATAGCTTGGATTTAAAACAAAAAGCTTTTTTCACTGTTATAGATTGAATAGCAGTCAGTGTCCTTAAAGCGGGTGTGTTACGCTAACAGTGGATACGGTGCCCAGTGCCACCAATCTTATCTGGTGTCACAATAGCTTGCATTTAAAAACAAATTTTTTTTTCACTGTTATAGATTGAATAGCAGTCAGTGTCCTTAACCACTTAAGGACACATGACATGTGTGACATGTCATGATTCCCTTTTATTCCAAAAGTTTGGTCCTTAAGGGGTTAAAGCGGGTGTGTTTAGCTCACAGTGGATA
>OW240914.1:241433578-241449601 GCA_933207985.1 Pelobates cultripes
TTTAGGGCCCCCACCTGCCACTTAGGGTGCCCATCCCTGAGCGTCGTGTGGGGGCCCTAAAGTAAAATAAGGAGGGGACCTATTGTCCTTCCCACCGGCCCCCACCCCTGAGTGGCAGGTGGGGGCCCTAAGTACCAATAAGGGATGGTGACCTATTGTTCTCCCCCCCTGACTACACCCCTGAGCGGTGGTTGGGGTCCCTAAATAAAAATGTTACCCCCCGAGGTGACTAGGGGTTCCCAAACCCCTAGTCACCCCCCTCCCAAAAAAATGTTATAAAACCCTACCTACCCCCCTCACCCTAAAAATAGTGAGGGGGGAACAATGACTAAGTACCTGTAAAAAAAGAAATAAAACTTACCTTTTGATGTCTTCTTTTTTCTAAAATCTTCTTATGTCAGCCCCAAAAACGGCCAAATAAAAAAACCATAATATCCGTCGCACTTGAAAAAAAAAAAAACAACCCGAGCGCAAAAAAAATCTGATGAAAAAAAAACCTGACGCTGAAAAAGTAATCAATCTTCACCCATGGAGGGCCCCGCAGAGACTGAGCTCCACAGGGTGGGGGAAGGATTATAAAGCCTTGCCCCACCCTGCAATTAGGCTCAGAGCACTCTGATTGGTTGGTTTAAGCCATCCAATCAGAGTGCTCTGACAGGTAGATGAAGAGACTGACAGGTAAGTCTCTACATTTACCTGTTACAGCACTCTGAGTGGTTACCTTGAAATCCAACCAATCAGTTCTTTGGAATTTTCCCACGCTGTGTAATTTGACTCATAACTCTCTGATTGGTTGCTTTCAATCAACCAATCAGAGTGTTGTTATAAGTCAAATAGTATAGGTTGTATAGGTCCCCCCACTTATTTTACTTTAGGGCCCCCACCTGCCGCTCAAGGGCGGGGGCCGGGGGAGGACAAAACGTCACTCGCCCCTTATTCTTCTTTAGGGCCCCCACCCGCCACTCAGGGGTGGGGGCCGGGGGGGCAATAGGTTCCCCTTTAGTTTAAAAGCCCCCACTCGTGCACACGGGTGGGGGTTTGGGAGGGGGGACAGTTGTTTTTTGTTTTTTTTTAACAGAGAGCAGCAACAGGCTGCTGACTGTTTAATAGACATGCCCCTACTCGCGGTATAGCAATTAGGGACAGACTTTACTAGGTCTTTCATTTAGGTCCTTCAACCTTTTGGTAGATAGCTCCCTAATACCATGGGAATTAGGGAGTTATCTACTTACTCATACCCATCCATTGACTGGCTAAGTAACTTACATTTTATATGAACATGTTACTTGATTGTTGTAAGTGTTGCAAATGTTTACAGCTGAATCCTGGCTATGTTTGTATACTTTTTACTTCAGCTGGTATACAGTGTAACATTCTTAATTCTTCCACTGGGTATATTAGTACTACGTCAATTCTGTGCTTCAGAACTTCGGCACTTCGACACTTTGGAATTTCGTCAATTTTGGAACGTCTGCACTTCGACACATCGGCACCTCGGAATTTCGACACTTCGGCAACTTCAGAATTTCCGCACCTTTGAAACTTTGGCAACTTTGGAACTTCGGCACGTCAGCAATTCAGCTATTGTGACATCCGGAACTAAACGAATTGCACATGTCTAGCAAAGGCTTTTAATCTTACCTCCTTTTGCATCAACCGTCTCCTCAGTACTATTTGTCTTATAGCTGTCCCTAACCCCATCTGGTGGTTTTGTCAAAGTCTATACAGATGTTTAAACTTCAATTGGATAAATACTTGCAAAAACATAACATACAGGGATATAATTTCTAATTTAGTGGGGTAATAGCTGCTTGATCCAAGGAGACATCTGACTGCTATTTTGGGGTCAAGAAGGAATTTTTTCCTAGTTTGTTGCAAAATTGGAAGCGCTTCAGACTGGGTTTTTTGCCTTCTTTTGGATCAACAGCAAAAACATATGTGAGGAAGGCTAAACTTGATGGACGCAAGTCTCTTTTCAGCTATGTATCTATGTAACTATATGTAATCTCACTCTTAGGACCACAGGGGGAGGGAGGGGAGGGTGGGAATAGGTAAGGACCATGGGAGGAGGGAAGGGAGGGGGAATAGGTATGACCCCACAGGGAATAGGCAAGGACCACCAGGATGGGGGTAAACCACAGGGGAGGGACAGTATGCACCACCCACATTGGGGAGTAAGGACCACTGGGAGGGGGGAGTAAGGACCACTGGGGAGGAAGGGGGGGAGTAAGAACCACTGGGGAAGGGGGGGTGGGGAGTAAGGACCACTGAGGGAGGGGAGGTAAGGACCACTGAGGGAGGGGGGGAGGTCCACTAAGGGGTTTGGGAGAGGGAGGACCACTAAGGGGGGAAAGGACCACCAAAGGGGGGTAAGTAGGGAGGACCACTAAGGAGAGGGGAGGAGGGTAAGGACCACTAAGGAGAGGGGAGGAGGGTAAGGACCACTAAGGGGGTGGGGGGAGGAGGGGAATGTCTACTAAGGGGTTTGGGAGAGAGAGGTCCACTAAGGGGAGGGATGGAGGACCACTAAGGGGGGAGTGAGAAGACCACCAAGTGGGGGACTACAGGGGGGCCAAGGGAGAGCACTAAGGGACAGGAGGGAAGGGGAAATCAATAATTGACAGGAGGGTGAGCACTATGCAAAAAATTCAAAAAATAAAGAGCTGCTCCCCTCTCAGTCCCTATCCTACCCCACAAACCGTCTCTTTTACACTACACACATACACACATACACAATGCATCCCCCCCCCACAATGCATTCCTACTCACACACAGACACACCCGAAACACACAATGCATCCCTTATGTTCACACAAACTCATTCTCTTACACACAGAAACAAAATGCATCTCTTACACAATCAATGCACCCCTTACAGACACACACTTCATTCAATTAAATACACAGAAACACACCTTGCACCCCTTACACACACACACACACACACACAGAAGCAAACAATGCATTCCTTACACGCAAACACACACTGCATCCCCTATAAACACACTACATCCCTTACAGAAATTGGTATCCCTATACACTACATTCTATAAGAACACACACACGTTGCATCCTCTACAATAACACATAAAACATCACATACACTCCACTTCCTGTGAGAGAACTCACGGGTGGGCCATGTAGGTGGATTTATGGGTGGGCATTGTAGGCATACTCACGGTCAAGCCCTGGGGGCCCAGACCTTGAGCTATGTAAGGGGCCCTAAAAAATGGAGCTGCTTCCTGTTCGTTAATTTTTGTGAGCACTGTTAAAAACAGTCTCCAGAGAGCCTCTTCTACACCAGACCTGTGGAGCCAGACAGAGCCCATCGTCATCCTCTTGTCCTCATCTGGTGGTAAGTAAGCAATCCAATATATTATTAGTGGCACTAATCTCTAATTTACCTCACATTAAATGGATACTATAGTCACCAGAAGCACATAATGTAGTGGTTCTGGTGTCTATAGCCTGTGCCTGTAGGCTTTTTAATGTAAACACTGTCTTTTCAGATAAAAGACACTTTGTGAAGAATGGCAGAGCATATGGGCAGGGGATTGTGATGTCACATGGTGGGCAGGACATATGGGGGGGCGGCAACATTTTTTTTGCCTAGGGCGGCAAAATTCCTTGCACCGGCCCTGACTGAACTATGTTGGTCTTTCTCATGTAACGGCTCAAGAGACCCTAATAATAAATCCCGGTTTACCCTACATGGTGGATAAATAATACAAATTGTAGAGCCCTGAACACCACCATGAAATGTAACTAAACTCACCAAGTTATGAGTTACCATCACCATGTCTATCTCCCTAAAGGATGGACTTTCTCCTGTAAAAATTTTACTTATGCTTATGTCCCACGTAACATTAGAGGTCCCTGTGCAATCTGATGCCTAGCCATGACCATGTTTTCCAAATCTGTCCTAATCTCTGAAACCACCCAGCTACACAAACCGCAGAGAGACAGAAGAGATGTCAAAAACACCCTTACTTCAGATTGTTACCCTGAAATCACTCTCTTATCTATTTCCGAATACCCTGTCCTTGTGTACTCCATGGTAGGAGGCCCAGGCTTAGCACTGTATAATACCCAAGAAATTAATGCCCTAGCCTGTTCCCTAGCCAAAGGTTTAAATGCAACATCCCAGACCCTGGAGAAACTTCTAATGGATACCCAGGTTAATAAGAAAGCGATAGAGCAGCTATTAATTATTTACTGTTGAAACATGACTTAGGATGTGTTGTTTTAACCTCTCTGATCATGAGATCATGATACACAAACACATACAGAACTTGCACAACTTAGTGAAAGTGTCACATATTCATCCGCACATAAAAATGTGGTTAATGGCATTTATTTGTGCCGAGCCGCATTACCGTGCAGACAGGAAAAGTTGTGCTGAGCAGCAATCATGCACTTGGAAACCTGGTAATTGCTTTTGGGGTCAAAAGCCGGTCATGGCCAATCAGATCCACAGGAGGGTTTTTGCTGAGCAGCAATAATGCACATGGAAACCTAGTAATTGCTTATGGGGTCAAAGGCCGGTTACAGCCAATCGGATCCACAGGAGGGGTATTTAAACCCAATTCTCCTTTTGCTCATTGCCTTGTTGTGGTTTCATCCTGATGGTAATCCGAGAGTGCGTTCCTGATCTTGATTTTCTGGTATTTGACTTTGGCTTCGTTTTGACTTCCCTGAATTCTGGTATCCTTGATTTTTTGCTTTCGATCATTGTTGTGTCTAATTCTGTGTTCCTGACCTTGGCAAGTAGTTTGACTAAGCTCGGATTCATTAAGTTTGACCATTCTAAGGTCCAGTTATATGTTATCCTTAGTCCTAGGTGTGACACAGTTCTGCGTGCTTGATCAACTTGTAATCCTGACAGAAAGAAATTAAGCAAGACACCGGGTTCTTTGAGGATTGGGATTGGACATTTGGACTGGGAATATTGTTGAGTTTATTGATTAAGAAAATTTTTTACTTACTTAATTTTGTTACTATCTGTGTTTATCATAATGGCGTTTTTTCTCACTTTTAAGCTAATTTCTTGTCTACTAACATCTATGTGTAAAACCAAATCTACTGTTGATCGAACCTTAACCTATACGCCAGTTTCTCCTGCTTCTGGAGTCTACAGCGCTTAACTGATGAAGAAAAATCTCCTTAGCTGGTTCTTGGGTTGCCCAGTCTAAGATAACTGTGGTGAAAATGTAATGAAAGTCCCACAGGTGTGACTAGCACACCTGGAAATACCTTGGACAATTGGGTGACCCTTGGATCAAACGAGGGGACTTTGAAGGAATGCACCTTGATTCCAAGGCTCAAGCTTGTAGGTGCCATAAAGTGAGATCAAGTGAGAAAAGTACCCACTCGATGGAAAAAAGATAATATTTAATACATTTATAATTTATATATAATGTAGATTTTTTTTACTGCTCCTCCCTTTTTCACTTTGTTGGTTACTTTTCATTTGATCTGTCAATAAAATCAATGTAGTGGTTGTCCGCTAGCCATCAATCATCTTTTTACCTATGTACCATTCTTTTGCACCATAAGCGGAATTCTGAATCGCAATCATAGGTACCATACTTTATGAATATTAGAGTCTTTCCATGCTGGGTCCCTGCCCCATTAGCAATATAAGAGTCCTCACCCACTACCCATGGGTGGGGCATTGGCAGGGACATTAAATCACCACCCCTTTAGTTTAATTATTAGAGCTCCAACCCAAGGTGTCACAGGGCACCATAGCAAAAGGTGCAACAGGCATCCGACAGAGAATCCAACAGCAGGGGCCACTGTAAGGTGCCTTGCAGGGGGGCACAGTATCCAAACGTTACTGCTGCCCCAATAAACAGTGCAATTACATTTTCATTTAATATATTGCTGGATTAAATAAAAATGATTTTCTGATAGTCCGATGGTGAATCGCACGCTCTACATCTACTGTTGGTACAGACATAATATCCTGGTTCCATGGTTCTATTGCTCACTTAGTGAGTCAGACCACTGCTGAGAAAATTATCAGCCTGAGCTCTGACTCAACATTAAGTGTCAGAAATGCAAGGAATAGGATATAATATCTGCACCAGCAAGTGGTGCACACCGTTCGATTCACCACCAGACCACCAGGGAATGAATATGAGCCACAGCCTGCACACGACCACCAGGTTATATGACTATCTCATCCAGAGAGATATAGGTCATGGCCATAATGCTGGCACTACTGATAGGTCCCACTGCACAAGAAAGTTTTTTGTGTGGATTTATGTAGTTATCTGTGAATGTATGCCAGTATGTATCTGAGCATGTGTGTGTAAATGTATCTGTGCATGCGTATCAATTTAGGTATGTGTATCTCTTGTGTGAATATATCTATGTGTGTATGAGTCTGTGGACATCTTCATATGGCAGTGCAAACAATAAAACCAGTGCAAGTGTAAGTGCACAAACTCCAGTACATATAATACACAACAATATTACCCTTTAAGGATTTAGTAGCAGAATCTGAAATAAATAGTCACAACATATGGTGCAGTATATACAGACTTTAAAACCATATATTGGATATAAAGGTATCACACTCACATGCATATATTGGATATAAAGGTATCACACCAGGGCCAGTGCAAGGATTTTTGCCGCCCAAGGCAAAAGAAAAATTTGCCGCCCCACCATGTGACATCACAATGCCCCACCCATATGATCTGCCATAAACTAACGCACACTGTGTTTACATTAAAAAGCCTGCAGGGACAGGCTATAGACACCGGAACCACTTCATTAAGCAGTGGTTCTGGGGACTATAGTGTCCCTTTAATGTGAGGTTAATTAGAGATTAGTGTCACTAATAATATACTAGATAGCATACTTACAGCCAGATGAGGATGGTGATGGGCTCTGGCTGCAGTTTGGCTCCACTGGTCTGGTGTTGAACCGGATCTCTGGAGACTGTTTGTAACTGCGGTCACAAAATTCAATGTTCTGGGAGAACAGGCAGCAGCTCCAATTTTTGATGCCCCTTACACAGCTTAAGGCCCTTAATGCCCATAAGGCCCACCCATAAGTCCACCTATATGTTCCACCCACCCATGAGTTCGCTCACAGGGAGTGTAGTGTGTAGGGGATGTGTTACATGTTATTGTAGAGGATCTAATGTGTGTGCTTATGGAATGTAGTGTAAAGGCATACCAGTTTGTGTAGGTGATGCAGTGTGTTTGTGTGTAGTGGAAGCAGTGTGTGCTTGTGTATAAGGCATGTATTGTGTGTTTCTGGTTGTGTGTAAGGGATCCATTGTGTGAATCTGTGTTTGTATGCATAAGGGATGCAAGGTGTGTGTAAGAAATGTGTTGTGTTTCTGTGTGTATGTAAGAGAAGCAGTGTGTGTGTTTGCATGTATGTGTAGGGATGCATTGTGTGTTTCTGTGTATGTATAGGGATGCATTGTGTGTGTGTGCGCGTAGTGTGAAAGAGCTCTCTGTACTGCCCCCTGTCCTATAGAGCTCTCCCTTCTGTCCCTTAGAGCGCTCCCCTGCTCCTTAGTGGTCTCTCCTCTCCCCCCACCCTCCCCTAGCGGTCACACCCACCCACCCTCCCTGTGTTCTCCTCACCTCCTCTTCTCCTCACCTCCTCTCCCGTGTTCTTCTCACCCCCCACCCTCCCTGTGTTCTTCTCACCTCCCCCCTCCCTGTGTCTTCTCACCTCCCCCCTCCCTGTGTTCTCCTCACCTCTCCTCACCTCCCCCCTCCCTGTGTTCTCCTCACCTCTCCTTTTCCTCACCCCTTCTCCCTGTGTTATTCTCACTCCCCTCAGTGTTCTTCTCACCTCCACCTTCCCTGTGTTCTCCTCACTTCCCAGTGTTCTTCTTACTCTCCCCCCTGTGTTCTTCTTATTCCCCCTCCCTCCTCTTCTTCTTACTCCCTCTCCTCTTCTTGTTACTCCTCCTCCTCCCCCCTCTTCTTCTTACTCCCCCCTCCCCTCTTCTTACTCGCCCCCTCTTTTTATCCTCTTCTTTTTAAACACAGGTATCATTCTAATACATAAATCAGCTTACAGCTGATAGCTTTGCATGCTACTTTACCGACAAGATTGAACAGCTAAGGAAACAATTCTCCCCTCCTTGCCGTTCTCTTTCTCAACCACATGTAAATCTTGCTTTCCCTACCCTCCAGACTTTCTACCTGGCTACTGAACAAGAGGTGGCAGCGCTTTTCCATTCCTCTCGCCCCACCACTTGCCCGCTCGATCCTGTCCCATCTCAACTCATCAGATCTCTCTCCCCTTGTCTTGTGCCTACCCTAACACACATTTTTAACTGCTCTCTCTCTTCTGGCACTGTTCCTGCTGACCTTAAACATGCCACTGTAATACCTATCCTGAAAAAAACATCTCTTGACCCATCCTCCCCTTCTAACTATCGTCCCATATCCCTGCTCCCTTTCTCATCAAAGCTTTTGGAAAGACTTGTCTTTACACGTGTGTCTGCTTCCTTAATTCCAACTCTCTCATTGACCCTCTTCAGTCTGGCTTCGCCCTCTCCACTCTACTGAGACTGCTCTTATCAAAGTGACTAATGACCTAATCTCCACTAAATCCAAAGGTCACTACTCCATATTAATTCTCCTTGACCTCTCTGCTGCCTTTGACACCGTTGATCATGCTCTCCTCCTTCAAACTCTTCAATCGCTCGGTCTCTGTGACTCTGTCCTCTCTTGGTTTTCCTCCTATCTCTCCCAATGCTCATTCAGTGTCTCCTTTTCCAAGGATACCTCCTCCCCTCGTCCTGTCTCGGTTGGAGTTCCCCAAGGGTCTGTCCGTGGTCCCCTCCTATTTTCTCTTTATACTGCCTCTCTAGGTAAACTTATTGCCTCTTTTGGATTCAGCTACCACCTGTATGCTGATGACACTCAGATATACCTCTCCTCCACGGACCTCTCCCCTGCCGTCCTGCAACGTGTCACTGCTTGCCTTTCTTCCATCTCTGACTGGATGTCCTCACGCTTTCTGAAACTTAACCTCTCTAAAACTGAACTCCTTGTCTTTCCTCCTCCTAATACTGATCCTCAGAGCAAGCGCGCTGGGCGTCATAGTGCTGGAAAACATTGAGCCTCACATCCAGTTTGTTGCCAAGTCCTGTAGGTTCCAACTCAAAAACATAGCCCGCATTCGCCCCTTTCTTACGCAAGATGCTACCAAGGAGCTTGTCCATGCTCTAGTAATTTCCCACATGGATTACTGTAACCCTCTCTTGATTGGTCTCCCCAAAAGCCGTATTGCCCCGCTACAGTCTGTCATGAATGCTGCGGATAGACTGATCTTCCTCTCTAGTCGGTCCTCTCACACCTCACCCCTCTGCCAGTCCTTACATTGGCTCCCTGTATACTATAGGAGTCAATTCAAAGTGCTAACCCACACATTTAAAGCACTGAACAATTCTAGCCCCACTTATATCTCTTCACTAATCCATAGATATGCCCCTCCTCGTACCCTCCGCTCTGCCCATGACCACCTCCTGACCGCTGCTCACACCCGTACGGCCAACTCGCGCTTGCAGGACCTCTCGTGGGCGGCTCCTCTCCTATGGAATAGCTTGCCTACTGCCATCAGACTCTCCCCTAGTCTTCAATCATTTAAAAAGGGCCTTAAAACCCATCTCTTCAGAAGAGCTTACGGCCTCCCAGAGTACTCTCTACCTTACATACCTGTCTCCTGCTCTCTCCTATGGGACAGTGCTTTGCTCTCTCCTCCAGCTCTGCTTCACTCCTACTTGATATTTCTTGTCCTAATGTTTCCAATACCCCACCTCCTATAGTCTGTAAGCTCATTTGAGCAGTGTCCTCTTCAACCTATTGTTCCTGTAAGTTTTCTTGTAATTGTCCTATTTATTGTTACATCCCCCCTCTCAAAATATTGTAAAGCGCTACGGAATCTGTTGGCGCTATATAAATGATAATAATAATAATAATAATGCTACACACAAACATAGGGTGTACACAAAAACAGTACTTAATTCAAACACCACGAAACATAAAAAAACCTTCATCAAACGTCAACATTGCACACAAATACACCTCTGCATTCATATGCCAATACTACACACCCCTGCATTAACATGCTAACATTACACACATACACATCCTGTACATTCAAACATAAGCATTACATACAAATATTCATACAAATGTACTCCATACAAAAACACGCCCACTTTCCCACTGCACAGAAATAGTACACTTCAAGGATTGGTAAATGGTAGATCAATAGCTGGCAAGGCTTTGTGAGAGTTGTACGGCACCTGAAGATCTACCTTTTAGCTACCTCTGCTCTATACTTGGGTCCCATTTTTTTTTAGCAAAAGGGCCTTTTCTTTATAAGTTCACTGCACGTTATAAAGACACTGCACCAGATTTTCTATATTAACCAATAGCTAAAGCTGGACCACCAGGCAATCTATATCACCCAAACCCAACACTGGACATTTAGGATTGGAAAACAAGGTGGGTTGGACCTGAGTTCTGCCTTCTATTGTGTCTTTGTAGTAAACCACAATGCAGGTCTTGCCCACCTCTGAAGCAAATCCCTGTGTCTAGTTTTAGCTCATTAGATCCTTGGTGTTCAGCCAAGCATGTTCTGTGTCTTCCCTGGTATATTTAATGTTGTAAAAAGTCTGCTTAAAGGAACACTCCTTTGATTTTATTTGCCAATTTAGCAGATATATCTCCAAAGAAATAATGCAAGTATTATTTTCTGCATGTTTTCTTTGGGGATATAGGAATAAACAGCTTGCAAATATTGCAGAACTGTTATCTGCAGCCTTTGCAAGCCCGTCCTCTTTCCCCCACACAGACTTTCAATCTGAGCTGAGAATTACACCAATCAGAAACTTCTCATTGAGAAGCCTCTGTGTTGGAGTCATGAGCACGCATGAGCACAGACTTTCGGATTTTCTATGCTTCTCAGTGAACAGCATAAGTTCCAAATTATGCACCATTTGTGTTATTTTAAAAATACCATTGTGTTGCTTTTTTTGCTTTTTGTTTTTGTTGCTATTGTGACATCTCAAATTAGCTATTTATTTTGTATTCCATTACTCCTTTCAAAAATAAATAAATATATATATATATATATATATATTTTTTTAAAGAATTATGCGTAGTCCACGTTTAGATTAGCATTTCTCCTTCATATGAACCTCACACTAATCGGGAAGAAGAAAAGAAAAATATGCTAGTCAGTGACCAACAGTCACCAAGTGAGAGCTAATTAGAACACGCTGGACATTTTTAATTATGCTTTTATTAACAATGCCATACAGGATTGAAAAGATGTAACACATCTAACTCAGCTGAGCTTTTCATAGATCTATTGTATCATGAATAATATGCCAAACAGAATAGCACAAAGCCAGCAATATCAGATACAATATAATTTGGTTTTATGAGTCATTATTGGCCTGAAATCTGTGCACAATAAATAAATTAAAAAAAAGAAAAGAAAAAAAGATTTAAGTAGATTGGAATCAATCTATGTAAGCGGCATATCTGGTTCTGAAAACAAAAACTGTTGCTTGGATGACCTTCTTGGGCAAAAACTGAATTTGGTCTCCCTACTGTCAAAAACCACATAAAGCAGAAAATGTTTTGCTGCTCCATTGAGTGAAAACTCCTCCGTCGGCAACAAATATATACAAAAACATTGTTGTCATCCTTAATTAACTCTTTGCAAGGTTAATTGGGGATTCTATAGATTCTACAGTACAATGGTCAGCACCCTCTTCTTGGTCTGTTGATCAGCTACATAAAGCAGTAAGAGTTTTATTTATGTATTACATATTCTTCTTCAAGTTACTCCAGTCATTTTGCTTATATGACTGCAAAAACTGGAAAACTAGAATCTTTTCAGTAAACAATGATTGGTAGTGACCTGATGTCACTACTAAATTGTAAAAGTTAGATTAAAACAAATAAAATAGATATGTTTTCCATCTTAGCTAATTTTAATTTAAAGGCTTACTCCAACCCTTTTTTGGGGTATTTTTCTACTTAATAATCTCTATTGGGCACTTTTAATTAGGCAGTGGGTTTTTTTTACTTATCCCTAGGTACCAAAGTTGTTTTACTTTCCTGATGACAAATGTACTTTATGCACGAAATAGACATTTGGTAGTCTGAACAGAGTTCTGCAAAGCTAAAATCATGTGTTCTGGGTTGGTAACTAGCACCTGTGCAAAAGTGCAGATTACTCTGTAAGTACAGTGTTCCAAGCAGAAACTCTGCAAATACAGATTTACACCACCATGACTACTTCAAATCACTGAAATGGTCTTGCTGGTTGGAATAACCAAGGATTTTTGTGAACTTAGGACAACCCGTAAGGGTATATGCAACAAAAGAACCAAGTCAAGAGGTGGTGAATGGATCCCTCTAATGGGAATTACCTGATTATAACACAATTTAATTCAGTACTGAGCTGCTGCTGCTGCTGCTGCCCTACAAATTAGCTCACTGTCTAACTTCTAATACTGTCCACCATATCTCCCCATAAAACACTAAATATCAGCAGACCATCAATGATCTACATGATCACCGCTTTGTGTTCTTTTTCATTTAAATTAGTAGGTTGTAGTTATAGTTATTGAGGCAGTATGCTGATCAGTATTTACTGAATTAGAGTAATTCTTAACCCTGGTGAATAGGCACCGATTTAGAATGTAGATCAGGACTGTTCAGTATTCACAGAAGTAGGGTTCTGCTCAGCCCTGCCAATTCCAATTTGAATCAGGAGATGGGCAATTCAACAAATATATTGGACAAAAGTAAAATACAAATCAGAAGGTGATTAACTAAGACATATATAATAAATGGTTGCAACACAGTTGTTTGCTCAACTGGTAAGATAGAGGAACAAGTGAATATCACATATGGCAACTAAAAAGGGGATATTGCAGATTTTAAACGCCTTTCATTTTTCCAACCATAATTACATAGTTACATAGTAATCTAGGTTGACAAAAAAACTCAAGTTCATTAAGTTAACATTTAAAAACACAAATTAACAAGAGTTTCATCAATTCCCAAATCAATGAGCTTGCTTCGTATATAGGAATTATAATAATTATACTGGGTAATCAATCTTTATTGAGTTAAATGTGCTTTTGTACAGTACAGTATTAATTAATAGGTAGAGGAAGAGAGTATTTTTAGCTCTGGTAGGTACAGGAAAATACATTAAATAAGGAGAACACTGACAATATACCTTTTATAATGGGATAATATTAAAAACTAGAAGGATGACACTTATGAAATATGTTTCAGAAGTCATCTTATTTAGATGCATAGAAATAAATCAGTTTTGATTGTCATTAAACAACATTGGCAAGAGAAAAGAATCTGTTTTGTACCCCTCGCTGACTGGCTAATGAATAATAAGAACTCACAGCTTGAGTACTGGGGTGGTAATTTGATTCCTCGCTATGCTCTAAATCCATGGAATTGTGCTTCATTAATAAGAACATCTGTATCATCAAACAATTAGCAGTTTTTTTCCTGTTAAAGAATATTATCATAAAGACAGACTGTGATTATAAGACAGCTAGAAAAGGAAGAGAAGAATTATTTGATACTGAGCTGTAGTATTTGTTCATAGATATTAACGGGGCAAATCCCTGAAGTGTAAATTGTTGAGAATTCAGAGTACATTCAAAATTCATTTTTAAATTTTAGGCACTTCTACCTAGAGAACTGAGTCAAACTTGATCCAGGAATCAAATGCTGCACATAGCAGTATCTTATTACTTGTATTTGTTCTGGTGACCACAGTGTCCCTTAAAGCTTAACGTTACATTACTACAAAAGGTGGGTGGAATTGACCGCTGAGATATAAGGGAACCTGTAGTTGTGAAAAAAACTAACATATCAATTAAACTCTTAATAGTCTCCCTTTCTGTACCTTGCTTTCTCTCCTGTAACAGTCAGCCAAAAAAAAAAAATACAAAAAGAAAAGTCCTGCGCTCACTCCCGGGCGGGAGCAACGACCACAGTACATATCAGCTCCAATACATATAGTAAAAAAAAAGAAAAAAGTTACCTGCACTCTCTCCTTAATCCCTATGTATATTTCAACAAATGGAGGTCATTTAGTTACTCCAATGGCCACTGGAGGGAATGCCCGCCTGCCAACATCAAGTCAGATCCCCCTAGACGGGTCCTACTCTGACCCTTCAACTTGCTTCCTCGAACTTCTGGCTAAGATCGCTAATGAGACAGAAAGGGGTATTTTTATATACACTAAATGACCTCCATATGTTTAAATATACATAGGGATTAAGGAGAGAGCGCAGGTAACTTTTTTTTTTTTTTTAACTAAATGAAAACTAAGACCTCAGCAAAAACTATTCTAGCAACCCACTTTTCTACTTTATCCTTACCCCTTCACTATACGCCACTCTCTCTAGCAAGTAAGCTAATTTGAGCAGGGCCCTCCACCTCCTCTGGTCCTGCTTTATAAATAATAATAGATTAGTGCATTTTACTGGCGTGCTGCTGTGAGAGATTATATTTGAATGTTTGAATGCTCTATATATCTCTTCAACTGCAACTGCTGGAAGCTGGGTGGGGCATCACCAACATCACTCTGTAACATTGCTATTCCAGAAAAGAACCTACTTTTTTGCCCATGCACATCCCTAGTTTGGAATCCTAAGTCATAAGATTCTGATATAATATAAGTATCAGGTTCATGGCATAAGACACTCCTAAACAACATTAGGACAATTGACTCATCAATAACAAGTCAAAATATGAATATAAAATTCTAGCAGATTATCAGATTAAAGGCAGAAAACTCTAGCAGACCACCCAAATCTCAAGACCTAATGTGTTTTGCAGGGTGGCATTCTCACACGTGCACATTCATACACTCAGACATTCATATACAAACACATACACACATATTCTTACATTCATTCTTAGATACTTTATCCCTGGGGTCCAGTGGTTTGCTGCTGGGAACAGTCTTTGTACTGATTGCACTGTTCCCTGCAGCTTTGTACTGATGCCAGCATTGAGGTGATGTTAGTACATGGTGGTGAAGGAGCTGTGCCATTATTTTATATTTGCCTGATTTCTGAATTTGTTACTTATATTCATATATATTTGCTAAAATGATTTCTGACCAAAGTAAACATAAGGAAAATAAGTTGGGATGTTCATTCTTGTAACATTTGCCACATGCATTTTACTGTTAAGTTTTTAGTTGGTGACTGGTTAGTATGTGCCTTCTTCTATAACCTAGTCCGTTCCTTTAACAGTTAAAGTTGTACAATTATGACACCATAACAACTGTGACGGACCACCCGGCACCCCAAATGGATGACTCCGCCAATCGCTGCTTCCTAGTAGCCTGGGGTACTATAAGCACCCCACCAGACACCATAAGCACCGTAGCCCCTTAGCTGCCATAGCTTGGCTGGGGTCTGGCTGTCCGTCAGCTGTGTTGCTCTTACAAGAGCTAGTGATTATAGCCAGTATAGCAATCCAAAGCAGGTATAGCTGGTATAGCTGTTCCCTACAATCACGAGACGAGGCTGCGTCTTGAGGTTGAAGTGAACTGACTTTAATGGGACCACACTTGGCCTTTTACGGCAGTCCCCATGCAAAGGGCACTCCCCCCTGGACCTGAGAGTAAACCACAGTAAAAACAAATACACAATCACATCTCTCTCTCTCAGATCCAGGACACTTCCACACAAACTAGGTCAATCCCTCCTCTGCACCTGGGAGATAATTGAGTCAAGTACTGTATTAACTCAATTATCTGCAGACACAAAAACATACACTTTTATAAATCCCCACAAATACCTTTAAAACATACAAAAACCCCACAAAAGTTACATCCCCTGATGTTCACCCAGATCGGTCAAGGAGTTCAGGAATTTCCTGGAAGTCATAGTTTTGGCTGACCGCACACATGGTCCCATGCCCAAAACAGTTCCATAGAATTGCGGCTAAATGACGCTGGGGACCG
>OW240914.1:241449701-241528564 GCA_933207985.1 Pelobates cultripes
AGTATTGTTATGTCTGCTTTGTGAAAAGTGAGATGTTACATGAGCCTGTGTGAGTTCTCTATTACTTCTCCATAATAAATCTCCTGTTAATTCTGGGTTTAGCTTCATGCAAAGAACATGATTATCAGCTTAGTTTTCAGTATTGTTATGTCTGCTATGTGTAAAGTGAGATGTTACATGAGCCTGTGTGAGTTCTCCATTAATTGACCATAATGAATCTCCTGTTACTTCTATTATCAGTTTCATGCAAAGAACATGATTATCTGCTTAGTTTTCAGTATTGTTATGTCTGGTTTGAGTAAAGTGTGACTTCTCTATTGTCCAAAATGATTCTGCTGTTACTTGTGTGTTCAGTTTCATTCAAGGACTATGATTATCTGCTTATTTTCAACTTTTGTTATGTCTGTATGTCTGCTTTGTGAAAAGTGAGATGTTACATGAGCCTGTGTGAGTTCTCTGTTACTTGTCCATAATGAATCTCCTGTTACTTCTGGGTTCAGTTTCATGCAAAGAACATGATTATCTGCTTAGTTTTCAGTATTGTCATGTCTGCTTTCTGTAAAGTGAGATGTTACATGAGCCTGTGTGAGTTCTCCATTACTTGACCATAATGAATCTCCTGTTACTTCTGGGTTCAGTTTCATGCAAAGAACATGATTATCTGCTTAGTTTTCAGTATTGTCATGTCTGCTTTGTGTAAAGTGAGATGTTACATGAGCCTGTGTGAGTTCTCCATTACTTGTCCAAAATGATTCTGCTGTTAATTCTGGGTTTAGTTTCATGCAAAGAACATGATTTTCTGCTTAGTTTTCAGTATTGTTATATCTGCTTTGTGTAAAGTGAGATGTTACATGAGCCTGTGTGAGTTTTCCATTACTTGTCCACAATGAATCTCCTGTTACTTCTGGGTTCAGTTTCATGCAAAGAACATGATTATCTGCTTAGTTTTAAGTATTGTTATGTCTGCTTTGTGTAAAGTGAGATGTTAAATGAGCCTGTGTGGGTTCTCCATTAATTGTCCAAAATAAATCTCCTGTTACTTCTATGTTCAGTTTCTTGCAAGGAACATGATTATCTGCTTAGTTTTCAGTATTGTTATGTCTGCTTTGTGTAAAGTGTGACTTCTCTATTACTTGTCCAAAATGATTCTGCTGTTACTTGTGTGTTCAGTTTCATTCAAGGACTATGATTATCTGCTTAGTTTCAACTTTGGTTATGTCTGTATGTCTGCTTTGTGAAAAGTGAGATATTACATGAGCCTGTGTGAGTTCTCTGTTACTTGTCCATAATGAATCTCCTCTTAATTCTGGGCTTAGTTTCATGCAAAGAACATGATTATCTGCTTAGTTTTCAGTATTGTTATGTCTGCTTTGTAAAAAGTGAGATGTTACATGAGCCTGTGTGAGTTCTTTATTACTTCTCCATAATGAATCTCCTGTTAATTCTGGGTTTAGCTTCATGCAAAGAACATGATTATCAGCTTAGTTTTCAGTATTGTTATGTCTGCTATGTGTAAAGTGAGATGTTACATGAGCCTGTGTGAGATCTCCATTACTTGACCATAATGAATCTCCTGTTACTTCTATGATCAGTTTCATGCAAAGAACATGATTATCTGCTTAGTTTTCAGTATTGTTATGTCTGGTCTGAGTAAAGTGTGACTTCTCTATTACTTGTCCAAAATGATTCTGCTGTTACTTGTGTGTTCAGTTTCATTCAAGGACTATGATTATCTGCTTATTTTCAACTTTTGTTATGTCTGTATGTCTGCTTTGTGAAAAGTGAGATGTTACATGAGCCTGTGTGAGTTCTCTGTTACTTGTCCATAATGAATCTCCTCTTATTTCTGGGTTTAGTTTCATGCAAAGAACATGATTATCTGCTTAGTTTTAAGTATTGTCATGTCTGCTTTCTGTAAAGTGAGATGTTACATGAGCCTGTGTGAGTTCTCCATTACTTGACCATAATGAATCTCCTGTTACTTCTGGGTTCAGTTTCATGCAAAGAACATGATTATCTGCTTAGTTTTCAGTATTGTCATGTCTGCCTTGTGTAAAGTGAGATTTTACATGAGCCTGTGTGAGTTCATCATTACTTGTCCATAATGAATCTCCTGTTACTTGTGTGTTCAGTTTCATGCAAGCAACATATATAGTAACTATCTGCTTAGTTTCAAGATTTGTTATGTCTGCTTTGTGTAAAGTGAAATGATAGATGAGACTGTGTGTGTTCTCTATTACTTGTCCAAAATGAATCTCCTATTACTTCTATGATCAGTTTCATGCAAAGAACATGATTATCTGCTTAGTTTTCAGTATTGTTATGTCTGGTTTGTGTAAAGTGAAATGATAGATGAGCCTGTGTGAGTTCTCTATTACTTGTCCAAAATGATTCTGCTGTTAATTCTGGGTTTAGTTTCATGCAAAGAACATGATTATCTGCTTAGTTTTCAGTATTGTTATATCTGGTTTGTGTAAAGTGAGATGTTACATGAGCCTGTGTGAGTTCTCCATTACTTGTCCACAATGAATCTCCTGTTACTTCTGGGTTCAGTTTCATGCAAAGAACATGATTATCTGCTTAGTTTTAAGTATTGTTATGTCTGCTTTGTGTAAAGTGAGATGTTAAATGAGCCTGTGTGGGTTCTCCATTAATTGTCCAAAATAAATCTCCTGTTACTTCTATGTTCAGTTTCTTGCAAGGAACATGATTATCTGCTTAGTTTTCAGTATTTTTATGTCTGCTTTGTGTAAAGTGTGACTTCTCTATTACTTATCCAAAATAATTCTGCTGTTACTTGTGTGTTCAGTTTCATTCAATGACTATGATCATCTGCTTAGTTTCAACTTTTGTTATGTCTGTATGTCTGCTTTGTGAAAAGTGAGATGTTACATGAGCCTGTGTGAGTTCTCTGTTACTTGTCCATAATGAATCTCCTCTTAATTCTGGGCTTAGTTTCATGCAAAGAACATGATTATCTGCTTAGTTTTCAGTATTGTTATGTCTGCTTTGTGAAAAGTGAGATGTTACATGAGCCTGTGTGAGTTCTCTATTACTTCTCCATAATGAATCTCCTGTTAATTCTGGGTTTAGCTTCATGCACAGAACATGATTATCAGCTTAGTTTTCAGTATTGTTATGTCTGCTATGTGTAAAGTGAGATGTTACATGAGCCTGTGTGAGTTCTCCATTACTTGACCATAATGAATCTCCTGTCACTTGTGTGTTCAGTTTCATGCAAGCAACATGATTATCTGCTTAGTTTCAAGATTTGTTATGTCTGCTTTGTGTAAAGTGAAATGATAGATGAGCCTGTGTGTGTTCTCTATTACTTGTCCAAAATGAATCTCCTATTACTTCTATGATCAGTTTCATGCAAAGAACATGATTATCTGCTTAGTTTTCAGTATTGTTATGTCTGGTTTGTGTAAAGTGTGACTTCTCTATTACTTGTCCAAAATGATTCTGCTGTTACTTGTGTGTTCAGTTTCATTCAAGGACTATGATTATCTGCTTAGTTTTCAAGTTTGTTATGTCTGCATGTCTGCTTTGTGAAAAGTGAGATGTTACATGAGCCTGTGTGAGTTCTCTGTTACTTGTCCATAATGAATCTCCTCTTAATTCTGGGTTTAGTTTCATGCAAAGAACATGATTATCTGCTTAGTTTTAAGTATTGTCATGTCTGCTTTCTGTAAAGTGAGATGTTACATGAGCCTGTGTGAGTTCTCTGTTACTTGACCATAATGAATCTCCTGTTACTTGTGTGTTCAGTTTCATGCAAGCAACATATGATTATCTGCTTAGTTTCAAGTATTGTTATGTCTGCTTTGTGTAAAGTGAGATGTTACATGAGCCTGTGTGAGGTTCTCTATTACTTGTCCAAAATAAATCTCCTATTACTTCTATGATCAGTTTCATGCAAAGAACATGATTATCTGCTTAGTTTTCAGTATTGTTATGTCTGGTTTGTGTAAAGTGAAATGATAGATGAGCCTGTGTGAGTTCTCTATTACTTGTCCAAAATGATTCTGCTGTTAATTCTGGGTTTAGTTTCATGCAAAGAACATGATTATCTGCTTAGTTTTCAGTATTGTTATATCTGGTTTGTGTAAAGTGAGATGTTACATGAGCCTGTGTGAGTTCTCCATTACTTGTCCACAATGAATCTCCTGTTACTTCTGGGTTCAGTTTCATGCAAAGAACATGATTATCTGCTTAGTTTTAAGTATTGTTATGTCTGCTTTGTGTAAAGTGAGATGTTAAATGAGCCTGTGTGGGTTCTCCATTAATTGTCCAAAATAAATCTCCTGTTACTTCTATGTTCAGTTTCTTGCAAGGAACATGATTATCTGCTTAGTTTTCAGTATTTTTATGTCTGCTTTGTGTAAAGTGTGACTTCTCTATTACTTATCCAAAATAATTCTGCTGTTACTTGTGTGTTCAGTTTCATTCAATGACTATGATCATCTGCTTAGTTTCAACTTTTGTTATGTCTGTATGTCTGCTTTGTGAAAAGTGAGATGTTACATGAGCCTGTGTGAGTTCTCTGTTACTTGTCCATAATGAATCTCCTCTTAATTCTGGGCTTAGTTTCATGCAAAGAACATGATTATCTGCTTAGTTTTCAGTATTGTTATGTCTGCTTTGTGAAAAGTGAGATGTTACATGAGCCTGTGTGAGTTCTCTATTACTTCTCCATAATGAATCTCCTGTTAATTCTGGGTTTAGCTTCATGCACAGAACATGATTATCAGCTTAGTTTTCAGTATTGTTATGTCTGCTATGTGTAAAGTGAGATGTTACATGAGCCTGTGTGAGTTCTCCATTACTTGACCATAATGAACCTCCTGTCACTTGTGTGTTCAGTTTCATGCAAGCAACATGATTATCTGCTTAGTTTCAAGATTTGTTATGTCTGCTTTGTGTAAAGTGAAATGATAGATGAGCCTGTGTGTGTTCTCTATTACTTGTCCAAAATGAATCTCCTATTACTTCTATGATCAGTTTCATGCAAAGAACATGATTATCTGCTTAGTTTTCAGTATTGTTATGTCTGGTTTGTGTAAAGTGTGACTTCTCTATTACTTGTCCAAAATGATTCTGCTGTTACTTGTGTGTTCAGTTTCATTCAAGGACTATGATTATCTGCTTAGTTTCAACTTTTGTTATGTCTGCATGTCTGCTTTGTGAAAAGTGAGATGTTACATGAGCCTGTGTGAGTTCTCTGTTACTTGTCCATAATGAATCTCCTCTTAATTCTGGGTTTAGTTTCATGCAGAGAACATGATTATCTGCTTAGTTTTAAGTATTGTCATGTCTGCTTTCTGTAAAGTGAGATGTTACATGAGCCTGTGTGAGTTCTCTGTTACTTGACCATAATGAATCTCCTGTTACTTGTGTGTTCAGTTTCATGCAAGCAACATGATTATCTGCTTTGTTTTCAGTATTGTTATGTCTGCTTTGTGTAAAGTGAGATGTTACATGAGCCTGTGTGAGTTCTCTATTACTTGTCCAAAATAAATCTCCTGTTACTTCTATGTTCAGTTTCTTGCAAAGAACATGATTATCTGCTTAGTTTTCAGTATTGTTATGTCTGGTTTGTGTAAAGTGAAATGATAGATGAGCCTGTGTGAGTTCTCTATTACTTGTCCAAAATGATTCTGCTGTTAATTCTGGGTTTAGTTTCATGCAAAGAACATGATTATCTGCTTAGTTTTCAGTATTGTTATATCTGGTTTGTGTAAAGTGAGATGTTACATGAGCCTGTGTGAGTTCTCCATTACTTGTCCACAATGAATCTCCTGTTACTTCTGGGTTCAGTTTCATGCAAAGAACATGATTATCTGCTTAGTTTTAAGTATTGTTATGTCTGCTTTGTGTAAAGTGAGATGTTAAATGAGCCTGTGTGGGTTCTCCATTAATTGTCCAAAATAAATCTCCTGTTACTTCTATGTTCAGTTTCTTGCAAGGAACATGATTATCTGCTTAGTTTTCAGTATTTTTATGTCTGCTTTGTGTAAAGTGTGACTTCTCTATTACTTATCCAAAATAATTCTGCTGTTACTTGTGTGTTCAGTTTCATTCAATGACTATGATCATCTGCTTAGTTTCAACTTTTGTTATGTCTGTATGTCTGCTTTGTGAAAAGTGAGATGTTACATGAGCCTGTGTGAGTTCTCTGTTACTTGTCCATAATGAATCTCCTCTTAATTCTGGGCTTAGTTTCATGCAAAGAACATGATTATCTGCTTAGTTTTCAGTATTGTTATGTCTGCTTTGTGAAAAGTGAGATGTTACATGAGCCTGTGTGAGTTCTCTATTACTTCTCCATAATGAATCTCCTGTTAATTCTGGGTTTAGCTTCATGCACAGAACATGATTATCAGCTTAGTTTTCAGTATTGTTATGTCTGCTATGTGTAAAGTGAGATGTTACATGAGCCTGTGTGAGTTCTCCATTACTTGACCATAATGAATCTCCTGTCACTTGTGTGTTCAGTTTCATGCAAGCAACATGATTATCTGCTTAGTTTCAAGATTTGTTATGTCTGCTTTGTGTAAAGTGAAATGATAGATGAGCCTGTGTGTGTTCTCTATTACTTGTCCAAAATGAATCTCCTATTACTTCTATGATCAGTTTCATGCAAAGAACATGATTATCTGCTTAGTTTTCAGTATTGTTATGTCTGGTTTGTGTAAAGTGTGACTTCTCTATTACTTGTCCAAAATGATTCTGCTGTTACTTGTGTGTTCAGTTTCATTCAAGGACTATGATTATCTGCTTAGTTTCAACTTTTGTTATGTCTGCATCTCTGCTTTGTGAAAAGTGAGATGTTACATGAGCCTGTGTGAGTTCTCTGTTACTTGTCCATAATGAATCTCCTCTTAATTCTGGGTTTAGTTTCATGCAGAGAACATGATTATCTGCTTAGTTTTTTTTTTTTTTAATTCTTTATTTTTCTTGTGCACGAAAAGACAATGAACATTTTCTTACAATGCCACAACAGCAATAGCAAGCTAGGTAGTAGCATTAAACTTGGTATGGCATACAATTTGACAGCACTTTTTATATTAAAGACAGGTGAAAACTGTAACGTTATGTCATGAGAATAGATATAATTTTATGCTAAAGAGTCTAATTGTTAAAACCTATGCATCTGTAAGGTAAGAATAGATGTTTGCATCCATGTAGCTTAACATTGCCTGCCCCAAAGGTGTTTCCTGCAGTGCTTAACAGTTAAACAGCGGTACAAGATGGTATACAGATATGGTAAATTGAATCTGTGCTTGTACAAGTGGGGTGGTTGCATAGCGTAAGGGATGTCCTTAGTTCTTTAATGAGGCTTGCTAGGGAGACGGACCACCATGATCTCCTACAGTTACGGTCTTGTGTCGCTTAAGGAGACCTGCCTAGGGTGACAGAGGTAGGCCACTGTGTGGTGAGTAGGGATGCCTAGACCAGGCTCTCTATAGTTTTAGTAGGCTCTTGTGTGCATCCCTGTTAGGCCGCATCTCTGGGTAATTGCACCCGTGTGTGAGTCATTCGGGTAGGGCATAAAACAGGCAATTAGGGTGAATACAACGTAGGTCACAATGATTGTGTACCAACTAAAACGCTTTAACACTGGCAAGAGTCTCCCCTTGCCAGATACAAGAGATTTCTGTGGTACAAGGATTACCAACCTGACAGGTGTCAGGGTATGCCGGCAGTAGCCGGCAGCAGTTGGAGCAGCCGAGGAACGTGCCCATGTTCACTGTCAAGGATTAAAAGCGCCTGTTCCGAGCTAGCGTTGGTGGGGTTCTCTCCAGTCAGGTTGCCGTTTGGGTGCTATCTTTAAGTCAGGTATGTATGGGCTGAGTGTTACTGGACTAATGTGTGGGGGAGATCTTTAACTCTCTGTGAATTTTTACCCCTGGCTATGGCCATGTTCTACGTGCAGGGTGAGACCCGGTGGATTCAGGCGGAGGGGGGGCCAATTAGATGTTGTGGTCCCAGGACTACTCATCTGGGGTTAATAAGTGTGGTGTGATCTGCACTTTATGAGAGCAGAACTGGATGGTTAGGGAAGGTAAGGTTACGTCAAGAGTATATTCAGAGAGGCTAAAACTTTTTAAAACAAGTTAATGAACTAAAATGAAATCAAGTTGAAGTAAAGTCAATGCAGCCGGGGTATCCCGGTATTCTTCAGCCTACTGGAGATCTTCACTCAGGTTTTCTCTGTGGCGCTGTGAGTGTCCTTGGTTCCACGTGGGACAAAGGAGGTCACCCTTTCCGGGTTCCATTGGTGGAGTGGTTTGCTTGGTCCCGGAATTTCAGTTCCGTGGAGGGAGTCTAGCGGCAGTCCTAGGATGGGCAGCAAGGTTGCCGCTTCCCGTAGGTCTCGGACCTCGTGTTTGTTATCCCCTTGGGTGACTTGCAGCATTCGGGCTGGGTGCCATCTGTAGCGTATTCTGTTCCGTTGTAAGAGTGTGGTAAAAGGCCGGAGTGATCGCCGCCAGGCAAGCGTGCCTCCAGTGAGGTCAGCGAAAAAGGACAACTCCATGGATTCAAAAGAATATGGTGAACAGTCTCTGGCCGCTGCCATCACCGCCATCTTGTCTGTGTGCAGTTGGAAGCACAGGATGAGGTCTCTGGGTGCCGAGGTCGGTGCTTTGGCCGGTTTCTGGGTCCTGAAGTAGCCATCCAGATTGACGTTTCTGGCTTGCTTCGGTGTTAGCAGTGCCATGAAAAGGCGTCTCAGTAAGTGTGGTATCTCTGCTGGTGGGATGTTTTCTGGAATGCCCCGGATCTTAATATTGTTGGCCCGGCGGGCGTCCTCCAGGGCTGCAAAACGGCGGTCGTGCGCCTCATTCTGTTGTTTGAGGTCCCTGACCTCTTGCTGCAGTGTCGTGATGTGGCTTTTGCAGGCGCCCGATGCCGTCTCCAGGGCCCCCATTCGGCCAGTCAGACCGTGGATGTCGGCCCGGAGCGTTGCGACGTCCGCTTGTATGGTCCTCTGCAGGTCCGCCAGCAGCAACTTCAGGATTTCTGTTGTTACGGGTGAAGTGTCCAAAGTTTGGGTGCTCGGGGGCGATCCCTGTACCGGAGGTAGGTCAGTCTCTTCACCGCCCGAGGAGAAGTCGTCAGACAGTTCAGAATATGTCCCGTGGTAGTCGCCCATTTTGGGCCTGCCAGCTTCACGGGTCTGGCGCAGGAGTTCTGCAATGTTTGGCCCCTTGCTTGGCTTGTCCGGCCTTAATTTTTTGGTTTTGCGGCCCATCACGTCCCTCTGTCCTGCACAAGGCTTAGTGTGCTAGGAGTTATTGACTTTAGGGGTCTCAGTCGGTGAGTTTTAGGCCCTAAAGTGCAGGAGCTTGTGTGCCGTGCGACTGCTCTGTTCCGTAGCTTAGCTCCGCCCATCTGCTTAGTTTTAAGTATTGTCATGTCTGCTTTCTGTAAAGTGAGATGTTACATGAGCCTGTGTGAGTTCTCTGTTACTTGACCATAATGAATCTCCTGTTACTTGTGTGTTCAGTTTCATGCAAGCAACATGATTATCTGCTTTGTTTTCAGTATTGTTATGTCTGCTTTGTGTAAAGTGAGATGTTACATGAGCCTGTGTGAGTTCTCTATTACTTGTCCAAAATAAATCTCCTGTTACTTCTATGTTCAGTTTCTTGCAAGGAACATGATTATCTGCTTAGTTTTCAGTATTGTCGTGTCTTCTTTGCGTGAAGTTTGATGTTAGATGAGCCTGTGTATGTTCTCTATTACTTGTCCAAAATGATTCTGATGTTACTTGTCTGTTCAGTTTCATTCAAGGACTATGATTATCTGCTTAGTTTCAACTTTTGTTATGTCTTTGTGAAAAGTGAGATGTTACATGAGCCTGTATGAGTTCTCCATTACTTGTCCAAAATGAATCTCCTGTTAATTCTGTGTTTAGTTTCATGCAAAGAACATGATTATCTGCTTAGTTTTCAGTATTTTTATGTCTGCTTTGTGTAAAGTGAGATGTTACATGAGCCTGTGTGAGTTCTCCATTACTTGTCCAAAATGATTCTGCTGTTAATTCTGGGTTTAGTTTCATGCAAAGAACATGATTATCTGCTTAGTTTTCAGTATTGTTATATCTGCTTTGTGTAAAGTGAGATGTTACATGAGCCTGTGTGAGTTCTCCATTACTTGTCCACAATGAATCTCCTGTTACTTCTGGGTTCGGTTTCATGCAAAGAACATGATTATCTGCTTAGTTTTCAGTATTGTTATATCTGCTTTGTGTAAAGTGAGATGTTACATGAGCCTGTGTGAGTTCTCCATTACTTGTCCACAATGAATCTCCTGTTACTTCTGGGTTCAGTTTCATGCAAAGAACATGATTATCTGCTTAGTTTTAAGTATTGTTATGTCTGCTTTGTGTAAAGTGAGATGTTAAATGAGCCTGTGTGGGTTCTCCATTAATTGTCCAAAATAAATCTCCTGTTACTTCTATGTTCAGTTTCTTGCAAGGAACATGATTATCTGCTTAGTTTTCAGTATTGTTATGTCTGCTTTGTGTAAAGTGTGACTTCTCTATTACTTGTCCAAAATGATTCTGCTGTTACTTGTGTGTTCAGTTTCTTTCAAGGACTATGATTATCTGCTTAGTTTCAACTTTTGTTATGTCTGTATGTCTGCTTTGTGAAAAGTGAGATGTTACATGAGCCTGTGTGAGTTCTCTATTACTTCTCCATAATGAATCTCCTGTTAATTCTGGGTTTAGCTTCATGCAAAGAACATGATTATCAGCTTAGTTTTCAGTATTGTTATGTCTGCTATGTGTAAAGTGAGATGTTACATGAGCCTGTGTGAGTTCTCCATTACTTGACCATAATGAATCTCCTGTTACTTCTATGATCAGTTTCATGCAAAGAACATGATTATCTGCTTAGTTTTCAGTATTGTTATGTCTGGTTTGTGTAAAGTGTGACTTCTCTATTACTTGTCCAAAATGATTCTGCTGTTACTTGTGTGTTCAGTTTCTTTCAAGGACTATGATTATCTGCTTAGTTTCAACTTTTGTTATGTCTGTATGTCTGCTTTGTGAAAAGTGAGATGTTACATGAGCCTGTGTGAGTTCTCTGTTACTTGTCCATAATGAATCTCCTCTTAATTCTGGGCTTAGTTTCATGCAAAGAACATGATTATCTGCTTAGTTTTCAGTATTGTTATGTCTGCTTTGTGAAAAGTGAGATGTTACATGAGCCTGTGTGAGTTCTCTATTACTTCTCCATAATGAATCTCCTGTTAATTCTGGGTTTAGCTTCATGCAAAGAACATGATTATCAGCTTAGTTTTCAGTATTGTTATGTCTGCTATGTGTAAAGTGAGATGTTACATGAGCCTGTGTGAGTTCTCCATTACTTGACCATAATGAATCTCCTGTTACTTCTATGATCAGTTTCATGCAAGAACATGATTATCTGCTTAGTTTTCAGTATTGTTGTTATGTCTGGTTTGAGTAAAGTGTGACTTTCTATTACTTGTCCAAAATGATTCTGCTGTTACTTGTGTGTTCAGTTTCATTCAAGGACTATGATTATCTGCTTATTTTCAACTTTTGTTATGTCTGTATGTCTGCTTTGTGAAAAGTGAGATGTTACATGAGCCTGTGTGAGTTCTCTGTTACTTGTCCATAATGAATCTCCTCTTAATTCTGGGTTTAGTTTCATGCAAAGAACATGATTATCTGCTTAGTTTTAAGTATTGTCATGTCTGCTTTCTGTAAAGTGAGATGTTACATGAGCCTGTGTGAGTTCTCCATTACTTGACCATAATGAATCTCCTGTTACTTCTGGGTTCAGTTTCATGCAAAGAACATGATTATCTTCTTAGTTTTCAGTATTGTCATGTCTGCCTTGTGTAAAGTGAGATTTTACATGAGCCTGTGTGAGTTCATCATTACTTGTCCATAATGAATCTCCTGTTACTTGTGTGTTCAGTTTCATGCAAGCAGCATATATAGTAACTATCTGCTTAGTTTCAAGATTTGTTATGTCTGCTTTGTGTAAAGTGAAATGATAGATGAGCCTGTGTGTGTTCTCTATTACTTGTCCAAAATGAATCTCCTATTACTTCTATGATCAGTTTCATGCAAAGAACATGATTATCTGCTTAGTTTTCAGTATTGTTATGTCTGGTTTGTGTAAAGTGAAATGATAGATGAGCCTGTGTGAGTTCTCTATTACTTGTCCAAAATGATTCTGCTGTTAATTCTGGGTTTAGTTTCATGCAAAGAACATGATTATCTGCTTAGTTTTCAGTATTGTTATATCTGCTTTGTGTAAAGTGAGATGTTACATGAGCCTGTGTGAGTTCTCCATTACTTGACCATAATGAATCTCCTGTTACTTGTGTGTTCAGTTTCATGCAAGCAACATGATTATCTGCTTTGTTTTCAGTATTGTTATGTCTGGTTTGTGTAAAGTGAAATGTTACATGAGCCTGTGTGAGTTCTCTATTACTTGTCCATAATGATTCTGCTGTTACTTGTGTGTTCAATTTCATTCAAAGAACATGATTATCTGCTTAGTTTTCAGTATTGTCGTGTCTTCTTTGCGTGAAGTTTGATGTTAGATGAGCCTTGTGTATGTTCTCTATTACTTGTCCAAAATGATTCTGATGTTACTTGTCTGTTCAGTTTCATTCAAGGACTATGATTATCTGCTTAGTTTCAACTTTTGTTATGTCTTTGTGAAAAGTGAGATGTTACATGAGCCTGTATGAGTTCTCCATTACTTGTCCAAAATGAATCTCCTGTTAATTCTGTGTTTAGTTTCATGCAAAGAACATGATTATCTGCTTAGTTTTCAGTATTTTTATGTCTGCTTTGTGTAAAGTGAGATGTTACATGAGCCTGTGTGAGTTCTCCATTACTTGTCCAAAATGATTCTGCTGTTAATTCTGGGTTTAGTTTCATGCAAAGAACATGATTATCTGCTTAGTTTTCAGTATTGTTATATCTGCTTTGTGTAAAGTGAGATGTTACATGAGCCTGTGTGAGTTCTCCATTACTTGTCCACAATGAATCTCCTGTTACTTCTGGGTTCGGTTTCATGCAAAGAACATGATTATCTGCTTAGTTTTAAGTATTTTTATGTCTGCTTTGTGTAAAGTGAGATGTTACATGAGCCTGTGTGAGTTCTCCATTACTTGTCCAAAATGATTCTGCTGTTAATTCTGGGTTTAGTTTCATGCAAAGAACATGATTATCTGCTTAGTTTTCAGTATTGTTATATCTGCTTTGTGTAAAGTGAGATGTTACATGAGCCTGTGTGAGTTCTCCATTACTTGTCCACAATGAATCTCCTGTTACTTCTGGGTTCAGTTTCATGCAAAGAACATGATTATCTGCTTAGTTTTAAGTATTGTTATGTCTGCTTTGTGTAAAGTGAGATGTTAAATGAGCCTGTGTGGGTTCTCCATTAATTGTCCAAAATAAATCTCCTGTTACTTCTATGTTCAGTTTCTTGCAAGGAACATGATTATCTGCTTAGTTTTCAGTATTGTTATGTCTGCTTTGTGAAAAGTGAGATGGTACATGAGCCTGTGTGAGTTCTCTATTACTTCTCCATAATGAATCTCCTGTTAATTCTGGGTTTAGCTTCATGCAAAGAACATGATTATCAGCTTAGTTTTCAGTATTGTTATGTCTGCTATGTGTAAAGTGAGATGTTACATGAGCCTGTGTGAGTTCTCCATTACTTGACCATAATGAATCTCCTGTTACTTCTATGATCAGTTTCATGCAAAGAACATGATTATCTGCTTAGTTTTCAGTATTGTTATGTCTGGTTTGAGTAAAGTGTGACTTCTCTATTACTTGTCCAAAATGATTCTGCAGTTACTTGTGTGTTCAGTTTCATTCAAGGACTATGATTATCTGCTTATTTTCAACTTTTGTTATGTCTGTATGTCTGCTTTGTGAAAAGTGAGATGTTACATGAGCCTGTGTGAGTTCTCTGTTACTTGTCCATAATGAATCTCCTCTTAATTCTGGGTTTAGTTTTGTAACGGACCGTTTTGCACACAAGGGGTAAAAACCGTTTAGGCGATCGGCCCCCTTTCCAGAGATCCAGGCACAGCTACTGCAGAACACCAAAACTCACGAACTGGATACAAAATAGCACTCTAACTCCCGAACTGGAACCTCCCAAATGGCTGCTAGCAGACGAACAGGAAAAGCAGACGAACAGCTTACACTCCTGGCAATCAGTCTCTAACAGCATACAGTGAATCCCCCCAAGAACGAGACAAGGCTCCGTGTTGAGGGTCAAGCAGTGGTCTGAGGTGCTGGCACACCCAGCCTGGTTTTATTACAGTGTTTCAAATACAGGACCACCCACAGGGAGGGATAAAACAACCAATCATATCACAGTTACATCCCACATATTCCCTCCCCTTATCCTGAGAGGAAACTCAATTATACAAACAGTTAAAACATACTTTCTACCCAACTTTCATAACTCCAAAACCATACATCCCATTCACATAAAATTACATATTCTCAATCAATCCATTCAGGGGAACAACATATTCAAAAATGGCACAAATCAGACAAGGGGTTCAAAAGTTAGTAAAAAGTCCTTTGTGACTAAATGAAACATGGCTTTCTGGCCCCAAACCAGTTTCAGAGTCTTCTATCCTGGAGATAAGTAATTTAATTATCTCCCAGGACAGACATGTAACATATCCCCAGATAGCTCAGGTCTGAGTGCACATTATTAGGTGAATGGCACTCAGACCACACGAATACAGTTTTAATTGCCATGGAGCCAAAGTCTTTAATTCCACGAATAGGCTCCATGGCATAGCTATCTGGGTTAAAACATTCCTCCAACAGAAAATACCGAATTTACAGGCATTCGTTAAATCTGTGCGAATTAGAACCAGGGGGTGGAGGTTCAGCGGTGCCTGCACGTAAAAGTGTCCGGGTTTGGTGCATGAAAGCCGGGCAGAAAAGCGCTGGCTGCCCGGGGAGCTCCAGAACACCGCCATCGCGTGGCGGCTAAGTGTAACCGCGACCACCCAGTAACAATCAATTAAGCTGCGGTTAACCGCAGCTACTGGGTGGTCAATTGCCGGCACACGCTCGTTAAGCCGCGGTTAACCACGGCTTCAGGGAGGTAAATGGAGGGCGCACTCCAGCTTCTGGGTGGCCAATTAAGGTCGCCGGCCGGCTTCCCACGGCTCTGGGGAGGCTGAAAAGAGACTGTTTGTTTGGTAGATGGAATCTACCGAACGGCTGTGCAGAAAGGGAGAAATAAATCCTTCTGCACAGTAAAATTAACCCTTTCGCTGCCGGTCCATAATCCAAAGGCAGCAGGCGGGCAACCAGGCTCCTCCAATGCAATGTGGCGAGATTGGTTTCGTCACAAGTTTCATGCAAAGAACATGATTATCTGCTTAGTTTTAAGTATTGTCATGTCTGCTTTCTGTAAAGTGAGATGTTACATGAGCCTGTGTGAGTTCTCCATTACTTGACCATAATGAATCTCCTGTTACTTCTGGGTTCAGTTTCATGCAAAGAACATGATTATCTGCTTAGTTTTCAGTATTGTCATGTCTGCTTTCTGTAAAGTGAGATTTTACATGAGCCTGTGTGAGTTCATCATTACTTGTCCATAATGAATCTCCTGTTACTTGTGTGTTCAGTTTCATGCAAGCAACATATATAGTAACTATCTGCTTAGTTTCAAGATTTGTTATGTCTGCTTTGTGTAAAGTGAAATGATAGATGAGCCTGTGTGTGTTCTCTATTACTTGTCCAAAATGAATCTCCTATTACTAATATGATCAGTTTCATGCAAAGAACATGATTATCTGCTTAGTTTTCAGTATTGTTATGTCTGGTTTGTGTAAAGTGAAATGATAGATGAGCCTGTGTGAGTTCTCTATTACTTGTCCAAAATGATTCTGCTGTTAATTCTGGGTTTAGTTTCATGCAAAGAACATGATTATCTGCTTAGTTTTCAGTATTTTTATATCTGCTTTGTGTAAAGTGAGATGTTACATGAGCCTGTGTGAGTTCTCCATTACTTGTCCACAATGAATCTCCTGTTACTTCTGGGTTCAGTTTCATGCAAAGAACATGATTATCTGCTTAGTTTTAAGTATTGTTATGTCTGCTTTGTGTAAAGTGAGATGTTAAATAAGCCTGTGTGGGTTCTCCATTAATTGTCCAAAATAAATCTCCTGTTACTTCTATGTTCAGTTTCTTGCAAGGAACATGATTATCTGCTTAGTTTTCAGTATTTTTATGTCTGCTTTGTGTAAAGTGTGACTTCTCTATTACTTATCCAAAATGATTCTGCTGTTACTTGTGTGTTCAGTTTCATTCAATGACTATGATTATCTGCTTAGTTTCAACTTTTGTTATGTCTGTATGTCTGCTTTGTGAAAAGTGAGATGTTACATGAGCTTGTGTGAGTTCTCTGTTACTTGTCCATAATGAATCTCCTCTTAATTCTGGGTTTAGTTTCATGCAAGGAACATGATTATCTGCTTAGTTTTCAGTATTGTTATGTCTGCTTTGTGAAAAGTGAGATGTTACATGAGCCTGTGTGAGTTCTCCATTACTTGACCATAATGAATCTCCTGTTACTTGTGTGTTCAGTTTCATGCAAGCAACATGATTATCTGCTTTGTTTTCAGTATTGTTATGTCTGGTTTGTGTAAAGTGAAATGTTACATGAGCCTGTGTGAGTTCTCTATTACTTGTCCATAATGATTCTGCTGTTACTTGTGTGTTCAATTTCATTCAAAGAACATGATTATCTGCTTAGTTTTCAGTATTGTCGTGTCTTCTTTGCGTGAAGTTTGATGTTAGATGAGCCTGTGTATGTTCTCTATTACTTGTCCAAAATGATTCTGATGTTACTTGTCTGTTCAGTTTCATTCAAGGACTATGATTATCTGCTTAGTTTCTACTTTTGTTATGTCTTTGTGAAAAGTGAGATGTTACATGAGCCTGTATGAGTTCTCCATTACTTGTCCAAAATGAATCTCCTGTTAATTCTGTGTTTAGTTTCATGCAAAGAACATGATTATCTGCTTAGTTTTCAGTATTTTTATGTCTGCTTTGTGTAAAGTGAGATGTTACATGAGCCTGTGTGAGTTCTCCATTACTTGTCCAAAATGATTCTGCTGTTAATTCTGGGTTTAGTTTCATGCAAAGAACATGATTTTCTGCTTAGTTTTCAGTATTGTTATATCTGCTTTGTGTAAAGTGAGATGTTACATGAGCTTGTGTGAGTTCTCCATTACTTGTCCACAATGAATCTCCTGTTACTTCTGGGTTCGGTTTCATGCAAAGAACATGATTATCTGCTTAGTTTTAAGTATTTTTATGTCTGCTTTGTGTAAAGTGAGATGTTACATGAGCCTGTGTGAGTTCTCCATTACTGGTCCAAAATGATTCTGCTGTTAATTCTGGGTTTAGTTTCATGCAAAGAACATGATTTTCTGCTTAGTTTTCAGTATTGTTATATCTGCTTTGTGTAAAGTGAGATGTTACATGAGCCTGTGTGAGTTCTCCATTACTTGTCCACAATGAATCTCCTGTTACTTCTGGGTTCAGTTTCATGCAAAGAACATGATTATCTGCTTAGTTTTAAGTATTGTTATGTCTGCTTTGTGTAAAGTGAGATGTTAAATGAGCCTGTGTGGGTTCTCCATTAATTGTCCAAAATAAATCTCCTGTTACTTCTATGATCAGTTTCTTGCAAGGAACATGATTATCTGCTTAGTTTTCAGTATTGTTATGTCTGCTTTGTGAAAAGTGAGATGTTACATGAGCCTGTGTGAGTTCTCTATTACTTCTCCATAATGAATCTCCTGTTAATTTTGGGTTTAGCTTCATGCAAAGAACATGATTATCAGCTTAGTTTTCAGTATTGTTATGTCTGCTATGTGTAAAGTGAGATGTTACATGAGCCTGTGTGAGTTCTCCATTACTTGACCATAATGAATCTCCTGTTACTTCTATGATCAGTTTCATGCAAACAACATGATTATCTGCTTAGTTTTCAGTATTGTTATGTCTGGTTTGAGTAAAGTGTGACTTCTCTATTACTTGTCCAAAATGATTCTGCTGTTACTTGTGTGTTCAGTTTCATTCAAGGACTATGATTATCTGCTTATTTTCAACTTTTGTTATGTCTGTATGTCTGCTTTGTGAAAAGTGAGATGTTACATGAGCCTGTGTGAGTTCTCTGTTACTTGTCCATAATGAATCTCCTCTTAATTCTGGGTTTAGTTTCATGCAAAGAACATGATTATCTGCTTAGTTTTAAGTATTGTCATGTCTGCTTTCTGTAAAGTGAGATGTTACATGAGCCTGTGTGAGTTCTCCATTACTTGACCATAATGAATCTCCTGTTACTTCTGGGTTCAGTTTCATGCAAAGAACATGATTATCTGCTTAGTTTTCAGTATTGTCATGTCTGCCTTGTGTAAAGTGAGATTTTACATGAGCCTGTGTGAGTTCATCATTACTTGTCCATAATGAATCTCCTGTTACTTGTGTGTTCAGTTTCATGCAAGCAACATATATAGTAACTATCTGCTTAGTTTCAAGATTTGTTATGTCTGCTTTGTGTAAAGTGAAATGATAGATGAGCCTGTGTGTGTTCTCTATTACTTGTCCAAAATGAATCTCCTATTACTTCTATGATCAGTTTCATGCAAAGAACATGATTATCTGTTTAGTTTTCAGTATTGTTATGTCTGGTTTGTGTAAAGTGAAATGATAGATGAGCCTGTGTGAGTTCTCTATTACTTGTCCAAAATGATTCTGCTGTTAATTCTGGGTTTAGTTTCATGCAAAGAACATGATTATCTGCTTAGTTTTCAGTATTGTTATATCTGCTTTGTGTAAAGTGAGATGTTACATGAGCCTGTGTGAGTTCTCCATTACTTGACCATAATGAATCTCCTGTTACTTGTGTGTTCAGTTTCATGCAAGCAACATGATTATCTGCTTTGTTTTCAGTATTGTTATGTCTGGTTTGTGTAAAGTGAAATGTTACATGAGCCTGTGTGAGTTCTCTATTACTTGTCCATAATGATTCTGCTGTTACTTGTGTGTTCAATTTCATTCAAAGAACATGATTATCTGCTTAGTTTTCAGTATTGTCGTGTCTTCTTTGCGTGAAGTTTGATGTTAGATGAGCCTTGTGTATGTTCTCTATTACTTGTCCAAAATGATTCTGATGTTACTTGTCTGTTCAGTTTCATTCAAGGACTATGATTATCTGCTTAGTTTCAACTTTTGTTATGTCTTTGTGAAAAGTGAGATGTTACATGAGCCTGTATGAGTTCTCCATTACTTGTCCAAAATGAATCTCCTGTTAATTCTGTGTTTAGTTTCATGCAAAGAACATGATTATCTGCTTAGTTTTCAGTATTTTTATGTCTGCTTTGTGTAAAGTGAGATGTTACATGAGCCTGTGTGAGTTCTCCATTACTTGTCCAAAATGATTCTGCTGTTAATTCTGGGTTTAGTTTCATGCAAAGAACATGATTATCTGCTTAGTTTTCAGTATTGTTATATCTGCTTTGTGTAAAGTGAGATGTTACATGAGCCTGTGTGAGTTCTCCATTACTTGTCCACAATGAATTCCTGTTACTTTGGGTTCGATTTCATGCAAAGAACATGATTATCTGCTTAGTTTTGGGCGCGGTATTTTTATGTTCCGGTTTCGGTGTAAAGTGAGATGTTTCGGGCATGAGCCTGTGTGAGTTCTCCATTACTTGTCCAAAAATGATTCTGCTGTTAATTCTGGGTTTAGTTTCATGCAAAGTTAAGAACATGATTATCTGCTTAGTTTTCAGTATTGTTATATCTGCTTTGTGTAAAGTGAGATGTTACATGAGCCTGTGTGAGTTCTCCATTACTTGTCCACAATGAATCTCCTTGTTACTTGGTTCAGTTTCATGCAGTAAAAGAATATGATTATTCGCTTAGTTTTAAGTATTGTTATGTTTTGTGAAAAGTGAGATGTTACATGAGCCTGTGTGAGTTCTCTGTTACTTGTCCATAATGAATCTCCTCTTAATTCTGGGCTTAGTTTCATGCAAAGAACATTATTATCTGCTTAGTTTTCAGTATTGTTATGTCTGCTTTGTGAAAAGTGAGATGTTACATGAGCCTGTGTGAGTTCTCTATTACTTCTCCATAATGAATCTCCTGTTAATTCTGGGTTTAGCTTCATGCAAAGAACATGATTATCAGCTTAGTTTTCAGTATTGTTATGTCTGCTATGTGTAAAGTGAGATGTTACATGAGCCTATGTGAGTTCTCCATTACTTGACCATAATGAATCTCCTGTTACTTCTATGATCAGTTTCATGCAAAGAACATGATTATCTGCTTAGTTTTCAGTATTGTTATGTCTGGTTTGAGTAAAGTGTGACTTCTCTATTACTTGTCCAAAATGATTCTGCTGTTACTTGTGTGTTCAGTTTCATTCAAGGACTATGATTATCTGCTTATTTTCAACTTTTGTTATGTCTGTATGTCTGCTTTGTGAAAAGTGAGATGTTACATGAGCCTGTGTGAGTTCTCTGTTACTTGTCCATAATGAATCTCCTCTTAATTTTGGGTTTAGTTTCATGCAAAGAACATGATTATCTGCTTAGTTTTAAGTATTGTCATGTCTGCTTTCTGTAAAGTGAGATGTTACATGAGCCTGTGTGAGTTATGTCTGCTATGTGTAAAGTGAGATGGTACATGAGCCTGTGTGAGTTCTCCATTACTTGACCATAATGAATCTCCTGTTACTTATGGGTTCAGTTTCATGCAAAGAACATGATTATCTGCTTAGTTTTCAGTATTGTCATGTCTGCCTTGTGTAAAGTGAGATTTTACATGAGCCTGTGTGAGTTCATCATTACTTGTCCATAAGGAATCTCCTGTTACTTGTGTGTTCAGTTTCATGCAAGCAACATATATAGTAACTAACTGCTTAGTTTCAAGATTTGTTATGTCTGCTTTGTGTAAAGTGAAATGATAGATGAGCCTGTGTGTGTTCTCTATTACTTGTCCAAAATGAATCTCCTATTACTTCTATGATCAGTTTCATGCAAAGAACATGATTATCTGCTTAGTTTCAAGATTTGTTATGTCTGCTTTGTGTAAAGTGAGATGTTAGATGAGCCTGTGTGTGTTCTCTATGACTTGTCCAAAATGCATCTCCTGTTACTTGTGTGGTCAGTTTCATGCAAGCAACATGATTATCTGCTTAGTTTCAAGATTTGTTATGTCTGCTTTGTGTAACGTGAAATGATAGATGAGCCTGTGTGTGTTCTCTATTACTTGTCCAAAATGAATCTCCTATTACTTCTATGATCAGTTTCATGCAAGCAACATGATTATCTGCTTAGTTTTAAGTATTGTTATGTCTGCTTTGTGTAAAGTGAGATGTTAGATGAGCCTGTGTGAGTTCTCTATTACTTGTCCATAATGATTCTGCTGTTACTTGTGTTACGACACGTACCGTCGGGTAGATGAAGCCGCCGTTTAGGCAATAATCCCCTTCTCCAGAAATGCAGTTTAAATCCAGCCGATCGCCAAACTCCCGAACGAAGTCCACGAACACGGCAACTCCCGATCAGCCAAACAGTCGAACGCCTTCCACAGCTAGAAATAACGAAAGCGCTGTCCCAGTAATAATTCCCCCCACAAACGAGACCAAGCTCCGTCTTGAGGGTCAAATGAAGTTCTGTTTAATGGGGGCTACCTGCCCGGTATTTATGCAGGTCTCCACAAGGTGGACACTCCCCAAGGGGACCTTGTGGAAGACTGTAAAACGTATTGTACAGTAGCCAATCGCAGTGGCCTCAATAATAGCCCTTCCCATCTTACCCACAAATCCGTCTTCTCTACTCTGGAGATAATTAGGAAGAAACCTAATTATCTCCCAAGGTAGAGACAATCGCCATTTTAGTTTACAGTAACAAAAATATATTAAAATACATAACGACAGAAATACCGAATGCATATGGTTCGTGTAACGTATCCCCAGACAGCCTGGATCTGAGGGCATGTTTTCACCGAACAGCGCTCAGATCCGATGTATCTAGTCGAATCGCCATGGAGTCAAAGTCTTGCACCAGTCCTTCGGTATACGAATGACTCCATGGGATGGCTGTCGGGGTAAAAGTCCATACGAATGAATAAAACTCCCGAACGACCGACGTTCGCATGCCTTGTCGAAAAGGAAGGTAGGCAGCAGCTTTTCAGCGGTGTTCGGTAGTTTAAGTGTCCGTTTTTAGTTCCATACAGTTTGTACCGAACACCGCTCTGTGTTCGTATGTCCCAAAATGGCCGCTGCCTCGTGGTCGACATGCGAACGACGACCACCCGTACGAATGGAATGGAGAGGTGTCTGCGGTTAACCACAACGTTCTAATTGGGGCCAAGAGGTTAACCAGCAGCACACTCCTCTCCTGGGTGGTCGTTCGTTCGGTAGTTTCAATCGGCATTTTGCAAATTGCACGAACGGGGTTATATGAACAGGCAATTCCGCGAACAAAGAGAAACAGACGAACCAACAATGTAGATGAATCTGTCACAACTTGTGTGTTCAGTTTCATGCAAAGAACATGATTATCTACTTAGTTTTAAGTATTGTTATGTCTGCTTTGTGAAAAGTGAGATGTTACATGAGCCTGTGTGAGTTCTCCATTACTTGTCCATAATGAATCTCCTCTTAATTCTGGGTTTAGTTTCATGCAAAGAACATGATTATCTGCTTAGTTTTAAGTATTGTCATGTCTGCTTTCTGTAAAGTGAGATGTTACATGAGCCTGTGTGAGTTCTCCATTACTTGACCATAATGAATCTCCTGTTACTTCTGGGTTCAGTTTCATGCAAAGAACATGATTATCTGCTTAGTTTTCAGTATTGTCATGTCTGCCTTGTGTAAAGTGAGATTTTACATGAGCCTGTGTGAGTTCATCATTACTTGTCCATAATGAATCTCCTGTTACTTGTGTGTTCAGTTTCATGCAAGCAACATATATAGTAACTATCTGCTTAGTTTCAAGATTTGTTATGTCTGCTTTGTGTAAAGTGAAATGATAGATGAGCCTGTGTGTGTTCTCTATTACTTGTCCAAAATGAATCTCCTATTACTTCTATGATCAGTTTCATGCAAAGAACATGATTATCTGCTTAGTTTTCAGTATTGTTATGTCTGGTTTGTGTAAAGTGAAATGATAGATGAGCCTGTGTGAGTTCTCTATTACTTGTCCAAAATGATTCTGCTGTTAATTCTGGGTTTAGTTTCATGCAAAGAACATGATTATCTGCTTAGTTTTCAGTATTGTTATGTCTGCTTTGTGTAAAGTGAGATGTTAAATGAGCCTGTGTGGGTTCTCCATTAATTGTCCAAAATAAATCTCCTGTTACTTCTATGTTCAGTTTCTTGCAAGGAACATGATTATCTGCTTAGTTTTCAGTATTGTTATGTCTGCTTTGTGTAAAGTGTGACTTCTCTATTACTTATCCAAAATGATTCTGCTGTTACTTGTGTGTTCAGTTTCATTCAAGGACTATGATTATCTGCCTAGTTTCAACTTTTGTTATGTCTGTATGTCTGCTTTGTGAAAAGTGAGATGTTACATGAGCCTGTGTGAGTTCTCTGTTACTTGTCCATAATGAATCTCCTCTTAATTCTGGGCTTAGTTTCATGCAAAGAACATGATTATCTGCTTAGTTTTCAGTATTGTTATGTCTGCTTTGTGAAAAGTGAGATGTTACATGAGCCTGTGTGAGTTCTCTATTACTTCTCCATAATGAATCTCCTGTTAATTCTGGGTTTAGCTTCATGCAAAGAACATGATTATCAGCTTAGTTTTCAGTATTGTTATGTCTGCTATGTGTAAAGTGAGATGTTACATGAGCCTGTGTGAGTTCTCCATTACTTGACCATAATGAATCTCCTGTTACTTCTATGATCAGTTTCATGCAAAGAACATGATTATCTGCTTAGTTTTCAGTATTGTTATGTCTGGTTTGAGTAAAGTGTGACTTCTCTATTACTTGTCCAAAATGATTCTGCTGTTACTTGTGTGTTCAGTTTCATTCAAGGACTATGATTATCTGCTTAGTTTCAACTTTTGTTACGTCTGTATGTCTGCTTTGTGAAAAGTGAGATGTTACATGAGCCTGTGTGAGTTCTCTGTTACTTGTCCATAATGAATCTCCTCTTAATTCTGGGTTTAGTTTCATGCAAAGAACATGATTATCTGCTTAGTTTTAAGTATTGTCATGTCTGCTTTCTGTAAAGTGAGATGTTACATGAGCCTGTGTGAGTTCTCCATTACTTGACCATAATGAATCTCCTGTTACTTCTGGGTTCAGTTTCATGCAAAGAACATGATTATCTGCTTAGTTTTCAGTATTGTCATGTCTGCCTTGTGTAAAGTGAGATTTTACATGAGCCTGTGTGAGTTCATCATTACTTGTCCATAATGAATCTCCTGTTACTTGTGTGTTCAGTTTCATGCAAGCAACATATATAGTAACTATCTGCTTAGTTTCAAGATTTGTTATGTCTGCTTTGTGTAAAGTGAAATGATAGATGAGCCTGTGTGTGTTCTCTATTACTTGTCCAAAATGAAAATCCTATTACTTCTATGATCAGTTTCATGCAAAGAACATGATTATCTGCTTAGTTTTCAGTATTGTTATGTCTGGTTTGTGTAAAGTGAAATGATAGATGAGCCTGTGTGAGTTCTCTATTACTTGTCCAAAATGATTCTGCTGTTAATTCTGGGTTTAGTTTCATGCAAAGAACATGATTATCTGCTTAGTTTTCAGTATTGTTATGTCTGCTTTGTGTAAAGTGAGATGTTAAATGAGCCTGTGTGGGTTTTCCATTAATTGTCCAAAATAAATCTCCTGTTACTTCTATGTTCAGTTTCTTGCAAGGAACATGATTATCTGCTTAGTTTTCAGTATTGTTATGTCTGCTTTGTGTAAAGTGTGACTTCTCTATTACTTATCCAAAATGATTCTGCTGTTACTTGTGTGTTCAGTTTCATTCAAGGACTATGATTATCTGCCTAGTTTCAACTTTTGTTATGTCTGTATGTCTGCTTTGTGAAAAGTGAAATGTTACATGAGCCTGTGTGAGTTCTCTGTTACTTGTCCATAATGAATCTCCTCTTAATTCTGGGCTTAGTTTCATGCAAAGAACATGATTATCTGCTTAGTTTTCAGTATTGTTATGTCTGCTTTGTGAAAAGTGAGATGTTACATGAGCCTGTGTGAGTTCTCTATTACTTCTCCATAATGAATCTCCTGTTAATTCTGGGTTTAGCTTCATGCAAAGAACATGATTATCAGCTTAGTTTTCAGTATTGTTATGTCTGCTTTGTGTAAAGTGAGATGTTACATGAGCCTGTGTGAGTTCTCCATTACTTGACCATAATGAATCTCCTGTTACTTCTATGATCAGTTTCATGCAAAGAACATGATTATCTGCTTAGTTTTCAGTATTGTTATGTCTGGTTTGAGTAAAGTGTGACTTCTCTATTACTTGTCCAAAATGATTCTGCTGTTACTTGTGTGTTCAGTTTCATTCAAGGACTATGATTATCTGCTTATTTTCAACTTTTGTTATGTCTGTATGTCTGCTTTGTGAAAAGTGAGATGTTACATGAGCCTGTGTGAGTTCTCTGTTACTTGTCCATAATGAATCTCCTCTTAATTCTGGGTTTAGTTTCATGCAAAGAACATGATTATCTGCTTAGTTTTAAGTATTGTCATGTCTGCTTTCTGTAAAGTGAGATGTTACATGAGCCTGTGTGAGTTCTCCATTACTTGACCATAATGAATCTCCTGTTACTTCTGGGTTCAGTTTCATGCAAAGAACATGATTATCTGCTTAGTTTTCAGTATTGTCATGTCTGCCTTGTGTAAAGTGAGATTTTACATGAGCCTGTGTGAGTTCATCATTACTTGTCCATAATGAATCTCCTGTTACTTGTGTGTTCAGTTTCATGCAAGCAACATATATAGTAACTATCTGCTTAGTTTCAAGATTTGTTATGTCTGCTTTGTGTAAAGTGAAATGATAGATGAGCCTGTGTGTGTTCTCTATTACTTGTCCAAAATGAATCTCCTATTACTTCTATGATCAGTTTCATGCAAAGAACATGATTATCTGCTTAGTTTTCAGTATTGTTATGTCTGGTTTGTGTAAAGTGAAATGATAGATGAGCCTGGGTGAGTTCTCTATTACTTGTCCAAAATGATTCTGCTGTTATTTCTGGGTTTAGTTTCATGCAAAGAACATGATTATCTGCTTAGTTTTCAGTATTGTTATATCTGCTTTGTGTAAAGTGAGATGTTACATGAGCCTGTGTGAGTTCTCCATTACTTGTCCACAATGAATCTCCTGTTACTTCTGGGTTCAGTTTCATGCAAAGAACATGATTATCTGCTTAGTTTTCAGTATTGTTATGTCTGCTTTGTGTAAAGTGTGACTTCTCTATTACTTATCCAAAATGATTCTGCTGTTACTTGTGTGTTCAGTTTCATTCAAGGACTATGATTATCTGCTTAGTTTCAACTTTTGTTATGTCTGTATGTCTGCTTTGTGAAAAGTGAGATGTTACATGAGCCTGTGTGAGTTCTCTGTTACTTGTCCATAATGAATCTCCTCTTAATTCTGGGCTTAGTTTCATGCAAAGAACATGATTATCTGCTTAGTTTTCAGTATTGTTATGTCTGCTTTGTGAAAAGTGAGATGTTACATGAGCCTGTGTGAGTTCTCTATTACTTCTCCATAATGAATCTCCTGTTAATTCTGGGTTTAGCTTCATGCAAAGAACATGATTATCAGCTTAGTTTTCAGTATTGTTATGTCTGCTATGTGTAAAGTGAGATGTTACATGAGCCTGTGTGAGTTCTCTGTTACTTGACCATAATGAATCTCCTATTACTTCTATGATCAGTTTCATGCAAGCAACATGATTATCTGCTTAGTTTTAAGTATTGTTATGTCTGCTTTGTGTAAATTGAGATGTTACATGAGCCTGTGTGAGTTCTCTATTACTTGTCCATAATGATTCTGCTGTTACTTGTGTGTTCAATTTCATTCAAAGAACATGATTATCTGCTTAGTTTTCAGTATTGTCGTGTCTTCTTTGCGTGAAGTTTGATGTTAGATGAGCCTTGTGTATGTTCTCTATTACTTGTCCAAAATGATTCTGATGTTACTTGTCTGTTCAGTTTCATTCAAGGACTATGATTATCTGCTTAGTTTCAACTTTTGTTATGTCTTTGTGAAAAGTGAGATGTTACATGAGCCTGTATGAGTTCTCCATTACTTGTCCAAAATGAATCTCCTGTTAATTCTGTGTTTAGTTTCATGCAAAGAACATGCTTATCTGCTTAGTTTTCAGTATTGTTATATCTGCTTTGTGTAAAGTGAGAAGTTACATGAGCCTGTGTGAGTTCTCCATTACTTGTTGTGACGAGACCAATCTCGCCACATTGCATTGGAGAAGCCTGGTTGCTCGCCTGCTGCCTTTGGACTATTGCCCCCTGTTAAAAGACATCTTTTTTTACCTGCAGAAAAGCTTCATTCGTGCTTTTCTGCCTGGGGTTCGGTAGATTTGTTTGAATGTGTTACACCCCAGATAGGAATCCCATGGAGCCCATTCGTATGAAACTGACTGTAAAGACTTTGGCTCCATGGCGATTAAACTGTATTCGTGTGGTCTGAGCGCCATTCGCTTAATAATGTGCGCTCGGACCTGAGCTATCTGGGGATATGTTACATGTCTGTGTTTTATGTAATAAATGTGACTTTATGTATTTTAAAGTGTTTTGTGTCTTTTTGCAACCATGTGCTTAATGGAGTCTTGTGTCTGTCCTGGGAGATAATTGAATTACTCTCCAGGATAGAAGACTCTGAAACTGGTTTGGGCCAGAAAGCCATGCTTCATTTAGTCACAAAGGACTTTTTACTAACTTTTGAACCCCTTGTCTGATTTGTGCCATTTTTTAAAATGTTGCTCCCTTGAATGGATTGATTCCAAATATGTAATTTTATGTGAATGTGATGTATGGTTTTAGAGTTATGAAAGTTGGGTAGAAAGTATGTTTTAACTGTATGTGTAATTGAGTTTCCTCTCAGGATAAGGGGAGGGAATATGTGGGATGTAACTGTGATGTGATTGGTTGTTTTATACCTCCCTGTGGGCGGTCCTGTATTTGCAAGACTGTAATAAAAACCAGGCTGGGTGTGCCAGCACCTCAGACCACTGCTTGACCCTCAACACAGAGCTTTGTCTCGTTCTTGGGGGGATTCACTGTATGCTGCTAAGGACTGATTGCCAGGAGTGTAAGCCGCTTGGGAGCTTTTCCTGTTCGTCTGCTAGCAGCTATTTGGGAGGTTCCAGTTCGGGAGTTGGAGTGCTATTTTGTATCCAGTCCGGGAGTCTGGTGTTCTGCAGTAGCTGTGCCTGGATCTCTGGAAAGGGGGCCGATCGCCTAAACGGTTTTTACCCCTTGTGTGCAAAACGGTCCGTTACAATTGGTGGCAAGCGGCGGGATCGTTCCTACAGCCAGAAGGACAGCTACAGGAGACACCATTTCTTTGGATTTTACAATTTGAGGGCAACGCATGTCCCAGTACAGCGACCCTGACAGCACCAGCATGGAACCAGCAGTGGAGTATGACGAGGGTGCCATGGATGACCGAGATGCAGTCCGTAAAGGCATCTGGTACCAGGCACTGGGTATTGTGGAGTACCAGCGGGGCAAGAGACTCCCCAAGGAAGACCAGCGGTTGCAGAAGCGAGTAGCCCTGCGGATGCCCTTCCTGGGAGAACAGCCCCTGGATGAATGGGTGAAGGAATTGGAGCACCAGGTATGGCAGGAGATTTGGCTGGAAGATGCCTACCAGGCGCTCTGGTGGTATGGGGCACAGTACCTACCCTGGACAGCCGAGCATGACAAGCCAGAGGGAGAGGAGTTTGATGGTCCTGGCTTGTTATGGGAGTCATTTTCAGAGCTCGAATTTGGGAGCCCTACACAAGCCCGGTTCAGTGATCTCTTGGAGTGGAGGGAGAGCAGGTATGACTGGGACGACACTCACGAAATTGAGCAAGACCTGGTCCACCTGGTAACCCGGGAGATGGAGCTAGAACAGGGCTACCAGCAGCTGTTCCAATACAGTGAGAAGGCTCAGCGGGAGAGCAGCATGACAGACCCAGAGCCAGACCCATTCAGAGGGGACGAGATGGTACAGTTTTACTGGGAAGAACCCCAGGTGGCCGGTAGAGATGGGACCGAGGTCTCTCCACCGGTCCTGCAGGGAATTGGGAGCCCAGTCTCCATTCCCCAGCGGCAGTGTAAAGTGCAGGGAGAGGAGAGCAGTATCCTCCCTCCCCAGCGGCAGGCTGAGTTACAGGGGGCAGAGGTAGTTGTTCCTGCCCCCCAGCAGCAGAGTGATACGCCGGGAAGGCAGAGTAAAGTGCAGGGAGAGGAGAGCAGTATCCTCCCTCCCCAGCGGCAGGCTGAGTTACAGGGGGCAGAGGTAGTTGTTCCTGCCCCCCAGCGGCAGAGTGATATGCCGGGAAGGCAGTGTGAAGTGCAGGGAGAGGAGAGTAGTGTCCTCCCTCCCCAGCGGCAGGCTGAGTTACAGGGGGCAGAGGTAGTTGTTCCTGCCCCCCAGCAGCCAAGTGATATGCCGGGAAGGCAGTGTGAAGTCCAGGGAGAGGAGAGCAGTGTCCTCCCTCCCCAGCGGCAGCGTGATTTTTGGGGAATTGGGAGCCCAGTCTCCATTCCCCAGCGGCAGTATGATGCTTTGGGAATTGGGAGCCCAGTCTCCATTCCCCAGCGGCAGCACAGATCATTGGGAATTGGGAGCCCCGTCTCCATTCCCCAGCGGCAGCACAGATCATTGGGAATTGGGAGCCCCGTCTCCATTCCCCAGCGGCAGAGTGTCCTACCGGGAATAGAGAGCCCAGTCTCCTTTCCCCAGCAGCAGGACTCTGTATTGGGAGCAGAGACAGTCGGTCTCCCTCCCCTGTGGCTGGAAGTATGTATGGGAGAGGAGCTTGTTACCCCCTCTCCCCAGCGGCAGCTTAATGTACCAGGGGGAGACAGTAAGCCCCACAACCGTGCAGATGGGACCGTAGTCTCTACACTGCCAGCACAGGGGGTAGGGACGGTCGGTCCTGCCCCCCAGCGACAGGGCTGTTTAGCCAAATGGGAGACAGTCGGTCTCCCCCCCCAGCAGCAGAGTGATATGCCGGGAGGGCAGTGTGAAGTGCAGGGAGAGGAGAGCAGCGTCCTCCCTCCCCAGCGGCAGGCTGAGTTACAGGGGGCAGAGGTAGTTGTTCCTGCCCCCAGCAGCAGAGTGATATGCTGGGAAGGCAGTGTAAAGTGCAGGGAGAGGAGAGCAGCGTCCTCCCTCCCCAGCGGCAGGCTGAGCTACAGGGGGCAGAGGTAGTTGTTCCTGCCCCCCAGCAGCAGCGTGATTTTTGGGGAATTGGGAGCCCAGTCTCCATTCCCCAGCGGCCGAGTGATGTGCCGGGAATTGGGAGCCCAGTCTCCATTCCCCAGCGGGAGATACAGCAGGGAATTGGGAGCCCAGTCCCCATTCCCCAGCGGCAGAGTGTCCTACCAGGAATAGAGAGCCCAGTCTCCTTTCCCTAGCAGCAGGACACTGTATTGGGAGCGGAGACAGTCGGTCTCCCTCCACAGAGGATGAAAGTATGTATGGGAGAGGAGCTTGCTACCACCTCTCCCCAGCGGCGGATCATTAATGGGCAGGGAATAGAGAGCTCAGTCTCCTTTTCCCAGCGGCAGAGTGTTCTATCGGGAGAGGAGCCTGTTACCCCCTCTCCCCAGCGACAGCTTAGAGTATCCAAAGGGGAGACAGTCGGTCTCCCCCTCCGGCAGCAGAGCTGTGCAACAAAAGGGGAGACAGTCGGTCTCCAGCAGCAGAGTGGTGTATCTAAAGGGGAGACAGTCGACCTCCAGCAGCAGAGCGGTGTAGTTAAAGGGGAGACAGTCGGTCTCCCCCTCCAACAACCAGGCTTCAACCAGGCTACCCTCCCAGTAGCACTGGCAACAGGGCAGAGTGCCGCTGGTCTCTGCCCACGCAGCAACCCACCCAGTCAGCGTACCCGTACCCAGCACAGCCGTGGTGAGGCACCTGGACATAGACAAGCTTCTCCTTTACCCAGGTGTAGTAACCATTTATTGTGGGTGGGCTGTGCTGTTGATTATTTGTTGTGGGTGGGCTGCTGGACTAACAAGGGCACTGACCGGCAGGAGGTCAGATACCCTGTTAGTCTGTTTGAAATAGCCCCCTGTTAAAAAGACATCTTTTTACAGAAAAGCTTCATTAGTGCTTTTTCTGCGCAAGAGTTCAGTAGATTTGTTTGAATGTGTTATACCCCAGATAGGAATCCCATGGAGCCCATTTGTATGAAACTGACTGTAAAGACTTTGGCTCCATGGCGATTAAACTATATTCGTGTGGTCTGAGCGCCATTCACTTAATAATGTGCGCTCAGACCTGAGCTATCTGGGGATATGTTACATGTCTGTGTTTTATGTAATAAATGTGACTTTATGTATTTTTAAAGTGTTTTGTGTCTTTTTGCAACCATGTGCTTAATGGAGTCTTGTGTCTGTCCTGGGAGATAATTGAATTACTCTCCAGGATAGAAGACTCTGAAACTGGTTTGGGCCAGAAAGCCATGCTTCATTTAGTCACAAAGGACTTTTTACTAACTTTTGAACCCCTGGTCTGATTCATGTCATTTTTTAATATGTTGTTCCCCTGAATGGATTGATTGTGTATATGTAATTTTATGTGAATGTGATGTATGGTTTTAGAGTTATGAAAGTGGGTAGAAAGTATGTTTTAACTGTATGTATAATTGAGTTTCCTCTCAGGATAAGGGGAGGGAATATGTGGGATGTAACTGTGATGTGATTGGTTGTTTTATACCTCCCTGTGGGCGGTCCTGTATTTGAAACACTGTAATAAAAACCAGGCTGGGTGTGCCAGCACCTCAGACCACTGCTTGACCCTCAACACGGAGCCTTGTCTCGTTCTTGGGGGGATTCACTGTATGCTGTTAGAGACTGATTGCCAGGAGTGTAAGCTGATTGTCTGCTTTTCCTGTTCGTCTGCTAGCAGCTATTTGGGAGGTTCCAGTTCGGGAGTTGGAGTGCTATTTTGTATCCAGTCCGGGAGTTTGGTGTTCTGCAGTAGCTGTGCCTGTATCTCTGGAAAGGGGGCCGATCGCCTAAACGGTTTTTACCCCTTGTGTGCAAAACGGTCCGTTACAATTTGGTGGTATGAAAAACAGGGGTAAGAAGATCAAGGGGGGAGTGAGAAGAACACAAGGAGGAGGGGGGAGAGTAAGTGTGAGGAGAAGGGGAGATGAGGAGAAGGGGAGGAGGAGAGGTGAAGGGGAGGTGAGAAGGGGAGAGAGAGGTGAATATGGGAGAGAGAAGTAGAAGGAGGGAGTAGAAGGGTGGTATGAAAAAACAGAAGTGAAAAGGAAAAGAACAAGAGAGTGAGAAAGAACAAGAGTGAGAAAAGAACACAAGGAGGAGGGAGTAAGAATTGTGATGAGAAGGGGGACTGAGAAAAGAACACAGGAGGTGGGTGGTAGAGGAGAACACAGGAGGAAGCGGATAAAGAAAAAGAACACAGGGAGGTGAGGAGAACACAGGGAGGGGGGAGGTGAGGAGAACACAGGGAGGGGGGAGGTGAGGAGAACACAGGGAGGGGGGAAGGGAGGAGAACACAGGGAGGGGGGATGAGAAGAGCACAGGGAGTGTGGGGCAGAGGAGAGACCACTAAGGGGCAGGGAAGAGCTAGAAGGGACAGCTCTGTTGGACAGAGGGCAAGACAAGGAGTTCTTTCACACTACGCGCACACACACAATGCATCCCTGTACATACACAGAAACACACACAATGCATCCCTACACACACAGAAACACAACATGCATCCCTACACACACAGAAACACAACATGCTTCCCTTACACACAGAGAAACACACAATGCATTCATTACACACACACAATGCAACCCTTACACACAAAGACAATGCATCCTTTGCACACAATGCAAACCCTTACACACACACACACACTGCTTTTCTTACATACACACAGAAACACAATGCATCTCTAACACACACTTACAGACACACACCTTGCATCCCTTATGCATACAAACACAGATTCACGCAATGCATCCTTTACACACAACCAGAAACACACAATACATCCCTTATACACAAATACACACTGCTTCCACCACACACAAACACACTGCATCACCTGCACAAATTGGTATCCCTATACACTACATACCATAAGCACATATTAGATCCTCTACAATAACACGTAACACATCCCCTACACACTCCACCCCCTGTGAGCGAACTCATGGGTGGGTGGAACATATAAGTGGACTTATGAGTGGGCCTTGTGAGCATACTCACCGTCAGGCCCTGGGGCCCAGAACTTGAGCTGTGTAAGGGGCCCCCAAAAAATGGAGCTGCTTCCAATTCTCCCAGAACATTGAATTTTGTGATCACAGTTGCAAACAGCCTCCAGAGATCCTGTTCTACACCAGACCAGTGGAGCCAAACTGCAGCCCATCATCATCCTCATCTTGTTGTAAGTAGGCAATCTAGTATATTATTAGTGACACTAATCTATAATTTACCTCACATTAAAGGGACACTATAGTCCCCAGAACGACTGCAGCTTAATGAAGTGGTTCTGGTGTCTATAGCCGGTCCCTGCAGGCTTTTTAATGTAAACATACACTGTGGCAGCACTGACGTTAGTTCGTATGGCAGCTCATATAGGTGGGGCATTGTGATATCACATGGGGGGCGGCAAATACAGCTGTTCCCATGCAGCCACAGGTGCCGCTGTGCTGGGAGATTGTGATTACTCTTCACTTCCTCCCAGCCTACAGAGCAGCGCATGGGAGAGAGAGAGGAGGAGGCATGATTTAATCTTACAACAAATCCAGTAAGGAAATCTTTATAAATTTGGGGGGGGATCAGCTCTGTTTCCACAGTTTATTGGTGTTTACTCTGATGTCTGTATTAATATTGAGGGATTTCTAAGTAGTAACATCAGTGTGTGTCAGCAGGGCCAGCCGTTGGGGTGTGCACGCTGTGTGGTCACGCAGGGTTCCATCACAATAGAGGCGTCCCGCGGACAACACAGCTCACAAGTTGGGGACACCAGCCTATTCAATTTAAATGATATGCTGGTGGTCCACTGGTGCGCACCAGCAGTAGGTGCAGTCAGATTATAACGACCTTATAGCAGTCAGATTATAGTGACCCAAGGCCTGTGGAACATACAGGAATTAGTGCTTCTAAGCAACATTCTGGAACTGCGTACAACCTACAGAGCTCTCCTGCTTTTCAAGCATACCCTGAGAAAAAAATGTCCAATCAGACAACCAAGAAGCAGTGTCCTATAGAAACCATCATGGCGGGACACACAGCCATCATTTGATGGAGGAATTACGTTCCATTATGATTTGGTGCCAGAAGAATTTTCAGGGGTTGTCAGCAATCCACCTTCCTGGTGTACAGAATATCATGGCAGATTTCCTGAGTTGGGTTACCATAAACAAGGGTGAATATTATGTCCCAAGGTATTCAAGAAACTAACTCGGATATGGGGAATTCCAGAGACAGATTTGATGGCCACTTCCTGGAATAGACAAGTTCAGGCATATTTCTCAAGACATCTCGAGTTAGGAGCCCAAGGTCAGGATTCTCTGACCAAACAGTGGACTTTCAGACTTGCATATATGTTCCTTCCAATACCTCTAATTTATGCGACTCTGAAGAAGATCAGGAAGGAGAATTGCTACCCTTCCTTTTTGGCCACGTCGTCCCTGGTTCCTTACAGTAAATCGGATGAGTTGGGAACCTCCGAGGGAACTTCCAGCCCAACCAGCCCTGCTGTTACAGGTCCCCTTCAACACCCAGATCCACAATCCTGTAGATTGATGGCCTTAAGATTGAGCGGGAATTTTTAATTGGTGTAGGCATGTCAGACACCATCATTAAGACCTTTTTACAGTCCCGCAAATACTCTACCTCATCTTCATATTATAAGATTTGGAATGTTTTTGTCTGTTGGTGCCAGGAACAAAGGGTAGCTATTAATCCTTCTGTTACGATTGCCCCCGGTCTAGCAGGAGGGTTGATCGCTTGGATGTCCTGGTTCCCGCTGCAGAGAGTCGAACGGAGGTCTTTCGGTAGTAAACTGTAAGTGTAGAATATCCCCAAGCACGATATAAGCATCAATATCCCGGATCCCTACAACATGAGTCGAGGCTGCAAGTTGAGGGTCAAAACGAACTGGCTTTACTGGCACATAGCATGGCAATTTATGTGATTCCTCAGGTCCAAGGACAGCCCCCTGTGGACCTGATGGAATACAGGTACAGTACAGACACATATCCAATCACAATACAGTGTATCCTTTGAATTAGTACCCGCCCAGCTTGGAGATAATGAGGCCAACGGTTATACAATCTAATTATCTCCAAGCGCACCAAAGACCACGTTTTATTATGTCCCAGAAAACTGCATAAAAATCCATAACTTTTACATTACTAAAGACAAACCCCGCATTCTACCATTCATCTGAAGGCTCACGTTCGTGTAAATAAAACATGCAAATGGCGCTCTAATCCCACGAACAGAAGGTACTGTTTCTGCCGTATGAAGTCCGTTCGGCATTTTGGGATTATTAGTCTTTGTTGGCGGCCATGTTTTCTGCTGTTTTAGCGAGCAGCGGGACTTCGTGTCTAACTCGTGGAACTAAACTCGGTATCAGTTCATGCGAAGTCCCGCTGTCTGGCTGGTGGTGGGCTTGTTCGGTAAGGGAATGAGGACCACCTGGGAGCAGGGTACTTGACCTGCGGTTAACCGCAAAAACCACAAGTTAACGAGCGCCACACGACCCGCTGTAGGGGGTCGTCGTTCGGTTGATAGTTCGGTATTTTCCCTTCGGTACTTTGGGTGCGAACGTCGATGCCCCCAGGCCTACCAATTACGTTGTGGTTAACCGCAAACCGCAGGCACCTGGGTGGTTAATGGCTGCCACACTCCGGGGGCCGGGTGGTCGACCGTTCAGTAGTTTGTGGGGTGACGGGGTTAAGTGGCGGCACACGCCAGTTTGTGGGGGGTCCCCCGTTCGTACCACGAATGGAGCCTTCATAAGGGTTCGCATAATCCATTCGTGTGGTTTTCTGCTTAACTTATGCAGTGGCAAACAGTATCAATTGGTGAGTCAAAACAGCAACATAGTGATTTCCAGTCTTTTGTAACACCTTCATCCTTGTCATCTGTGCTGGGTTTCCTTCAAGCTGGCTTCAATAGGGGCCTAAGCTACACTGCTCTGAAGGTTCATGTCTCTGCACTGACAGCATTGATGGGCACACATGAGAAATATGAGACGGTGTAAGTGAGAAACAAGCTAACACATATATTCATGTATATTCATCTTAGCGCTTAGGTATTAGTTTGTTTCTCACTTACACCGTCTTATATTTCTCATGATTGTCTTGTGGATAAGAGGATATTTCCACATACGTGTATAGAGCTGCTTCTTATCTTATTTTATTCATGTTTTGGCACCTATTTGTTTCACACATCCCTCTACTTGGAGGAAAAACTTTGGATTGGTATTCATTGATGGGCACACATTGGGTGTTGGAACCACTGGTAATACGCATCATGAAGGCAGTAATTAAGATCCAGTTGTGACGGATGCCTCCTCCATGAGTTGCACCCTGTAAACTTTTATAGTTTATTTTTAATTCTACTGCCTTGAATTATTAACAAAGATGGAAAGATCAAAGATAGATCCTGGCTGCTGCGGAAGTACAAGGATATACCCATACCGGAGGCGTTGGAAACAGCTAAGCTAAGACTGACAGCACTGGCAACCAGACTAAGCAGATACACCAGAGAAGCAGAGGCTAAGAGAATCAATGCCCTCTTTACCAAAGAACCATCCAAGGTGTATGCACAGCTACAGTTTAACTACCACATATCCTCGCAAGACCCACCCAGAGCTTAGACTGAACAGTTCTGGAAGAATATCTGAGAGCAAGAAGCATCTCATAACACAGAGGCCCTGTGGCTATTAGACCTGAAAGCAGACCACTGCATGCTGCCAGCACAGGAACCAGTCATCATCACAGTCGAAGATATCCAACAGAAAGCAGCACACACGACGAGCTGGTCAGCCCCAAGACCTGACATGATCCACAACTACTGGATAAATAAGTTAACAGTGCTGCATGAATGCCTAGCAGCACAAATGAACCAGCTACTAGCAACAATCTCTCACCCTGACTGGCTAAAACAAGGCAGAACAATACTGGTCATGAAAGACCCTCACAACCCTCAGAAGGGGATTGGAAACAACACCAGAGGATCAAAACACCAACTATTGGTAGACCAAGCAGTCACAAGGGATTCTAAGATCAGACAGACAAACCTGTGTATGGCCTGGATTGACAACAAGAAAGCCTATGACACAATGTTACACACGGATACTGATACAAGGTCAGCAAGACAATAAGAGCCTTCATCAAGAGCTCGATGGGCAAGTGGAAAACAACTTTTAAAGTCAATTCCAGGACAATAACTCAAGTGAACATTAAATGTTCTGCAGAGGACTAAACCCCCTTAGCCAGATCATCAAGAAGAGTGGATACGGATACAGGTTCAAGAGTGAAGCTACCATCAGCCACCTACTCTACATGAACGACTTTAAGCTGTATGCCAAGAAAGAGAAAGACATGGACTCACTGATCCACCTAACTAGGATATACATCAAGGATATTGGAATGTCGTTCGGACTAGAGAAGTGTGGGAAGATGATCAGGACAGAAGAGTTGAAGTTCCAGAAGGCAAAATAGAAGATGTGGAGAACAGCTACAAGTACCTGGGGGTACCACAAATGCATGGCAATCATGAGGAAGAGGCAAGGAGGATAGCAACATCCAAGTACCTCCAAAGAGTCAGACAGGTCCTAAAGTCCCAGCTAAATGGCAAGAATCCAATCCAAGCCATCAACACATATGCCCTACTGATCATTAGGTACCCAGCTGGAATAATAACCTGGCCAAGAGAAGAACTGGTCACCATGGATGTCAAGACTAGAAAACTACTCACAATGAATGGAGGATTCCACCAGATATCTAGCACCAAGAGACTGTACAACTGCTGGAAGGAAGGAAGGAGGTTGGGGCCTGATGAGTGTCAAGGCCACGGTCTTGGATGAAACACAGAGAATCCACAAGTACATCATGAAGATGACTCCCAAAGATGAACTGCTAAGGGAATGCCTGATACTTCCACTGATCGACGATGCAGAAAAAGAGGAGGTTCTTTTATATAGATAGGAACTGGTGTATTTATATATAGCCATTACCTTTGTCCCCCAGTCTCCTACATTTGTATCCATTTGTTTCCCCTTTCTTACTAACCCAAAAAAGTTTTTCAAACTATTTGATACATCTCAATCTGATAGGAACTGTGTGCATTCGTTTTTATGGTCTATCCGAGCTGCAGAGACAATTAACTTAGCTGTAAATAATTTATTAATTTGTTTATTTCATTTTTTGATTTCTTTAAAATACCAGTCCAATAATACCCCACTGTAGTATTTCAGGGCACAGGCCCACAGTGGATCTGGTACCACCTCACTGACCAGTGTGTCTCTAACTCAATATTTTGGGATTGGGTGACACAACTTTTTTCATTTTTTATGTATATTTCATTTTTCTGTTTCATCCAATCACAATCCTTCAAAATACCTTTTCCCATCTCATTACTCCTATACACCCATTCTCCATTCACAATCCTACCCCAGTCCTTTTTAAAACCCAGTTAAAGGAACACTATAGTCACCTAAATTACTAGTTAAATAAAGCAGTTTTAGTGTATAGATCATTCCCCTGCAATTTCACTGCTCAATTCACTGACATTTAGGAGTTAAATCACTTTGTTTCTGTTTATGCAGCCCTAGCCACACTTCCCCTGGCTATGATTGACAGAGCCTGGATGAAAAAAAAAAAAACTGGTTTCACTTTCAAACAGATGTAATTTACCTTAAATAATTGTATCTCAATCTCTAAATTTAACTTTAATCACATACAGGAGGCTCTTGCAGGGTCTAGCAAGCTATTAACATAGCAGGGAATAAGAAAATCTTAATTAAACAGAACTTGCAATAAAGAACTTGCAATAAAGAAAGCCTAAATAGGGCTTTCTTTAAAGGAAGTGTTTATGGAAGGCTGTGCAAGTCACATGCAGGGAGGTGTGACTAGGGTTCATAAACAAAGGGATTTAACTCCTAAATGGCAGAGGATTGAGCAGTGAGGCTGCAGGGGCATGATCTATACACCAAAGCTGCTTCATTAAGCTAAAGTTGTTCAGGTGACTATAGTGTCCCTTTAATTATTGTCAACCATTCTGTTAATTTCCTTCATTACTTTCATTTGGTTTGGTAGCTGTGATAAATCTTTAAAAGTTAGTTAGGAAATGGAGAAGGAAGATGGGAAGATGAAGAGGGTGTAAAGTCAAGAGGCAGGCAAATGGGTTAATAAAGAGATTGTGTTACATCAAATGGAAGAAGAACAGATGGTTAGCCACATTAAATATAGAATAATTGAAGATTATGCTAGCTTTAGTGTACTAATAATCTTAATTTTAATAAGGACAGGAGGCGAGTATTTTGCATTAACTCTCTTTACTAAACTCCACAGCAGTAAAGAAAACGTAAAGCGTAACAAATAAATCACTGAGCAGCATAATATATAAGGGTCATGCTGCCTGTACACTTCCTCTTTCTTAAAGCGACATCCAAGTCCAGATAGAGCTCGAACATCCAGAAACTCAACGAAACAGTAACTGCGGTCTCTGGCGAGTGGAACTTGAGGAGACTCCTGGTAACGAGATAGGAGGAAAGACCAAACGAAGCCATCATCCCATCTTATGGAGTCTTGAGGTTAACGAACCAGCGACCAGTGGAGGTCCTGAAGAGGATTACACTGAAAGGAGAGTATAAAATCGGTTAGGTACTGAACCGTAAATGTTCACGCCTGTGGGCTTTAACAGAATGGTGTAAATTAAACAGACAGATTGTAAGCTGGCCATAGGCTAAATATGTGTTAGGTGTAAGTATGTTGTACAACTAAAACTGTCCGTCTAGGTGGCAACACTGGGGATAGAGATGGAAGAGATTCCGAATATGTCCAGAAGATAGAGTAACTACTAAAATGAATCCCAATATCCATCACCTTAAGATCCACTCCCCCGAGGAGTCAGGGTAGGGAACAGAAGGGAGGGAAAATACTCGCCTCCGGTCCTTATTAAAATTAAGATTATTAGTACACTAAAGCTAGCATAATCTTCAATTTTATAACATGACAGGAGGCTTCCTATTTTGCAATTTTAACGCTGAAGAAGAGACATCCCAGCAGAAGGGGGAGTGCGAAAGTAAAATGTACGGAAAGTGGATTCCCTAGACCAGTCCGCCGTTCGGAGGATATCTGAAAGGGACGCCCCTGCCAGGAAGGCTGATGACGCCGCCGCTCCGCGAATGGAGTGTGCGCCGAATGCGGGGTCTATACCTGCGAGGGAAAGGATCCAGCGGATCCATCGGGCCAGTGTGGTGACCGAGACTGGTGCGTGAGGGCGTACGTAGGAGACTAGGAATTGGCCCGACGTAGAGGACCGGAGCGAGGAGGTAACCGAAACATACCTGCGGAGGGTGGACACGACACAAAGCTGCGGGTCGTCTGGAAAAAAGGGGTAAAAGGCAGAGGTCGAACCCGAAATGTGGAACGTGACCCCTTCAGGGGCCACCTCGAAAGCGTCCACGTTGAAGGCCCGAACATCCGAAACCCGTCGGAAAGATACAAGACAGAGGAGGAAAGCGCACATAGCGGATAGTTGACGTAGGGAGAGGCGGTCATTCGGAAGCCAATCCCTGAAGAAGCGGAGAACCAGTCCCACATCCCATAGGTGAGGGTATCTGGGGGCCGGGTGGCGGCGGAGCCGCTTACCGCGGAGTAGACTGCAGACCAGAGGGTCTTTGCCGACCAGGAGATCCCCGACGGGGGTGTGAGCCGCCGAAATCGCGTAGCGAACGACGTTGACCGAACGGTAAGAGTGGCCAGATGAAAACAAGGAGGAAAGAAAATTAAGAATCAAGGGAATAGGTGCTGTAAAGAGATCGGAGTCCCGTTCCATGCACCAAGTAGACCAGGAGGCCCAAGCTGAAAGGTAACAGCGTCTAGTTCCCGGGGCCCATGAGTCCCATAAGAGGTACCTAGCAGCCTGCGATAGTCCGCTGACTCGCCAGGAACCCCGGAAAGAGACCAAGCCACCAGGGGTAGCCGGTCTTCCAGGAGGAGTGGGTGGAGATACCCTTTGGGATCCATGAGCAGGTCCGGGAAGGATGGTAGGAGGAGAGGGTCCCTGTAGGAGGAGGCCAGGAGGTCCGGGAACCATGGTTGGCTCTGCCACAAGGGTGTTATGACAACCAGTTTGATCTGTCGTGTCCGCATCTGGTGTAGTGTTCTCACAATCATGGAGAATGGGGGAAAGGCGTAGGCTCCTGTCATTGGCCATTGTTGGAGAAATGCGTCTGTCGCCTTGCTCTCCGGGTCCGGGAGCCAGCTGAAGAACTCTGGGGTCTGGTGATTGTTGCGAGAGGCGAACAGATCCAGGTGAAAGGGACCTCTCCAGGCTGTCAGGGCCCTGAAGATTCGAGGCCCCAGGAGTTCGAGGCAATTGATGTGCATGGAGAGCTCCTGCGCCGTCCATGTTCCCCCCGTGGAGATGGTTCTGTTGGTGGCACCCCATCCCCACAGGCTGGCGTCTGATTCCAATACGAAGTCTGGGGTGTCTCCGAATATGGCCTTGCCGTTCCAGGCTTGCATGCTGTCCAGCCACCATGATAGTTCCTCGCGAACCTCCGTCGGCACCGGGACGGGTTGGTCGTAAGTAGGCCTGCGGCGTAGGTATTTCGCCTTAAGACGTTGCATGGCCCTGTAGTGGAGGGGACCTGGAAATATGGCCTGAATGGAAGCAGAGAGGAGTCCTACAATCCTGGCCAGGTTGCGTAGTGGAATGGAATCGAGACGGAGAACCCTGCGAATCTCCTTGCGAATGGCTGTGATCTTTGAGGCTGGTAGCCTCAGAGTGCATGTCGTCGAGTCGATCTCGAAGCCGAGGAATTGTCTCGTCTGGGTAGGGGTCAACTCCGATTTCTGTTGGTTTACCACGAAACCCAAAGATACCAGTAGGGACACTGCCAGGTGAGTGTGTTGGCGTAGTATGTGTTCGTCGGAGCAGAAGAGGAGACGATCGTCTAAGTGGATGATGCATCGAATGCCCCTGGATCTTAGGTGGGCCACCACTGGTTTTAGGTGTTTGGTGAAGCACCATGGGGCTGAGCTGAGCCCGAAAGGGAGGCAAGTGAATTGCCAAGGGCGTCCGTGCCAGAGGAAACGTAGGAGTGCTCGACAGTCCGGGTGCACCGGGACTGACAGATATGCGTCTTTTAGATCGAGCCTGGTGAACCAGTCGTTGCTTCGAAGAAGGTCTCGCAGGAGGTGGATGCCTTCCATCTTGAAGTGGCGATAGACCACATATGCATTGAGGGCACGTAGATTGATGACAGGGCGGTATTCTCCCGACTTTTTCCGAACCAGGAAGATGTTGCTGAAGTAACCACCCCCGTCGCGGTCCGGCTGGATAGCCCCTTTGTCTCGGAGCTCGCGTAACTCCGCGTTGACGAGGTTGTGGTCGGAGGATGACATTTGGATGGGGTGAGGGGGTTGAACCAGAAAGGGGGTCCCCACTAAGTCTATGATATATCCCTGTACAGTTTGTAGGATCCATGTGTCTGAGCATAGGGCGGCCCAATTCTGGAAAGAAAGGGAAATACGGCCCGCAGTGCGGGTACATGGTAACAGTGGAGGAATATGGGTCCTTACCTGCAGCAAAGCGGGAACCTCCGCGTCCGCGGGGTCCACAAGCTCTATCCGAGCCTCTGGAAAAGGGTTGCTGCCGATAGTCTCTTGTTGGGTAAAATGGTGTTGGTTGGGTGCGGGGGCCTGAAGGCAAAAATCGGCTGGCGGCACGGCCCCGTTGCCGGCCAGCCCTTCCAAAAACCCCTCTCGTAGGGTTGCTTCTGAAAACTCTGCGCATTGAGGACTGCGCCTTATTAAGGGAGGTGAACACGTTCACGTGTTTATTGAGTTCCTTGAGGAACGGATCGCCAAATAGTTTCCCTTGTGCCTGGGGCCCAATCTCCTTTGTGCCAAGGTCTGCCAATTTGCCGTTAATATGGTACAACGCTGCTTTTCTTCTCTCCGAAGAGAGCATAACATTAGTGTTTCCGATGAAACAAAAACACCGTTGTGCCCACTCACGAACATCATGTGCCCATTCCCTGATGTCCTCGGCGGAGAAGGAGTCGGCTTTGGCCTTTCTCTACCCCTCGGCGAGGGTCTCTACCACTGCGCATCATGAAGGTTGACATAACCTTGTCGAATTCTGGGGTCTGAGCGACCTTATCTGGCAGGGAAGGGCGTGGGCATTCAGACCTGAGTCAGCTGTGGACCTCTTTCTCCAGAGGTTTGCGGAGCCACAGGTGCATAAACCTGGAAAGGTGTTCTGGAGGCGACCAGTCACCCGATCTGGGGTGCCGTATGTTGCGGGGGTCGAACATCACCTGGCCTGAGGGGTCCAAAATGGTGTCTGAATCAAGAGGAGGTTCTGCGTCCGCAGTGTCCTCGACACCTCCTGTCTGGGCCGCACCCAGGAGGGTCTCTCGCATGAAAGCGGAGACAGATTTCTCGTCCGAGCCCCATGCGTCGTAGTCCGAGTCAGAGGCGTCAGCTTGCCACTCATCCAGCACTGACATGGACTGGGCAGGGTCCTGCTCTTCGTCTGAAGAGTACTCCTGACGCGGGGCCGGGGTGTGTAATTTGGCAGACTTGCGCTTGGCAGGTGCCTTACCCTTAGGTGGCTTGGGTGTGTAGTCTTCGCCTTTGTCATGGCGTTTTTTAGGGTGGGAATCATCCCTTGCATGGTGGTTGGACAACTCAGAATCTGACTCGTGGCGTGGACGTCTGCGTTTTGGTACGTCAGGAGCCGAAGCTCGGGCCTTGGAGAGTGCCTTCTCCACAGAGGCAGCGACAGCTGCGTTAATCATGGCCTGGAAGTCCACAGGGACGTTCTGTGAATCTTCCATGTTAAGGGTAGGCTTATAGGTCACTGAAAGGCACCGCAATAAACGGGCACCCAGGTCTTGATGGTAGGCATAGGGTCAGATTTGGTAGTATGGTGGGAACAAGCCCAGAATAACCCCAGCAGGGTATAGTAGTGACCTTATAAACTGGGGCTCACCCAGTTAGAGAGAACTGCAACAGCTAGTCTCCCAGTAAGCAGCGTATTTATAGTGGGGGCTCACCCCGGTTGCACAGGGTTGGGACCCTTTAGTGCAGGTAACAATAATAATAAACAGGCAGCAGCACTGACCTGACTGACCCAGCCACAGGATAGCTTGATAGAAGCAGATGAGGCACAGAGACTGAGTAGCAGATTGATAGCAGCAGATGGAGTGCTTGAGCAGGTAATCCTTCAGTCACAGGGGTGTCAGACACAAAAGGTGTGAAAAACAGCAGTGCAGAGGTAACAGCAAGCTAGCACAGCCACAGTGAGTCCCTAATGAGATGCACGAGGCAAAATAATAATAATAATAATAAAACTAAGATGGCCGCGAGAATCTCGCGATGTCCGCGATCCAAAATGGCGGCCGCGAGGTAGGCCGCAAGCCGGGGACTAAATTTTGAGGCCAGCCACGGGCGGAAGCGGGCCGGCGCGAAAACGGCCGCGAACGAAACCGGCCGCAAGGAGGGAGCCCAGGAGGGCACTCCAGGTTAGGGGGGCAGTGGGGGAACCTGGGGAGACCAAGGGGAGGCCAAGGGAGGGTCCCAGAAGGAATAGAGGGGCAGATAGGGGGGTAGAAAAACCCACAGATAGCCCCTAGTCCCACAGCCCTAATACAGAACAAATAAATAGGAAATAAAAGGTGCTAAAACAATGATAATAAGATATTGAAATAGAAGGGAACAAATAAGTAATGACAATAAATGTATAAAGCTCCAGAGGAGCAAATATTTTGACCTGTCTGCGATGGAGCAGTAAAGAAAGAGGAAGTGTACAGGCAGCATGACCCTTATATACTATGCTGCTCAGTGATTTATTTGTTACTCTTTACGTTTTCTTTACTGCTGTGGAGTTTAGTAAAGAGAGTTAATGCAAAATAGGAAGCCTCCTGTCATGTTATAAAATTTTAAATAATCCTGGAGAAAAGATGCAAATCACCACACTAGCTTGACAAATATTACTCAGGACAAGAAGATGAAAGATATCCCATTCATTTGTAATTTTAATGTAAAAATTATCAAGTTTGTAAAATTATAAAGAAATTCTGACCGATTCTACTACAGGATCCAACACTAAAGACTTTTCTACCAGACAGTCCTAGATTCATACAGAGATAAGTTGGAAATTTAAAGAATACATTGCTACACAGTTTTATTAAAGAAAAAAAGAGTCTTTCTACAATTTTTAATAATGAAAAAGGTTTTTATGGCTGCGGTCAATGCTCAGCATGTAAAAAATCAGATTACAAAAAAAGGACTATTAAGATGATTAACGATAAAGAGGGCAAAATTATAGCCATAAAAGAATTTATAGCATGCTATTCTAAGAATATAATCTACTTGTTAAGATGTCCTTGCGGTTTGGAATATATAGGCCGCACAACTAGACCACTGCACGTAAGAATAGGAGAACATTATACGTAATATCAACATAGGATTTGAGAAGCACAGCGTCTCCTACCCTTTTAAACAGCACCACCACCAAGATGCAAAAGGCCTTATATTCTTAGGAGTGAAAAAGGTGTAAAATAATTGGAGAGGCGGAGATTTTATTAAAAAAATTAGGCTAAGTAGAAATGGAATGTATTTTTAAAATGAATACTCTCATTCCATATGGATTGAACTTGGACTTCGAACTATGCCATTTTCTATAGAGAAGCCTCCCATTGTTTTTTACACTGTTCCCCTTTTTATATATTTCCTTTCCCTTTTTTCTTTTTAGATATCCCTTAAACATTTTTTATATATGTTTTATATTTTTAACTATTTAAAGAAGTATATATTGAAAAATTAAGAGGTAAAGAATTATAAAAACAAGTTTGAAAATACCCTGTATCTCCAACAGGTTATGAGGATCCTGTCCCTTTAAAAGAAAAACCTATATTAAATTATTTTAACTATTTAAGTTTTTTATGTATAATGGAAAGGAATCATTATCACGGGAAAGAAATATATTAAAGGTCATTTTATTTCCTATTAAAGCTTCACAATGGGTGAATAATAACTTTAACATGGATATTAATCAAATAGGTTATTGTAGATATAAGTATTATAAGAACTCTACTAAGATGTAATTCCTCTTTTATATTGTCATAACCGCTTGTATTCCCTAATGTTTATTTATGGAGAGCCTTTCAAGGCTTTTTGTGTTGGACCGCACTAATAACACTGTGCAATATGAACATTAGAGAAAACGGCTACAAGCATATGGATACAAATTCGTAATGAACAGTAACTGTCAAGCTGAGAAGCTTGCTGACATCACGTCCCGAGAGCAAGGCTTGGAACACAAGGAAGTAAAGCAACAGCTCAAGATAATTTAAATCTGACGGCACTCCAGGTGAGAGTGTCCGCCGATCTGTTGTTTGCGAGGGTTTTTTTTTCTCTCTCTTTTTTTTTTAATATCTTGATGGAGATAAGTTCCGTACTACCTTACATGGTAGCTAAGTAACATACACAGATGTAGAAAATTCCCCAATTAGGAGGGTATATAAACAGAAGCTAGGAACCAAGTACTCTGACAAGCCACATCTAGTGGTGAAACTCGTACCGGTATATTTTTTTTTAATGAACATTGTTCTTCATTTTATTTATGTACTTTTTAATATCAATTAATAAATGTATTTAAGCTTTTATTTGGTTCCTGGCTTTAAAAATGCATTTATTTAAAGGGGAGTGTAGTCCTATACCTACACAACACGCTACTACAGAGCCACAGAGGCTCTGTGTTTGTAAGTACTCAATTGGCACTTATTTCCATATATTCCTTAACCTTACTGTACTACCCTATTGTGTGTCTATATACTTTCCCTTAGGACGGAACACTCATTCCAGATATGGGTGGTTTGCCTAAACAGACCCAGAAGCGATCCACACTGGAGCTAGGTTTTATAGCTCCCAGTTTGTGAGTGTTTTATTTATAAACTCCATTTTATCATTACTATCTTTTTATTTATAAACTGCACCATATGGTATTATTTGCATCTATTTTAGGTCTGAAAGATTGTAACTTTGTAAAACTACCATAACCACTGTTATTATGGTAAACCTTTCGTATTTAAAAGCGCTACTCTTCTGAATCTTTTATTACTCTGTGCTATCACAATTATTTAAGAAGCTTTTGAAAATTACACTTTCAGGCTTTTGATGGTTTGTTTACAATACATATGTTTATCTGTTTATCTGTTTTTAATGTTAAAAAATGTTGTATTACAATTAAAGTATTCAACACATAAGTACAATTATTTAATAAAAACTCACTTATATATCTTATTAAACATTGAATTATCAGGAATTCAAAATGTAGAAATAACAGCTGATTTGGAAAATATTCTCCACCGTCATAGATTAGCTATATTAAGCTACATGTTGACATTTGATTTTTTATTTCAATGTATTTTTAAGGCTTATATAAAGGGTAATGTTAAAACCATGATGATAAATCCTGGTCTACCATCATATCAAAATAATATGTAAACGTTGAAATGTGTTTAAAGGAGGACATATAACTGTTTATGAATGTAATTGCCATTGCAGTTTCAAGCTTAAATAGTTTTCCATGACCTTCATTGTCATTGAGTCATTAAGTATTACAGGCACCGTTGCTATTCTGAGTGTCTCTAAAAAAAAATGTAGTTGATTTGATAGTGCAAATCTTAAACCGAAACTCATTAGCAATACATGTACCCACTTATCATGATTTTTCAGTTCATTAATTATAATAAAATGCAATAATATGATAATTAACAAAAGTCAACATAGTACTACTACAAAATTGTCTTTACTATATATGTAAATTATTTAGCATTGTAGGTTTATAACATTTCTAAATGTGTGTATATATAATCATTTATAACACTAGCACACAGTTCATATATAGTATATGTGTTTTGGGCTAACAACAAATATAACCTTAGATAAAGCTGTTCTTATCCATTATTTTGTATCCATCTGCCATTACATTCACTAAAGTGCCACATAATATTGAGTCTTAAGTTTGAGTTGTAAACACACTGTAAGAATAAACTGCCAATTAAGTGATATTTAACAGATACCATTACATAAATCACACAGTCAGAACCGAACATGGGATAACAGAATGGTTCAAGATCAGGAAAGGAGTGCGACAAGGTTGTATATTGTCACCTTATTTATTCAACTTATATGCGGAATACATAATGCGTTATAGATATCAGCACAGCAAAACCGTACTAAATATTTATTTCAGGTACCAAAAAAAGTAATTAAAACTAATAGGTAAAGTAAGCAATCACCCCTTGGACACTCACATGGACACCACTTGGCACGACACAGCTCCCAGGCACGCAGCAGTGAAATCACAAAGAACTAAATTAACTGATAGGTGAATATGGGCTGTACGACTCGTGGTGAACATACCACCCCAATGAGCGAGCCTTCTCATATCACTCCATGGTACACAAAACATATTCCAGGATAGACCTAATTTTAATAGCGGGACGCCTACTGCCCAAGGTTTCAGAAAGTGACATAGAGGACATAGTCTGGTCCAATCATGCACCAGCCATACTAGAACTCATGAGACTTAACAACTCACTTCTGCATGACCATAAATTCACACAGCAGCTCTCTGAATCCATCCAAACATAATTTACACTCAACAACCAGATACCACACCATTTACCTTATGGCAAGCCCATAAACCAGTTATTAGAGGCCTAAAAAAGAAAGTCCAAACTGAATACCTTGCATACACTGATAGATGCAACCAATGCCCAAACTACAAGCCCTACCCCACAATGAGCTCAAATTATACAGGGCACCACCACTCACATCAATGACCTAACAGTGGCAAAGACCACTCACATATTACAGAAACTGAAGCAAAAAACATACTCCCAAGAGAATAAAGCAGGAAACACTTTGGCAACACTACTGCATCAAAAACAGGTCAACTCATAAATACCATACTTGCTTACGAACAAATGAACTAAACTACACAATCCACTATATATAAATGATGAAATGGCAACATACTACCATACATTGTACAATCTCAAAGACCACCATAATCTACACCAACCCACAATTTAGGAAATCACAGATTTTTTGCAGGTCACCACATTCCCAATGTTGACAGCACAACAAAAATAAAACATACAAGTGCCCATAACAGCACAGTAAATCCTGCAAACCATCCACTCTCTCCCCTCAGGTAAATCCCCAGGACCAGATGGCCTTACAACTACATACTATAAACAGTTTGCCACACTCCTGACTCCCCATCTGGAAACAACCTTTAGCCAGACTTTGTGAACCGGTCACATGCCATCAGAGATGTTAATGGTGCACATTGCCACTCTCCCAAAACCGGGACAACCACCTACTATCAGCCAAAATCTAAGACCGATCTCCCTCCTAAACACTGATGTAAAATAGATAGCCAAGATATTTTCCAACAGACTTGCACCAATAATCCCCTCCATAATCCACAAAGACCAGGTGGGGTTTGTTAGAGGCAGACAGGGGGCAGATGGCACACGAAAATGCTGCTCTTCCTAGATGCGGAAAAAGCATTTGATAGGCTGCACTGGTCCTTCCGCTGTGCAGGCCTGAAGAAATTTGAGTTCCCAACCAAGTTCCTGTCCCAAATTATACTCCACACCAATTGCCAGGGTAACAAATGGGGGCTTTATCTCTAAACACTTCATGATATCCAACAGCTCCATTACTCTATATTCTATATTTAGAGACACTAACACAACTGATAAGGGATAACCCGAACATCCATGGTATTTCCTGCCAAGGCCGCAAATACAAACTTTCATTATTTGCAGACGACATACTTCTAACACTGGAACAACCCAACATTTTGTTACTAAACTTCCACAATACTCTCTCTCAATACAGCAAATGCTCACACTATAAACTTAATATTTCTAAAACACAAGCCCTGAGCATCAGTATTCCAAAGGACAAACTAGAAAACCTTCAAATTTTTTTATCTATGACTGGAGGCACGACCACCTTAAATGAATGTTACCTGCACATTGGCAAACCTCTATAAAACAAATTACTTGAAACTATTAAAAGAAGTAAAAAACACAATTCTGGGCTGGAAAGGGAAATATGTTTCCTGGTCAGGGATATTATCAGGCAGCACAAATAGGACCCTTACTGGCGGCATCCCACCATGAGCACCCACTACCGTGGATAACAATAGAAATTAATCATACCAGGGGCATCCCCATAACCATTTTGGCATGGCTACTAAGAAAATGCCACCCCAAAAACAATGCTACCCACAACTGCCCTCATGCTTAACATATGGGATAAATTCTGCCATAAATTAGGTTGGCGGGGGAAAATCTCACCTGCTATCCTGATAAAAGCCTAGGGAATCTGGCACCGCTAGATCCCCAATTTCAACTAGGGAATCTGGCACCGCTGCTCCAAGATCATGAACTAAGGGACGTTGGCAACCTACAAACCAAGTTTCACCTACATAAAATGGTACAATTCTCATAGATGCAAATACAATCTTGGCTGAAAAAACAGACAATGACACTCGCAAAAGATGTACAAGAACCACTGCTGACAGAGGTAGAGAAAATCAGTTCAGAATTAAAACCCCCTAAGAAAATGATTTTGATCATCTACCAAACAACACATAATCATAACACACTAGACAAATTCTCCTTCATGAAAGCCTGGGAGAAGGAATTTGTATATACCTTAAAACCATCTCAATGGCTAAATATTCTATTAGTACATCACCCATTATCAAAATGTGCATGGGGCAGGTGAAACACATATAGCACAAGCCAACACACACCAAGACTGAGTGTGACACTGTCATAGGACAGATGTGTTCCTCTGCGATAATTGCATATGATACGCCAGCACAAAGTATACATGATGACAGAATGTTATTCTTAGAATACTGGAGCAAAGTGTGCAACTCTGCAAACGCTACTAAGCATACCTCACCTGCCACACACACTTTTACTGATAAGAATGATGGCTGTGGCTTCCAAATTACCAACCCCCCTACCCCCCAAAGCCACCTATATACCTAGGTCTACTTTTAACTCAGCTGCTATCTGACTGCCCGAACACACTCTCCTAATGACAGAACCTTACACACAGAAACACGGGTAAAGGCAAACAAATGGCCTCGAACCTACTGCAGCATCATTTCATTGTATAATACACAACAATTACAATTGTATTGGATTATATTTTTTCTTTTTATACCCCCAAAACTCAATAAAAATTGTCAAAGTTAAAAAATAAAAAAATTACAAAGCATAATTAAAGAGGGATATTTAACATTAAACATTGATAAAATTCAAATGTTCATTTTTTTAATTGCTTGTTTGCATACAATTCTGAATTTGGCTTGGGACTTCCTCAAAAAGTGCAAAGTGAGAGCATCATTAGACATTTGGGGATACACTCAGGGCACTATGACCCTGCAACAAGCACTGAAACAGTACTCCCTACAATTCCTGCCCTCAGTGGGTCAGCCTACTTGATTGACGGGCAGTGTGAATTAATACCAGACTTACATGTCAGTAATTCTGGTGGGACAGCCATATGCCGGAATCTTGCTGAAGCCCAGACATGCCAATTTTAATTCAGGATTTGGAGTGCACTTCTTGGTATCAGAAAAAAGAGGTGTGGAAGAAGAAGAAGCTTTTTTATTGGTGAGGGAAAATAAGCATCTTAGTTTGCCATGATGGACAAGAGGTCTGTCCAATCATTTGGGCTATATGTCCTGGTTAATCAAGCGGTAACCAAGTATGTGTTTTAATCAAAGAAGTAGCTGTGATATAGTATGTTTTATCATTGCTGTACCTGTGTGGGAGTGAGAGATATGCTGGGTAGAGTTGAGCGAACACAGACTGTAAAGTTCGGGTTCGTACTGAACATTACGGTTGTTGGACCCCGGACCCGAACACCGACATATCACTGTATGTTCGGGTTGGAGTTCGGTGTTCGGCGATTTAATGGCGCGTTTTCAAAGGCTGCAGGGCAGCCAATCAACAAGAGTTTGACTCGTGTGCCCTTAGAAGCCATCACAGCCATGCCTACTAATGGCATCGCTGTGATTGGCCACTGCAGCATGTGACCCAGACTCTATATATAAGCTGGAGTTGCGTAGTGCCGCACTCACATGAGGTCTTATTAGTGTAGCGAGAGGAGGCTGCAGCTGTGAGGGACAGCTTAGGAAAGAATTCTGCAAACCAGTACATTAGTGGGGTGCAATTCATATCTGAGAGTCAAATAGAATCGTCAAATACTGCTGTCACATTGCAGTTTTAAAACTTAATTTTTTTGGGGTGCTAAACTGCTAAATAGTATTTTAGTGGGGTGCACTTCATATCTGAGAGTCAAATATAAGCATCAAATAGTGCGCTTACAGTGCAGTTGTAAACATTCTAATTGTTTTGGTGCTAAACTGCTAAATAGTACATTTTGGGGCCTGCTCTTCATATCTGAGAGTCAAATAGAAGCGTCTAATAGTGTGCTTACAGCGCAGTTGTAAAAATTCAAATTTTCTGGGTGCTAATCTGCTAAATAGTACATTTTGGGGTGTGCACTTCATATCTGAGAGTCAAATAGAAGCGTCTAATAGTGTGCTTACAGCGCAATGGTAAACTTTCTAATTGTTTTGCTGCTAATCTGCTAAATAGTACATTTTGGGGCCTGCTCTTCATATCTGAGAGTGAAATAGAAGCATCTAATAGTGTGCTTACAGCGCAGTTGTAAAAATTCTAATTTTCTAGGTGCTAATTTGCTAAATAGTACATTTTGGGGCGTGCACTTCATATCTGAGAGTCAAATAGAAGCGTCTAACAGTGTGGTTACATCGCACTTTCAAAAATTACAATTTTTTGGGTGCTAAATAGTACATTTGCGGCCTGCGGTGCATTTCTTGCAGTCCAATAAACTAAAAAAAAAAAAATGTGTTGACTGTTGGCGGTTACATTGTTGCCTGACATAAAACATCTGTTAGTTTGGTGGGTGTACGCAAAGAATGAGGAGAGCGTCAAATAAGGGATGTGGCCCTGGTCATGGTGCTTCTGGTGTTGGTGGAATCCCTGTTGCAAGGAGAGGACGTGGTCGAACTGTGCCAGCTACACGCACAAGTGAAACACCTTCCTCATGTGCGAGTAAGCGACAGAACCTTCAGAGTTATTTGGTAGGCCCGAATACCACTCTACGAATGGTGAGGCCAGAACAAGTACAGACGATAGTAGATTGGATGGCTGACAGTGCCTCCAGCTCCTGTACATTGTCTCCCACCTGGTGCCCTGCTGATAGCTCAGAGTTGGCACCTGCAGCCCATGGCCATCTGTCTATCACCTCACCTCCTTGCAAATCACCCAAGCAGTCTGAGCCACAAGTCATGCAGCAGTCTATTATGCTTTTTGATGACTCTGCTGGTGGGATTTCCATGGGCCATTCACCTAGCCCTTCCCCAGAAGTGGAAGGGATTGAGTGCACTGATGCACAACCACTTATGTGTGAGGATGTGGACATGGAAGGACCACCACAGCACGTCTCTGATGATGACAAAACACAGGTGCTAACTGCTGTGGCTATCGGCAGTGTGCAGACCGGCAAGGAGGGCAGGGTGGAATGAAGGTCATGCGAGTGACGTGTCCAGTTTGGAGGAAGAGGCGGTGGTCGCACAGAGGCATCAGCACAGCATAAGAGGGAGCAGGGTGCAAAAGCGGAGCGGCTGTCCCCTAGACTGTACGCCTGCTACTGCCCACCGCACCCAGGGACCGAGCACACCAAAGCCAGCTCCAAGGAGTTCTCTGGTGTGGCAGTTCTTCAGACAATGTGCTGACGACAAGACACGAGTGGTTTGCATGCTGTGCAATCAGAGCCTGAAGCGAGGCATAAACATGCTAAACCTGAGCACAACCTGCATGACCAGGCATCTACATGCAAAGCATGAGCTGCAGTGGAGTAAGCACCTCAAAAACTAAGAAAGGTCTCAAGCTCCTCCTGCTTCCTCCTCTGCTGCTGTCTCGACCTCTTCCTCCACCTCTGGAGTCACAGTGGCACCTGCCACCCTGCAAACAGAGGATGTGGCAGCAACGCCACCACTTCCGCCACCATCCCCAAGCATCTCCACACTGTCCCTTGGAAGCGTTCAGCTGTCCATCTCCCAAACACTGGAGAGAAAGAGGAAGTACCCCCCTAGCCACCTGCGATCCCTGGCCCTGAATGCCAGCATATCAACATTCATGGCCTTTGAAATGCTGTCATTCCGTCTGGTGGAGATGGACAGTTTTAAAAACCTGATGGCAGTGGCTGTCCCACGGTATGTGGTTCCCACCCGCCACTACTTTTCCAGGCGAGCCATCCCTTCGCTGCACAACCAATTGGCAAATAAAATCAGGTGTGCACTGCACAACTCCATCTGTGGCAGATACGTGGACCAGTAAGCACGGGCAGGGACGCTATAACTCCCTAACTGCACACTGGGCAAACGTAGTGGCGGCTGGGCCTGAGGCGGATAGCAGTTTGGCGCATGTCCTTCCACCACTGAGGAGTGCACGGCATTTCTCTTTGCCGCCTCCTCCTACTCCACTTCCTCCTCCTCTACCACCACCTCATCCAGGCAGCGTTACACCTTCACCACCAACTTCAGCACAGCGAGGGAGAAATGACAGCAGGCTGTTTTAAAACTTCTATGTTTGGGTGAAAACCCCACACCGCGCAGGAGCTGTGGACAGGCATGGAACAACAGACCGATGAGTGGTTGTTGTCACTGAGCCTGAAGCCCGGCCTGGTGGTGTGCGATAAAGGGCGAAATCTCGTAGCAGCTCTGGGCCTAGCCGGTTTGACGCACATCCCTTGCCTGGCGCAAGTGCTGAATTTGGTGGTGCAGAAATTCCTGAAAAACTACCCAGATATAAGAGAGATGCTGCAGAAAGTGCCGGCCGTCTGTGAGCATTTTTGGCGTTCTCACCCTGCTGCTGCTCGCCTGTCTGTGCTGCAGCGTAACTTCGGCCTTCCCGCTCACCGTCTCATATACGATGTGCCCACAAGGTAGAACTCCACCTTGCACATGCTGGAGAGACTGCGAGAGCAGCAGCAGGAGATAGTGGAGTAGTTTCAGATGCAACACGCACGGGTCAGTTGCTCTGCGGAACAGCACCACTTCACCACCAATGAGTGGGCCTCCATGCGAGTACTGTGTGCCATTTTGCACTGTTTTGAGTACTCCACCAACATGGCCAGTGCCAATGACACTGTTCTCAGCCTTACTATCCCGCTTCTATGTCTCCTTGAAAAAACAATGATGGAAGAGGATGTGGCACAGGAGGAAGAGGGGTCATTTCTACGGTTATCAGGCCAGTCATTCACACGTGGCTTGGAGGGTGGGTTCCTGCACCAGCATAGGCCAGGTACACAATTGTCCAGCCAGGGCACAGTTCTGGAGGATGAGGAGGAGGATGATGAGGATGAGGAATCGTGTTCACAGCAGGGTGGTACAATGCAGCTCGTGGGCATCACTGGAGCATGGCTGGGGGGATACGGAGGACACAGACGATACACCTCCCACAGAGGACAGCTTGTTCTTGCCTCTGGGCAGCCTGGCACACATGAGCGACTACATGCTGCAGTGCCTGCGCAACGACTGCTGAGTTGCCCACATTCTAACTTGTGCTCATTACTGGGTGGCCACCCTGCTGGATCCCCGTTACAAGGACAACGTGCCGTCCTTAATTCCCTCACTGGAGCGTGATCGGAAGATGCGCGGCTACTACCGCACGCTGGTAGACATGCTGCTGAGGGCATTCCCAACTGACACCGGGGGCTCAGTGGAAGCACAAGGCAAAGGCGGAGGAGGAAGAGGTCACCAATGAAGCTGGGGCACCGCCAGCACCTCAGAAGGCAGGGTTAGCATGGCCGAAATGTGGAAAAGCTTTGTCAGCATGCCACAACAACCAGCACCACCATCTGATATGGAACGTCTTAGCAGGAGGCAGCATTTCAGCAACATAGTGGAACAGTACGTGTGCATATGCCTACACGTACTGACTGATGGGTCTGCCCCGTTCAACTTCTGGGTCTCCAAATTGGGCACATGGCCTGAGCTTGCCTTTTATGCCTTGGAGGTGCTGGTCTGCCCTGCAGCCAGTGTATTGTCTGAACATGTGTTTAGCATGGCAGAGGAGTTATCACAGACAAGTGCAGCCACCTGTCCACAGCCAACGTGGACAAGCTCACATTTATTAAAATGAACCAGGCATGGATCCCACCAAACTTGTCTGTACCTTGTGCAGAATAGACATTTATACCAGCCTCACTTATACTCAAGTGCACTTATTCTTTGTTTTCTTTTTTTATATGTCCCAATATTTTGGGGGCTACCCCAATAAAGAAAAAAAAAAAAAAGTGTTGGCGACCTCCTCCTCCACCGCCAGGGTGTATACCCAGATATATCAGAGCTGCTGCTGAAAGTTTGGGCCGTCTGTGCGTGCTTTCGGCATTCTCACTCTGCTGCTGCTTGCCTGTCTGCGCTGCAGCGTAACTTTGGCCTTCACACTCACTGCATAGGCATAGTGGAGTTTCAGCTGCAGCACGCACGGGTCAGTCGCTCTGCGGAACAGAGTTTTCTTTTTTTATATGTCCCAATATTTTGGGGGCTTGTGAAGGCCTTTTCTCCATGCATCAGGAGTTGAGCATTTCTCCATGCATTAGGAATGCAAGAAATGCACCGCAGGTCGCAAATGTTAATTTTTTTAAATGTCCCAATAATTTGGGGGCTACCACAATAAAAAAAATAAAAAAAAACAGAACAAAACAAACAAATAAAAAAACAGTGTTGGCTACCTCATCCTCCTCCTCCACCGCCGCTTCCACCTACACCGCCACGGTCACCTCCTCCTCAACCTATGGGTCACTTAGTATAAACTATGTACACAATAGCAGAGGCTTGTGAAGGCCTTTTCTCCATGCATCAGGAGTTGAGCTCAGTTTGAACAATGAAAGAGAATAAATAAATAGAAAAATGGTGAGAGCACTTAATACAAAATAATATTACCCACAATTAAGTTAAAATCTGAAAAAGAAACAGAAAATAACATAGGGTAATAACGCCAAAGTAAAATAAACAACGTATGGATAGATTGCACTAGTGGCACTTACGGAGAGCCAATTGGAAGCTGGCTCAAGCTGCACACCTTAAACAGGAATAATCCGTAGGACTGGAACAAGTTGGGCTCTTCCCACAATAAATTGAAATCAGGAATGCAGGTTCAAGATAAACATATACTTTAATATAAGAATAAATTAAAAAATTCCATAGAATAACTAATAAGGAAAGTCCCATAAACAATATATATATAAATAGTCCCAGGATCTCCTTAGAAATCATCTAACGCGTTTCGGCATAAAAGCCTTCATTAGAGGTGCTGTAATTGATCCAGGCGTGGGGTTCCTTTTAAGTCCGATTTTGGCGGCAAATTTTCGCCGCATTCGCGGCATTGTACTTCCGGGTTCTGATGTCAGGAAGTGCCCTGCGTCATCACGTCCTTGCGTCACTTCCGGTTTCGGCCAAAATGACGTGTGGGAACCGTCATATTAAAAAACATAGGCATTCTTAGCAGCATACATTATAAAGTCTATAAAATTGAACTTTAAACATAAACAAATTTAAAAAGGGTAATTATTTTAACAATAGATCTTAATATACACATGACCCTATTAATCCCAAAAGGTTCTTTTGTCAAACAGTGGTCAGAAAGAAGACAAATTTAAAAGGCTAATAAGGAGGCATAATAGACAATATAATATTAGAAATAATTAAAACAAGAAAAATATATATAATAAAATAAGTGTTGAGGAGGCTATATAAAATCCAATAAAAACTGGATAAATATAGATAAGAAAAAATATATAAAAATGAAGAAAAAATTGTTTTTAAAAAAGGAGTTAGTATAAAAAGGACAAAATCTACCAATATTGTCATAAAACTAAATATATCAAAAAATATTGAAAAATATTAAAAAAATATTAAAAAAATAATACTTTTTTATGTCATTTTGGGAAGAAGAGTATGACTTTTCCAGAACTGAAATTGGAGCAAAATCAGGAGATATGGATGATCTCCAAATAGATGTTTTAATTAAAAGTATTGATTTTTTATTAAAAAATATTTTTTTTTGGTTTGAGAATAAATGTTATCTTCAAATGTTATCGCAAAAGATGTACAAGAACCACTGCTGACAGAGGTAGAGAAAATCAGTTCAGAATTAAAACCCCCTAAGAAAATGATTTTGATCATCTACCAAACAACACATAATCATAACACACTAGACAAATTCTCCTTCATGAAAGCCTGGGAGAAGGAATTTGTATATACCTTAAAACCATCTCAATGGCTAAATATTCTATTAGTACATCACCCATTATCAAAATGTGCATGGGGCAGGTGAAACACATATAGCACAAGCCAACACACACCAAGACTGAGTGTGACACTGTCATAGGACAGATGTGTTCCTCTGCGATAATTGCATATGATACGCCAGCACAAAGTATACATGATGACAGAATGTTATTCTTAGAATACTGGAGCAAAGTGTGCAACTCTGCAAACGCTACTAAGCATACCTCACCTGCCACACACACTTTTACTGATAAGAATGATGGCTGTGGCTTCCAAATTACCAACCCCCCTACCCCCCAAAGCCACCTATATACCTAGGTCTACTTTTAACTCAGCTGCTATCTGACTGCCCGAACACACTCTCCTAATGACAGAACCTTACACACAGAAACACGGGTAAAGGCAAACAAATGGCCTCGAACCTACTGCAGCATCATTTCATTGTATAATACACAACAATTACAATTGTATTGGATTATATTTTTTCTTTTTATACCCCCAAAACTCAATAAAAATTGTCAAAGTTAAAAAATAAAAAAATTACAAAGCATAATTAAAGAGGGATATTTAACATTAAACATTGATAAAATTCAAATGTTCATTTTTTTAATTGCTTGTTTGCATACAATTCTGAATTTGGCTTGGGACTTCCTCAAAAAGTGCAAAGTGAGAGCATCATTAGACATTTGGGGATACACTCAGGGCACTATGACCCTGCAACAAGCACTGAAACAGTACTCCCTACAATTCCTGCCCTCAGTGGGTCAGCCTACTTGATTGACGGGCAGTGTGAATTAATACCAGACTTACATGTCAGTAATTCTGGTGGGACAGCCATATGCCGGAATCTTGCTGAAGCCCAGACATGCCAATTTTAATTCAGGATTTGGAGTGCACTTCTTGGTATCAGAAAAAAGAGGTGTGGAAGAAGAAGAAGCTTTTTTATTGGTGAGGGAAAATAAGCATCTTAGTTTGCCATGATGGACAAGAGGTCTGTCCAATCATTTGGGCTATATGTCCTGGTTAATCAAGCGGTAACCAAGTATGTGTTTTAATCAAAGAAGTAGCTGTGATATAGTATGTTTTATCATTGCTGTACCTGTGTGGGAGTGAGAGATATGCTGGGTAGAGTTGAGCGAACCCAGACTGTAAAGTTCGGGTTCGTACTGAACATTACGGTTGTTGGACCCCGGACCCGAACACCGACATATCACTGTATGTTCGGGTTGGAGTTCGGTGTTCGGCGATTTAATGGCGCGTTTTCAAAGGCTGCAGGGCAGCCAATCAACAAGAGTTTGACTCGTGTGCCCTTAGAAGCCATCACAGCCATGCCTACTAATGGCATCGCTGTGATTGGCCACTGCAGCATGTGACCCAGACTCTATATATAAGCTGGAGTTGCGTAGTGCCGCACTCACATGAGGTCTTATTAGTGTAGCGAGAGGAGGCTGCAGCTGTGAGGGACAGCTTAGGAAAGAATTCTGCAAACCAGTACATTAGTGGGGTGCACTTCATATCTGAGAGTCAAATAGAATCGTCAAATACTGCTGTCACATTGCAGTTTTAAAACTTAATTTTTTTGGGGTGCTAAACTGCTAAATAGTATTTTAGTGGGGTGCACTTCATATCTGAGAGTCAAATATAAGCATCAAATAGTGCGCTTACAGTGCAGTTGTAAACATTCTAATTGTTTTGGTGCTAAACTGCTAAATAGTACATTTTGGGGCCTGCTCTTCATATCTGAGAGTCAAATAGAAGCGTCTAATAGTGTGCTTACAGCGCAGTTGTAAAAATTCAAATTTTCTGGGTGCTAATCTGCTAAATAGTACATTTTGGGGTGTGCACTTCATATCTGAGAGTCAAATAGAAGCGTCTAATAGTGTGCTTACAGCGCAATGGTAAACTTTCTAATTGTTTTGCTGCTAATCTGCTAAATAGTACATTTTGGGGCCTGCTCTTCATATCTGAGAGTGAAATAGAAGCATCTAATAGTGTGCTTACAGCGCAGTTGTAAAAATTCTAATTTTCTAGGTGCTAATTTGCTAAATAGTACATTTTGGGGCGTGCACTTCATATCTGAGAGTCAAATAGAAGCGTCTAACAGTGTGGTTACATCGCACTTTCAAAAATTACAATTTTTTGGGTGCTAAATAGTACATTTGCGGCCTGCGGTGCATTTCTTGCAGTCCAATAAACTAAAAAAAAAAAAATGTGTTGACTGTTGGCGGTTACATTGTTGCCTGACATAAAACATCTGTTAGTTTGGTGGGTGTACGCAAAGAATGAGGAGAGCGTCAAATAAGGGATGTGGCCCTGGTCATGGTGCTTCTGGTGTTGGTGGAATCCCTGTTGCAAGGAGAGGACGTGGTCGAACTGTGCCAGCTACACGCACAAGTGAAACACCTTCCTCATGTGCGAGTAAGCGACAGAACCTTCAGAGTTATTTGGTAGGCCCGAATACCACTCTACGAATGGTGAGGCCAGAACAAGTACAGACGATAGTAGATTGGATGGCTGACAGTGCCTCCAGCTCCTGTACATTGTCTCCCACCTGGTGCCCTGCTGATAGCTCAGAGTTGGCACCTGCAGCCCATGGCCATCTGTCTATTACCTCACCTCCTTGCAAATCACCCAAGCAGTCTGAGCCACAAGTCATGCAGCAGTCTATTATGCTTTTTGATGACTCTGCTGGTGGGATTTCCATGGGCCATTCACCTAGCCCTTCCCCAGAAGTGGAAGGGATTGAGTGCACTGATGCACAACCACTTATGTGTGAGGATGTGGACATGGAAGGACCACCACAGCACGTCTCTGATGATGACAAAACACAGGTGCTAACTGCTGTGGCTATCGGCAGTGTGCAGACCGGCAAGGAGGGCAGGGTGGAATGAAGGTCATGCGAGTGACGTGTCCAGTTTGGAGGAAGAGGCGGTGGTCGCACAGAGGCATCAGCACAGCATAAGAGGGAGCAGGGTGCAAAAGCGGAGCGGCTGTCCCCTAGACTGTACGCCTGCTACTGCCCACCGCACCCAGGGACCGAGCACACCAAAGCCAGCTCCAAGGAGTTCTCTGGTGTGGCAGTTCTTCAGACAATGTGCTGACGACAAGACACGAGTGGTTTGCATGCTGTGCAATCAGAGCCTGAAGCGAGGCATAAACATGCTAAACCTGAGCACAACCTGCATGACCAGGCATCTACATGCAAAGCATGAGCTGCAGTGGAGTAAGCACCTCAAAAACTAAGAAAGGTCTCAAGCTCCTCCTGCTTCCTCCTCTGCTGCTGTCTCGACCTCTTCCTCCACCTCTGGAGTCACAGTGGCACCTGCCACCCTGCAAACAGAGGATGTGGCAGCAACGCCACCACTTCCGCCACCATCCCCAAGCATCTCCACACTGTCCCTTGGAAGCGTTCAGCTGTCCATCTCCCAAACACTGGAGAGAAAGAGGAAGTACCCCCCTAGCCACCCGCGATCCCTGGCCCTGAATGCCAGCATATCAACATTCATGGCCTTTGAAATGCTGTCATTCCGTCTGGTGGAGATGGACAGTTTTAAAAACCTGATGGCAGTGGCTGTCCCACGGTATGTGGTTCCCACCCGCCACTACTTTTCCAGGCGAGCCATCCCTTCGCTGCACAACCAATTGGCAAATAAAATCAGGTGTGCACTGCACAACTCCATCTGTGGCAGATACGTGGACCAGTAAGCACGGGCAGGGACGCTATAACTCCCTAACTGCACACTGGGCAAACGTAGTGGCGGCTGGGCCTGAGGCGGATAGCAGTTTGGCGCATGTCCTTCCACCACTGAGGAGTGCACAGCATTTCTCTTTGCCGCCTCCTCCTACTCCACTTCCTCCTCCTCTACCACCACCTCATCCAGGCAGCGTTACACCTTCACCACCAACTTCAGCACAGCGAGGGAGAAATGACAGCAGGCTGTTTTAAAACTTCTATGTTTGGGTGAAAACCCCACACCGCGCAGGAGCTGTGGACAGGCATGGAACAACAGACCGATGAGTGGTTGTTGTCACTGAGCCTGAAGCCCGGCCTGGTGGTGTGCGATAAAGGGCGAAATCTCGTAGCAGCTCTGGGCCTAGCCGGTTTGACGCACATCCCTTGCCTGGCGCAAGTGCTGAATTTGGTGGTGCAGAAATTCCTGAAAAACTACCCAGATATATGAGAGATGCTGCAGAAAGTGCGGGCCGTCTGTGAGCATTTTTGGCGTTCTCACCCTGCTGCTGCTCGCCTGTCTGTGCTGCAGCGTAACTTCGGCCTTCCCGCTCACCGTCTCATATACGATGTGCCCACAAGGTAGAACTCCACCTTGCACATGCTGGAGAGACTGCGAGAGCAGCAGCAGGAGATAGTGGAGTAGTTTCAGATGCAACACGCACGGGTCAGTTGCTCTGCGGAACAGCACCACTTCACCACCAATGAGTGGGCCTCCATGCGAGTACTGTGTGCCATTTTGCACTGTTTTGAGTACTCCACCAACATGGCCAGTGCCAATGACACTGTTCTCAGCCTTACTATCCCGCTTCTATGTCTCCTTGAAAAAACAATGATGGAAGAGGATGTGGCACAGGAGGAAGAGGGGTCATTTCTACGGTTATCAGGCCAGTCATTCACACGTGGCTTGGAGGGTGGGTTCCTGCACCAGCATAGGCCAGGTACACAATTGTCCAGCCAGGGCACAGTTCTGGAGGATGAGGAGGAGGATGATGAGGATGAGGAATCGTGTTCACAGCAGGGTGGTACAATGCAGCTCGTGGGCATCACTGGAGCATGGCTGGGGGGATACGGAGGACACAGACGATACACCTCCCACAGAGGACAGCTTGTTCTTGCCTCTGGGCAGCCTGGCACACATGAGCGACTACATGCTGCAGTGCCTGCGCAACGACTGCTGAGTTGCCCACATTCTAACTTGTGCTCATTACTGGGTGGCCACCCTGCTGGATCCCCGTTACAAGGACAACGTGCCGTCCTTAATTCCCTCACTGGAGCGTGATCGGAAGATGCGCGGCTACTACCGCACGCTGGTAGACATGCTGCTGAGGGCATTCCCAACTGACACCGGGGGCTCAGTGGAAGCACAAGGCAAAGGCGGAGGAGGAAGAGGTCACCAATGAAGCTGGGGCACCGCCAGCACCTCAGAAGGCAGGGTTAGCATGGCCGAAATGTGGAAAAGCTTTGTCAGCATGCCACAACAACCAGCACCACCATCTGATATGGAACGTCTTAGCAGGAGGCAGCATTTCAGCAACATAGTGGAACAGTACGTGTGCATATGCCTACACGTACTGACTGATGGGTCTGCCCCGTTCAACTTCTGGGTCTCCAAATTGGGCACATGGCCTGAGCTTGCCTTTTATGCCTTGGAGGTGCTGGTCTGCCCTGCAGCCAGTGTATTGTCTGAACATGTGTTTAGCATGGCAGAGGAGTTATCACAGACAAGTGCAGCCACCTGTCCACAGCCAACGTGGACAAGCTCACATTTATTAAAATGAACCAGGCATGGATCCCACCAAACTTGTCTGTACCTTGTGCAGAATAGACATTTATACCAGCCTCACTTATACTCAAGTGCACTTATTCTTTGTTTTCTTTTTTTATATGTCCCAATATTTTGGGGGCTACCCCAATAAAGAAAAAAAAAAAAAAGTGTTGGCGACCTCCTCCTCCACCGCCAGGGTGTATACCCAGATATATCAGAGCTGCTGCTGAAAGTTTGGGCCGTCTGTGCGTGCTTTCGGCATTCTCACTCTGCTGCTGCTTGCCTGTCTGCGCTGCAGCGTAACTTTGGCCTTCACACTCACTGCATAGGCATAGTGGAGTTTCAGCTGCAGCACGCACGGGTCAGTCGCTCTGCGGAACAGAGTTTTCTTTTTTTATATGTCCCAATATTTTGGGGGCTTGTGAAGGCCTTTTCTCCATGCATCAGGAGTTGAGCATTTCTCCATGCATTAGGAATGCAAGAAATGCACCGCAGGTCGCAAATGTTAATTTTTTTAAATGTCCCAATAATTTGGGGGCTACCACAATAAAAAAAATAAAAAAAAACAGAACAAAACAAACAAATAAAAAAACAGTGTTGGCTACCTCATCCTCCTCCTCCACCGCCGCTTCCACCTACACCGCCACGGTCACCTCCTCCTCAACCTATGGGTCACTTAGTATAAACTATGTACACAATAGCAGAGGCTTGTGAAGGCCTTTTCTCCATGCATCAGGAGTTGAGCTCAGTTTGAACAATGAAAGAGAATAAATAAATAGAAAAATGGTGAGAGCACTCAATACAAAATAATATTACCCACAATTAAGTTAAAATCTGAAAAAGAAACAGAAAATAACATAGGGTAATAACGCCAAAGTAAAATAAACAACGTATGGATAGATTGCACTAGTGGCACTTACGGAGAGCCAATTGGAAGCTGGCTCAAGCTGCACACCTTAAACAGGAATAATCCGTAGGACTGGAACAAGTTGGGCTCTTCCCACAATAAATGGAAATCAGGAATGCAGGTTCAAGATAAACATATACTTTAATATAAGAATAAATTAAAAAATTCCATAGAATAACTAATAAGGAAAGTCCCATAAACAATATATATAAATAGTCCCAGGATCTCCTTAGAAATCATCTAACGCGTTTCGGCATAAAAGCCTTCATTAGAGGTGCTGTAATTGATCCAGGCGTGGGGTTCCTTTTAAGTCCGATTTTGGCGGCAAATTTTCGCCGCATTCGCAGCATTGTACTTCCGGGTTCTGATGTCAGGAAGTGCCCTGCGTCATCACGTCCTTGCATCACTTCCGGTTTCGGCCAAAATGACGTGTGGGAACCGTCATATTAAAAAACATAGGCATTCTTAGCAGCATACATTATAAAGTCTATAAAATTGAACTTTAAACATAAACAAATTTAAAAAGGGTAATTATTTTAACAATAGATCTTAATATACACATGACCCTATTAATCCCAAAAGGTTCTTTTGTCAAACAGTGGTCAGAAAGAAGACAAATTTAAAAGGCTAATAAGGAGGCATAATAGACAATATAATATTAGAAATAATTAAAACAAGAAAAATATATATAATAAAATAAGTGTTGAGGAGGCTATATAAAATCCAATAAAAACTGGATAAATATAGATAAGAAAAAATATATAAAAATGAAGAAAAAATTGTTTTTAAAAAAGGAGTTAATATAAAAAGGACAAAATCTACCAATATTGTCATAAAACTAAATATATCAAAAAATATTGAAAAATTAAAAAAAAATATTAAAAAAATAATACTTTTTTATGTCATTTTGGGAAGAAGAGTATGACTTTTCCAGAACTGAAATTGGAGCAAAATCAGGAGATATGGATGATCTCCAAATAGATGTTTTAAATAAAAGTATTGATTTTTTATTAAAAAATATTTTTTTTGGGTTTGAGAATAAATGTTATCTTCAAATTTTAGGGACAGCTATAGGGACCAGATTTGCCCAAAGTTATGCAAACCTTTTTATGTCATTTTGGGAAGAAGAGTATGTCTTTTCCAGAACTGAATTTGGGGCAAGTCTGGTCCTCTATAAAAGGTATATAGACAATATTTTTATTATTTGGAAAGGAAATAGGGAATCTCTGGAACTTTTTATTAGTGCTCTTAATTGTAACTCTTATAATATTAATTTATCTTATGAAATTAGTTCAAAACATGTCAATTTGTTAGATCTTTCAATCTATATTGAAAATAATAAAATTAAAAGTAAAACTTTTTTTAAAACTGTCGATGTTAATAGTTTTATAGATTTAAAAAGCTGCCACTTTAAACCGTGGAAATTTGCTAATCATAGTGTATCAAAACACTTCGCAGAAGCCCATAATGGAGACCCGAAAGGTATAGAATTTGTAGGGATAGATCTGGTTAAAACCCACTGGAGAGGTGGAGATAAGGAATACACCCTGGGATTCACAGAGATGAAGTGGATGTTTGAACTAGACACTATGGTCCCAAATGGTTTGAATGTGGATTTTGAGATTAAAAAATATATTTAATTAAAATCATTTTATGGTATTATTTTTTAATATATTTTTTTAATTTTTCAATATTTTTTGATATATTTAGTTTTATGACAATATTGGTAGATTTTGTCCTTTTTTTTTTTTAATTCTTTATTTTTGTCATGCATGTATCTACAACAATTACTCAGAGCCACATTAGCGTCTGTGTGCATCTTACAGCATTTAACAGTGTTACAGGTTAATACAGCACATTTTTAAGGTTAAAGAGTAAAAATAAGACATAAAAAAACAAAAACAAAAAACAAAACAATTCTGTTAGTAAACAGTGAGGTGGATGATACGCAAAACTCTATACACATTCGATTTCAAATTCCGTTTTAATAAGCAATGGCAGTCTTGCTACTTACATTGCTTATTGATATAAAAAGAGGCACATTAACTGTAAGAGATGCCCAGAAAATATCAGGGAATTGATGAAAATAACGAGTCAGTACAGTCATATTGCCTTGCCTTATCGTGTGTAATTATATAGACTTCACATGCCCATCCCTGACATATGCCCAATGAGTCCGCTATCTAAAGTTAGGTGTTGAAGAGTGCGACTATCATGGCAGCCATACCATGATCCCATTCTACGCAAAAGTCCAGCTTGCTCACAGACTACATTGTTCATCCAACCGTATCTTCATATTAAAGAGAGGTGAAAAAAGAAAACGCCACCTCCCATGGAGAAACCAGAGGGAGGGGAATAAAAATAATAAAGAAGGATGAGACTGAAGAAGGGAAATTCCATAGTGGAGAGAAAGGAAGAAGGAGAAAAAACAGCCGAGATGTAGAGAGCAGAGAAGCTGTGAGGAGAGAGAGAAAAGGGAGAGAGAGAGAGGGGGAAAGAGGGGAGGGGGGGGAGCTCCCTGCTGCAAGGGGCCCTACCCTCTACAACAGGGCAAGGTGCCGTCAAGCACTACCCTAGCCCAGTGGACTATTATCCCACGGTTCCCAGATCTTTTGAAACGACGCCATTGTCCCCCGCACTCTAGCGGTTAAGTCATCCATTATTCTACATTTTCTTATCCTAGATATCACTCCGGAGAATTCCGGGCCTTCCGGAGAGAGCCACGCGACCGCTATGGCACGGCGCGCGCTTAGGGTTATCTTATACACCAATTTTTGTTCTCTCCTGGTCCAACCATCAAGAGACCTATTGAGCCGGTATACCCACGGATCAAGACGCAGGGGTTTGTTGAACGTCTGCCTCAGGAGGTCTTCCACAGACCTCCAGAAGCTGGTGAGTTTTGAACAATTCCACCACATATGGATATATGTGCCCCGGGAACCACAGCCCCGCCAGCAGTCATCATTATCTAATTTATGCATGCGATATAGTTTCACAGGCGTGGTATACCACCGAAGCATGGTTTTCCATGCTTGCTCTTGGAGAGTGACACAAATCGAGACAGTGGAATTCACCTCCCATATCTCCCTCCACTCCAGTCCCTCCAAGACTTCACCGAGGTCCGCTTCCCATTGATCCGTGTAATTCAGACTTCCCCATTCGCCAGTTTCCGCGCTCAGGTGAGCGTATAGAAGTGTAATCATACCCTTGGGGGCGGTCCCGTTGGAGCAAAGTCGTTCGAAAAAGGTCATCTGACCCAGAGCTGCTGCCTTAATGCAAGGTTTGCTAGCGAAGTCGCGAATCTGGACATAACGGAAAAAATCTGCGGGGTTTAGATGGGCCCCTTGCTGTAGTTCTGCAAATTGAATTACCGAGCCATTTCGATACAGCTGATGTAGACGTTGCAGCCCCGTGCGTTCGATGTTACAAAAATCTCTGGGGGTCATGCCGGGGAGAAAGTCCCCATTCCTAAGGAATGGGGTCATTGGGGAGGGGGACGTTGCCAGCCTGTATTTGAGATGGCATGCATCCCAAATCCGAATAGAATTGAGTATGGACGGACAAGTACTCCGTATCGCGGGTCTATGCCCCTTGGGGACCCACATCGCAAACTGGGGAACGTCGACCCCTACCATCATAGATTCTATGTCAGCCCATCTCTTCTCCTCCGGCGGGGAATGCCACATGGCCAATTGCGTAAGCTGGGCTGCGAGATAGTAAAAATATAAATTTGGGAGGCCCAGACCCCCTCTATCTTTTCACCTGTACAGCACTTGTCGAGAAATTCTGTGTCTCTTATTCTGCCAGATAAAATCCCCCATCGAACGTTGCAAAGGGGTTTTTGTGACCCGGATGGGAAGTGCCTGGAATAAAAACAGTATACGTGGCAGAATGTTCATCTTGACTGAATGGATGCGTCCTATCCAGGAAATGGGTTTACCAATCCACTTATCAAGGTCCCCTATCAGGGCTCTAATCATCGGAGCGTAGTTAGCGAGGTACAAGCGGTCGGGGTCAGCAGTCAGATGAATCCCCAAATACTTTACGGAGTGTGTTTCTATCCTGAGTTGATATGCTTCCGTGAGGCAAACCGGGATAGCACTAGATTTCTGGATATTCGCCTTATAACCTGATAACGTACTGTATTCCGCTATGACCCCCTGTATTGCCAACATAGAGTCCATAGGATTCGTAACTGTCAGGAGGACGTCGTCCGCATAGGCCGACACTTTATATTCATCGGCTCCAACCTTAACTCCTTCAATATTGGGATGTTTTCGAATGGCTTGTAGTAGTGGCTCTAAGGCCAACACAAAGAGGAGGGGGGAGAGAGGGCATCCCTGCCTGGTTCCATTGTACAGCCGGAACGGAGTCAGTGGGGCTCCCGTTATCTGGATCTGTGCTCGCACGTCATGATACATCGCTCTTGTTACCGTTACATATTCGTCCGGGAAGTCCATATTCCTCAATACCGGGAAAATAAATTGCCATCGCACTCTATCAAAGGCCTTTTCGGCATCTATGGAGACTGCCAGAGTGGGGGTCCCCATGGTCTTTTGTTTCCAGATCAAGTCAATATTCCGCCTGGTATTTTCGAACAGTTGCCTACCTTGAATAAAACCGACCTGATCGGCGTGAACTAGAGTGGTCAAAAGTGGGTTCAGCCTGTCCGCTTGAATCTTTGCCAAGATCTTCAGATCATGGTTAATCAAGGATATGGGCCTATAGTTTTCTGGTAGGAGTGGATCCTTACCCGGTTTGGGCAACAGTATGATGGTAGCCAGCGACATATCAGGAGCCAACCGTCCTCCTTGGCGCAGATATTCGAAGAGTCGTGCCAACTGAGGCACAAGCTCGTCTCTGAAGGTTTTGTAATATGTGCCGTCAAAGCCATCCGGCCCCGGTGCTTTATTACCTTTCAGGTGAGAAATAGCCCTGTCAACCTCCTCCTCCGTAATCTCAGAGGCCAGTACGCCCGCTGCTTCTCCGCTCAATTTGGGCAACCCCAGTCTATCCAAATATCGTAAAATCTGTTCCTCTTCCCTCTCCCCATGAGAACCGCTATCAGGTGTGTGATTGTACAACGTCGTATAGAATTCTTCAAAGACCTTGGCTATCTCTGCGGGCGTCGATTTCATTGTGCCATCCGGATGTCTAATAGCTGTGATATGAGCCCTGTCCTGCTTGGGCCGGAGAGTTCTGGCCAGGAGGGTGTCCATTTTATTGGCACTTTCATAATACGTCCGCTTGGACCACACCACGGATCTGGCTGCGTCATCCAACAACAAAGTACGGATGTCTCTCCGAACTGCATCCAGTTGTCCGAATGTTCTCTCATCCGGCGCTGTCTGATGTTTCTGTTCGAGGGTTCTCAATTGTCCCAGGAGTGTCTCCAGTTTCTGATGTTTCAATTTCTTCCGCCTGGTGGCCAGTTTAATCAGATTCCCCTCGTGACGACTTCATGAGCCGCCCATAACGTGCCCGCATGGATGTCAGGGGTGGCATTCAATTCGAAGTAGTCAGTGATCCCTTTTCGGACCTGATCCCTTATCTCTTCATCCCGCAACAAGGACGCATTCAGCCTCCAAGTCCATGGTGAAGCCGCGCACAGGTTACCCAATGTGATAGACACATCTGCGTGATCGGACCATGAGATGTTACCTACTGTGGACCCCGTGATCCTAGACATGCCCGATGCATTAGCAAAAAAGAGGTCAATTCTGGAATACGTGCCATGGGGAGCTGAGTAGAACGAGTATGCCTTATCGCCAGGGTGATGAGCCCTCCATACGTCCACCAATCCTGTGTCAGCAATGAAGTCCTTGAGTAATCTATCCTGACCTCCCCTGCCCTGTGATCTAGGGATACCAGTGCGCGAGCTCCTGTCGGCGGCCGGGCACGGAGTAGCATTAAAATCGCCTCCCACATAAACTAGACCATGGGGGAGTGCAGATAATTTGTCTCGGAGCGTGGTCCAGAAAGCGGGCTCCGGTTGATTTGGTGCATATATGTTGATCAGGTGAATTACATGCGAATACAAGGAACCCGAGACGATAACGAAGCGTCCCTCCGGGTCTGCCTCATGTGAACTCACACTTAATGGACAGCTGCGCCGTACCAGGATCGCCACCCCATTGCATTTGCGTTGTGACCTAGCTTCATAGGAGCCTGCGAAGGCATAATCCCTCAGCCGGAACTGGGCCTGTTTGGGTAAGTGGGTTTCTTGAACAAAAGCCACATCGGATTTCAGCCTTTTTAATTCTTTGAACATTAGTCGACGCTTCCGCTGCGCGTTAAGACCCTTTACATTAAAGGAGGAGACCCTAATCGCCATCTTGAGGTACCGCGGCCCCTGCCATATTTACCTTTTCCATAATCACTTCGGTCGCAATCAAGTCCACAAGCACATCCAACCGCCAAACCCCCTCCAACCCCCCCCACAGGAAAAAGAAGTAAAGAAGGGGGTAGATAAAGAAAGGTAGAATAGAGAAAGAAAAGTCAGTGTCAGGACTCAGTCCAACGCTAAGCATCTCTGGTCTTACCAGATGCCGGAGTGTTTTGGGAACGTGCTCCCACAGTCCAGCCACGATCAACGTTGGGAGGAACAATGGGTCAGTGAGCTCCTAAACCTAGGCGCCTTCCTACCGCTAGATCAGCCTCAGAATTGCCCTCCCTCCTCATGGTGGATTGAAGGTGCCCCCTGAATCACCGTCGGCCTGGCCCATTTGGCAGGAAACAGAGCACTCCCTCCGGGTCGGCCAAGACCTCCATTAGTAAAGGCCCACAGTACCGGAACCCAGTTTGTTTAAGCGTGATACGTGAAATATCGTGTGAGTTCCCACCACCCCCTGTCCTCCATCTATAGTATTATCGTACGAGAGAAAAATCAGGGAGAAGCAACATATCCAAGGGGACCTAACAACTAGTTGGGTCTAATAATTACAATAATAACTCAGCACAGTGTCCCGAGCAGTAGAGCTCGAGCGGCCCGTCAGCAGTACAATAATCAGTGACAACAATATAACAGGGAAGTGCAACATTTCAGCATATTAGCATTGCCTATAATACCCTTCGCCCCCCGATGTCTAGAGATAGGGGGAGGTAAACTCAGACCAGTGCACAAACCTGACCAGCAATGGATATGAACGTCAGTCCCCTTGTGGCGTAAGACACCCTACTAGGTCACGGGGTCTACATAGCAAAGGAAAGTATACATATTACACCACTGCGCTGGGATCGTGGACATAACGCTATCCGAAATGTGCCCGGGCCAAGACCGGACAACGTGCAAGCAACCGGTGCACCGAGTCGGGGTACAAGTCCCGGAAACACCTCCAAACAGCCCAATGTTGCCACAGTCCCCGTAGCACCGGGCTGGGCGCAAGTGGTACCGTACCTGAAAAACTACACACAATGAGTAATTTCTGTATCGATTAACCCCCACTCCTCATCCAACAGAATTGTACTTAGTAGGTTCTGGTGAGTTAAACAAGCCATAGAGACGGGCCAGGTAGCCAATCCGTGTCTCGCCCCTAAATTAGATTTGTGACGCCCCAGAGCACGGCAATGAGCCTAGTTATATGTTATCGTTCTAGGTGTTTCCTGCGTGTCCTATTGTCATTGTTTTCCTTTGTTTGTTTACTAAATGTTAATATATTATAGCGCCAACACTGTTTGACTGTCCCCTTCCATGACATTAACCAAAGCCAGAGAAAGCACATACCAATAGTGGGCTGATCGGTTACTGTTACTCACACTTCCCCTGTCTTGTTTTTCGTTTATATATTTTTCCTTTTTCACTTTTTTTTTTCTTTTCCCCCTTTTTCTTTTCCCCTTTTTTTATACTCTTTTTTCCTTTTTTTTTCTTGTCACCTTTTCTTTTTTGTTTTCTTTTTTTTCCCCTTTTTTTTTTTTACCTTTTTTTTTTTTTTGTCGTTTTCTGTTTTGTGGGTTTTATATTTACGTGAACTTTTTTCTCCTTTTTCTCCTTTTTCTCCTTTCCTTTTTTCTTTTTTTTCCTTTCCTTCCCCCTTTTTCTTCTTCCTTCCCCCCCCCCTTTTATCTGTATTCCCTTCTCTTTTCCTTTTTTCTCTCCCTTTGTCCCTTTGGGGGGGGGGGGAGGGGAAAGGGGCATGCAGCCAATCGCTGCCATACCAACTACCAATGCCAGCGTCCCAAGCCTCGGAGTGGTGAAGAAAAAATATAGAAGCAATCGTCCCCTTCGAGGTCGTCGGCCGCCACTCAAAAAAGGCGGAGCATGAGGGTCCAGAAGTCAAGTATAATAAAATGCACATACCATAACATAAGATAATATAATAGTAGAGGGGTGAAGACTTGAGCTCTTCGTTTCCTCTTACTTTTTCTTTTTTGTTATTTTTATATTAAATTTCCAGAATTATTTTCCTTCTTTTTTCCCCCTTGTTTCCTGTTTTTCCTAAGGGGGCTTTTCTTTTCTCTCTTTTCTCTTTTCATCCCCTTTACCCCTCTTTCTTGTTCTCGTTTTTGCTGCGTGGGAAAAACGAAAAGCACAGCACAAAAAAGGTAGGGTTCCCCCAATCCCCTGACCCCCAATCCCCAAATGGTCCTGCCTGCCCAAAGCAAAAGAAGATACAAAGGGGAAAATAACCCAGTGTGGGAACATCATCTCTGCTCCATACTGGTCGGACGGCCGTGGGGAACATGGCGCACCCATGTGCGGAAATCGCCGGTAACCAGGGGCCCCCCCACAAACAAAGGCGGTACCCCCCCCCAGTGAGAAGTGAAAAAACCCCAGAGAAAGGCCGTAGAATACAATACCCTCAGGACGTCAGCAGCGGCTTCGTGGGCCCACTTCACGCCAATCTGCTTGTAGTTGTGGAAGCATTGCCATCATTCCGGATCGGTCCCTCCCGACCCCTCTTCATCAGAGCCTCCTTGGTATGGAAATGGAGGAAGTTAATGATGATGCCTCTCAGGGTATTTGCCTCGGCCCGCTGCGCTCGCATCGCCCGATGTACCCTCTCAATTTGCCAGTGCCCCTCCGGGACATGCGGAAGGAGAGGCCGAAAGATGGAGGGCAAGAGCTCCTGGAGGTCTTCTCCGGGCCCCTCAGGCAATCCCCTCAGGCGGAGGTTGTTCCTCCGAGACCTGTTGGCAAGGTCTTCTAAGGCCAGATCGATATCCACTATATGGGCCGTCATTCGATTGACCCTGTCAACCACCACGTTATGGGCCTGCGTGGTAGCCTCCATGCGGTCCTCAAGTTTAGCCGTGTGCTCGCCCAGGGCACTAATGTCAGCATGCAGGACGGCAGTTGACTTGGCAATTTCACCAGCGAGGTACGCCTTAACTTCGGCAAGTTTAGAGAGCACTGTTTCTAGATCCGTGGAGGAGGCCCCCTTGTCAGCGCTAGGAGACGCGTGTGGGGATCCTCCGTCGCCATCTTGGCTCCCGGCCCCGCCATGCCGCTGCGCCATGAGAAGGTCGAGTACGGAGCCTCCGGACTCCGTGGCCCTCTTGGGCTGTTTTTTGGAGAGTCTCTTCTCCATGGTAAGGGGTCCAAGGGGAGAATAATTAGCAAAAAAGGCCGCTTTTGTCAGCTTGAAGGCGCCTTCAGGACGGAGCTCTAGTGAGACACGTCTAGTCTCATCGACGGTCAGACCACGCCCCGATTTTGTCCTTTTTATATTAACTCCTTTTTTAAAAACTATTTTTTCTTCATTTTTATATATTTTTTCTTATCTATATTTATCCAGTTTTTATTGGATTTTATATAGCCTCCTCAACACTTATTTTATTATATATATTTTTCTTGTTTTAATTATTTCTAATATTATATTGTCTATTATGCCTCCTTATTAGCCTTTTAAATTTTGCTTTCTGACCACTGTTTGACAAAAGAACCTTTTGGGATTAATAGAGTCATGTGTATATTAAGACCTATTGTTAAAATAATTACCCTTTTTAAATTTGTTTATGTTTAAAGTTCAATTTTATAGACTTTATAATGTATGCTGCTAAGAATGCCTATGTTTTTTAATATGACGGTTCCCACACGTCATTTTGGCCGAAACCGGAAGTGACGCAAGGACGTGATGACGCAGGGCACGTCCTGACGTCAGAATCCGGAAGTGCAATGCCGCGAATGCGGCGAAAATTTGGCGCCAAAATCGGATTTAAAAGGAACCCCACGCCTGGATCAATTACAGCACCTCTGATGAAGGCTTTTATGCCGAAACGCGTTAGGTGATTTCTAAGGAGATCCTGGGACTATTTATATATATTGTTTATGGGACTTTCCTTATTAGTTATTCTATGGAATTTTTTAATTTATTCTTATATTAAAGTATATGTTTATCTTGAACCTGCGTTCCTGATTTCCATTTATTGTGGGAAGAGCCCAACTTGTTCCAGTCCTAAGGATTACTCCTGTTTAAGGCGTGCAGCTTGAGCCAGCTTCCAATTGGCTCTCCGTAAGTGAGTGCAATCTATCCATACGTTGTTTATTTTACTTTGGCGTTATTACCCTATGTTATTTTCTGTTTCTTTTTCAGATTTTAACTTAATTGTGGGTAATATTATTTTGTATTGAGTGCTCTCACCATTTTTCTATTTATTTATCACTTGTGTTTATTTTAGTGGTTATTGTGGCCCACTAAGGTGATAGTTGCACCAGTATTTGTTCATAACTATTTTACACCATGTGTTTTGTATTTTATTTAGTGAAAGAGAATACCCTGCACTCCATCCCTCTCTCAAATGGATAATTCTGGTGATCCTCCTGACAGCCATGCTTTATATTTTGATTTATGTTCTTCCAAAGCTAAAATCATAGATTCCATCTAGTGCTATTTTATGGCTCAGCTGTATGTTTAATTTTTGTTATTTTAATTGATTTCCCTATCTACATTTGTTTGCAGGGCACTTGTCCTACTCGTATCCCCATTTTACTTCCTTTTGCAGATCTCTAGCCCTTTCCATGAGTTTTTAGGGGCATTTTGTGGCCAAAAGTACGGGTCCCGATTGACTTCAACGGGGTTCGGGGTCAAGTTCGAGCCCGAACCAGGACTTTTTTTCAAATTTCGGTCGAACCTGCCGGACCCGAACATGTCCGCTCAACTCTAATGCTGGGTAATTGATTATTTTGTGAGACTACCCTTTGCATGCTGCTGTATTTAGCTAGCTACTGCCACGAGCACAATATCTGGATTTTGTAATTCAAGTACCAAATGGGTCTGAATTCAAGCTGGATCTCAGCTATTCTGAATGCCACCAGACAGCTGAAATCAGGGTGAATGAATTGCATATGCACCCAAAAGCTTAGAATTATGTTAGTATTTAAAAATAATGTAACATTTTTTCCTCTGGCAGTACTACTAGCCAGCTGGCAAATAGTTTAAAAACGCTTGACAGCATTTTGGTTATTTATGTGGTGGCTGGCCCGAGCTTGCTAGCCAGCTGCCACATTGAAATAGTAAAAATAATAATAATCTTAATTAAGAATCCTAAGGGAGTCAATACAACTTCCACAATTATAATATAGGTGGGGTGGTCATACCTACCCTAAATAATAGCATGTCTCTCTGTCCCTTCGGGCGGCTTTTCTACTTTCTTCTAATTCTTCAGTCCAAAAAAAAGGACAATTTAAAATCTATATTAAAATAAAATTAGGGTGAGAGGGCAGGTAAGAGGTTCTTTTAGGAGGTTAACTAGGGTATTGGGGACCCTCCCTATTTTATAATTATGGTCCTCATCTGCTGCCGATGGTTGAGGGCTGGTTTGAAAACTAGGTCTTTCATTATTTTATTAATTTTAGAGCCCCTATCTGGTCCTCAAAGGTGGGGGCTGGAGGGGCACTTGGTCCTCCCGTTTAATCAAAAATATTAGTGTCCCCACCCATCACCCATGGGTCGGGGGGGACACTAGATTTTCCACCATGGATATTTAGAGTAGCCACCACACAAAGCCCACAGGTGGGTCACTGGGGGAGGGGTAATGTTCATTTAGTTATTGCATAGGCCCCATCCCAATGGTAAGGGGCCTTTTCAAGCGATTGGGCAGCAACATGCACCAGCTTGTACAAGTTAGTGAAGGGATTCATAGCTGCACAACAGAACATGGAGTAGTCTTATAGATAAAGCAATTTTTGAAAGAAGCCTGGTATTGCTGTCAGGATTACTAATTGATCCAGCACATAGAATCGTGTCACACCTAGGACTAAAAGGTAACGAATTACCGGGCCTTAGAATGGCCGGACTTAACGTACAAAGAATAGTCAGGATTAGAGTTGAGCGAACCCGAACTGAAAAGTTCGGGCTCGTACTGAACATTAGGTTATTTGGACCCCGGACCCGAACACGGACATACCACTGTATGTTCGGGTTGGAGTTCGGTGTTCGACGATTTAATGGCGTGTTTTGAAAGGCTGCAAGGCAGCCAATCAGCAAGCGTTTGACTCATGTGCCCTTAGAAGCCATCACAGCCATGCCTACTAATGGCATGGCTGTGATTGGCCAGTGCAGCATGTGACCCAGCCTCTATATATAAGCTGGAGTGCCGCACTCACATGAGGTCTTATTAGTGTAGGGAGAGGATGCTGCCGCTGTGAGGGACAGCTTAGGAAATAATTCTGCAAGCTAGTACATTAGTAGGGTGGGGTGCACTTCATATCTAAGAGTCAAATATAAGCTTCAAATACCGCGGTTACATCGGAGTTTTAAAAAGTAAATTTTTTTTGGTGCTAAATAGTACATTAGTGGGGTAGTACATTAGTGGGGTGCACTTCATATCTGAGAGTCAAATAGAAGCGTCTAATAGTGTGCTTACAGTACAGTTGTAAAAATTCTAATTGTTTTGCTGCTAATCTGCTAAATAGTAAATTTTGGGGCCTGCTCTTCATATCTGAGCGTCAAATCGAAGCGTCAAATAGTGCGCTTACTGTGCAGTTGTAAACATTCTAATTGTTTTGCTGCTAATCTGCTAAATAGTACATTTTGGGGCCTGCTCTTCATATCTGAGAGTCACATCGAAGCGTCTAATACTGCGGTTACAGCGCAATTGTAAACATTATAATTGTTTTTCTGCTAAACAGTACATTTTGAGGCCTGCTCTTCATATCTGAGAGTCAAATAGAAGAGTCAAATAGTGCGCTTACTGCGCACTTGTAAACATTCGAATTGTTTTGCTGCAAATCTGCTAAATAGTACATTTTGGGGCCTGTACTTGATATCTAAGAGTCAAATCGAAGCGTCTAATAGTGTTCTTACTGCGCACCTGTAAACATTCTAATTGTTTTGCTGCTAATCTGCTGCTTACATTGGAGTTTTAAAAAGTCAATTTTGGGGGGGGGGTTGGTGCTAAATAGTATATTTGGGGTGTTCACTTCATATCTGAGAGTCAAATTGAAGTGTAACTTTGATTTGAATTTACTACATCGGTCATTTGTAATATTGTTTCACACCTACAACACTTGTTACACAGATCTAAGTGATAGAAAACAGATTGATATTTTCTACACTAGAAACTACCAGATAACAAG
>OW240914.1:241552624-241587117 GCA_933207985.1 Pelobates cultripes
AGGGATTTTGTAGAAGGGGGCAGGGCTTTTGTATTGGGACAGGAGTCTTTATAAGGGGGGATAAGCAGGGGATTTGTGGAAGGGGGTTGCGGGGGTTTTGTAGACGGGGCAGTACAGGATTTGTAGAAGGGGCAGGACAGATGTTTTGTAGGAGGGGCGGGGCAGGACAAGGGTTTTGTAGGAGGGGCTGGTTTTGGCCGAGCCCTGCAGCGGTTTTGCAAAGTTTACAAATTGTAAAAAAAAAGAAAGAAAACCTTTAACATTTTTTACAGGTTTTTTGTTGGGGTGCCAAGCACAGGATCCGCCCCAGGTGCCAAATGCTCTAGGTACGCCCCTGGAGGGGGTCAATGTATTAGATTAAGGGGCAGTGTATTAGATTTAGGGGAAGAGGGCAGTGTGTAAGAGTGAAGGTAGGGAGGCAGTATTAGAGTAGGGGGGGGCCAGACCACGGGAGGCGGTATATTAGATTGGGGGGACAGTGTGTTAGAGACGGGGGGACTGCCAGTGTATAAGAGTGGAGGGGGGCAGTGTATTGGATTTGGGGGCACTGTATTAGAATGGGGGGAGGGGACAGTGTTTTAGCTTGTGTCTGCATTGAAGCAATGAATGCTCTCCATGGAGATGCTGATTGGCTGCACAGCATTTTATCACACAAGCATGATAGCTGTAATACTTTTAGAAAAACCTCATTTGGAACACAACTGCAGATGAAAGAATACATTTAATACCGTCACTTTAACCCTTTCCTGACCACGGACGTGCTGGGCACATCCGAAAAAAAAAAAACATCCTTAAAGACTGCGGACGTGCCCAGTTCCTATTCCTAATTACTTACCCAATTGTTGCCATTCCCCCGCCAGCGATCGGCATTCCTCTCATTCTGGGGGGGCTGTCTGAAAGCCTAGACAGTCCCCCCTTGGCAAATTAGGCCACCGCGGGCCATGTAATCGCTCTGAAAGAGTGGTCACATGGCTGCAATAGGCGTCCATAGTGCTGCCTGCAGGGGGACTGCCTGAACTGACAGAGAGTACCCCTGCTGGTGAAAAATAATAAAAAAAGTTTTAAAATAAAAAAATAATGTTAATAAATAAAAAATAAAAAAGGTGTGTGTGTGTGTATATATATATATGTGTATATATGTGTGTGTGTGTGTATATATATGTGTATATATATATGTGTGTGTGTATATATATATATATATATATATATATATATATGTGTGTATGTATATATATATATATATATATATATATATGATATCCGTATACATATATTATATCTATATATAATATGTCTGTATATATATAGAAATGGCAAAAGAGTCCTGGGCTGCACTCACGGTCTTTAGAATGAAAATTTTGTTTATTCCATAAAGAGATCGACGTTTCGGTCCACGCAGGGACCTTCCTCAGGATCAAATAGCATAGACATACTTCACAAATACAATCAATATATTGCAAAAATAATCATAGAAAATTGACTTACCCCAGGTGTAACTAAAACACTCGGCGTTCCCCTTGCGCCATCACGTTAACCCACGAGGTATGCGCGATGACGTCACTATGCGGCGTCTCCACGGAAACGCTACAAGCATCGCCGTGGGTACAGCACTAAAACAAAACTAAATAAGATCAAGGAGAACCGAGTCAAATAAACCCCCACTATATTGATAAACCAAAAATAACAATAACGAAATCATTTAAAATTGTATACTGTATGCTAAACCAGAGTACAATAAACACAATGATTATCTAAATCCTCCAAATATGGAGGTAGATACCGGAAGGTTTGTGTTCGAGTAATAAACTCTACACTATCATGAAGTGAACATTAGTGAAAAAAAAGGAAATCAAAATATAAATAGAAGGGGGATAAACAATATCCCCAAACTAATTTTTTTTTATAAATAATGTATACATAAAAAACACTGTGTGATCAAGTGTCTTACTAGTGCAATTTACCTTTATCTATGAAACAATGTAGTTAATATATAATTAATTGTATAATTCTTTAAAAAATGGCATTAATTCATTAAATATTGAACAATATAGTTCATGTGATTATTATATCAAAATATAATCCATATTTAATCTATTATATAAATGTGATTACTGGTGCCTGATTAAGTATCAAAAACTAACCGTGATTCATATATATAGCCTTCCTTAATATATCATATGTATCTCTTAGACTAGCATATTCTACATAAATAAAGGCAGAGATATAACATTAGTTACTTTTATGATTAATACAGTTAAATCCTGAATTGGAATTAGATACCAACACGAGAAAAACATGTCAATTCAGAACTATAAATAATTTAAATTTAAATGCCTCTTATAGAAAGCGTACAGACCCCAATTAATATTAAGTTCCTGAGTGGAGTAGAGTAGAATTCTATGGCTAAATAACCAATACTTTATCTAATTATTCCAATATTACTTCAAGTTATAGAATCAACATTTACATATTTAGTAACCAATGTTATATTATAAAAAGATATGGAAGGGCTGTGCCAAATAAGGGTAGATTGTCCAGTAAAGTATTGCTAGGGTGCCAATAGATGGTCTAGGATACTTGATAGAGTTCCTCTGTGGATGCGTCTGGTGTAGACCATTCCGTATATGTAAATACAAGAGAGGTAGAGGCGACTAATGGTATAGTATGAAAGTTCAGGGTGTGATAGGTAACAAAAAGTAAAGAACTCACATTCAAGAGAGCTCTGGTGTGGATTGCGTACAGCGGTATAATCCCCGCTTATGGGATATGTAGGGAGGGGGTCTCCGTCAACACCGTCTGGTAGTCCAGAACTCGGAAAAGAAAGACAGAAAGCAACAATAGTGCTCTCAATCTTGATGTGGTTCAATGTGCAGATAAGAAGAGGTAAAAAACTCACATTTGAGGGAGCTATGGCCAGATCTGGTGTGGATAGCGTACAGCGGTATAATCCCCGCTTATAGGATATGTAGCGGCGATACGTCCGTCAGCACCGTCTGGTGATCCAAGGCTTCAATATAGAAGAATAAAAAGCAGCAATAGTGCTCTCAATTGTAATAGGTTAAGAGAGTAGTAAAGAAAAGAAAATAATACTCACAAAGATAGAGCAGAGGTACTGCTCTATGGATAGGCGCCGGTGGTATGATCCCCACCTAGGATTTCTTGGAGTACTGGAACTTTAAAATTGCCAGTGGAAGTAAAAGTAACCAGGAAAGGTTAAAATGCCAGGAATAGGTAAAAAAAAGTTGTTTAAAGTGCATAAAGAGTGCAATAAAAAGAGGATTGGTACAATAAAGTAGCCAAAAAACTTTTATTGATCTAAAATACACAGTAAAATACAGAATTAATAACCATAAACGCATTTCACCATAAGTGGCTGCTTCAGAATGGGATAAAAGTAGTAACCTGGCAGGGGTTGTTTAAATAGGGCTATGTTAATTTGAAAATTGTGCCAAAAGTGTAATTGGCCAATCAGAGACAATTTTTAAAATCACTTTTCAAAATTAGGATTTAAGAGTATGGGAGTGATGTTATAAAGGTGATGAGTCCATTTAAATTATTTAAATGTGAAAACGAGGGTGAGAAAGTTGTTTTTTAAAGAGAAAGGAAAAAAAAAGTTGTTTGATTAAAGTTAAAAAAAAAAACACATAAGTAGATGGGTTAAAGGTACAGAGATACAGAGATATATGTAAATGGAGTATGCATGAAAAGGGGGTAATATAATCCCAAACATAATGATTTAAATAGGGGTTATATTATACCCCAGAGTAATAATATATTACAGATGTTAAATGAAAATAATAGATAAAATAAAAATAAAATTAAATAAAATTAAATAAAAGATAAAATAAAAATAAAAATAAAATTAAATAAAATTAAATAAAAGATAAAATTATTTTTAAGTATTTTGTCTTCTTTTAAGAGGTGCCAATGTTTTTTGATAATTTTTTTGACATGGCCACTTTTGTTATTAAAATTGAAAATAACAGGAAGGGGCATGGTGTTGGTGGTGGGTTGGGTATTGTAAGTTAGGAGGTCTGCTCTATCTTTTTTGGTGATGGTATTTAAAGTGGTGTTGAGGCGGGTTGGTGAGTAATTTTTCTCAATAAATTTTTCTTTTAGATAATTTGATTGTTTGTTAAAATCTTCTATTTGGGAGCAATTCCTTCTGAGACGAAGGAATTGGCTTTGAGGGGCACTTTCCAACCAAGGTTTGTAATGGCAGCTAGATCTTTCGATAGCTGTGTTGATGCAGACTTTTAAAAAAAAATGTTTTGGTGTGGATGGTATTGTCTGTAATGAAGATGTTGAGGTCTAAAAAATTAATAGATTCCTTACTTGTTTCGTGGGTTAGGGTAATGCCTCTATTGTTGATGTTGAGGTGGTGGATAAAAGAGTTAAAAAGAGCTTCTGTGCCATCCCAGATAAAAAACAAATCGTCTATATAGCTAAAATATGTTACAAGGTTCGTACACCAAGCGTGCCTTCCCCATATGGCCGTGGATTCCCAGTCGGCCATAAAGAGGTTGGCATAGCTTGGCGCGAACCTTGTACCCATCGCAGTGCCTTGTTTTTGTAGGTAAAAGGAGTCAAAAAACCAAAAATAGTTGTTGGTTAAAATGATATTAATACCTTCTAAAATAAAATCTATTTGGGCATTCTGTTTTCTTTAGTTAAAATTTCTCTGATTGCCTGGCATCCTATATGGTGGGGTATAATCGTGTATAGGGATTGGACATCACAAGTAGCTAAAATGTAATTAGTTTGCCATTTGAATTTGTCTAAAAAACGTAGTAATGACATAGAGTCTTTTAGGTAAGAGCGCATTAATTTAACGGATGGTTGGAGGAGTATGTCAATGTATTCTGACAGATTGCAGAGTAGGGAATTTATCCCTGACACGATGGGTCTGCCAGGGGGGTTATTAATATTTTTATGTATCTTTGGTAAAAAGTATATGACAGGGAGTTTAGGGTATTTGATGTTAAGATAGTTGTATTCATTTTTGGTTAGGATGCCAGAATCCAAGCCTTTTTGTAAAAAAGTGGATAGGGTGATTTGGATGGTAGGGGTGGGGTCAGAGGGTAGTTTGTTATATGTTTCTGTATCATGTAGTTGTCTATGTGCCTCATCTATGTACATCTTGCTAGATAGGATAACGATCCCACCTCCTTTATCTGTCGGCTTTATGACAATATCTTTGTCTTCTTGTAGTTGTTTCAGTGTGTTGCGCTCGGCATGGGTGAGGTTGTGTGAGTAATATTTGTTATATTTAATTTTTTCAAAGTCTTTTAACACAAGTTTTTCGAACATGATGAGGGGTGCAGATTTGCAGTAGGAAGGGTAAAATTTAGATTTTTCTTTCAAATGAGTGTTGATGTTATTGGGGTTGATACTAGGCGTGGGGGGTGGAGAATTGGTTGTGGTGGGTAATTTGTCGTTAAAAAATCTCTTTAGGGTAGCTTTGCGAACAAATTTGTTGATGTCTAAAAAGGCTTTGAAAGATTTAAAAGGGTTAGTCGGTGCAAATTTCATACCTTTATTAAGGACGGATATTTGGGTGGCGGATAAGATTTTGTTGGATAGATTAAAAATACTGTTGTAGGAAGTGTTTTTAAGGGTTTACGGTCTGTCTAGCCTTTCTCTTTTGTGCTCTTCCGCTGCTGCGTTTACCTCTGGGCTTAAAATTCTTTTTTTTGTTTGTGGAGGGTAAGGTGTATTGACTGTTAAATTTGGGTGGGTGCGAATCTCTAAAAAATGATCTTTGTTTTCTATTTCTGAGTCAAGTGACAGTAATTGGAAACGGTTAGGGTGATTGGGAATAGTAGGTGATTGGGTGAAATTGGAATATTGTTGGTGACTATTTGTGTATTGGGGTCTTTGGGGTTTCGGTGAGTGTTCAGGTACATTGTAATAGTGGGGTGATCGTGGTGGTTTATATGAAGTTTTGCGATATCTTTGGGGTGCTGGTAAGTGTTGGGGAGGGTGAGAGTAGGATGGCTTGGAGGTAGGTTGGTGGTGGTAGTGGTTAGTTCTATAAGTGTGTGGTTTGAGGGGAGACCGGTAAGGGGGTCTGTGTCCTTGGTAGTGGTGTTGTGGTGGTCGGTATGAGGGTTTGGGTGCAATTTGTTGGTGATGAGATCTGTCATATTTGTATGGTTCAGAGGAGTATTCAATGTGAGGAGGGTTGTCAGAAATGTATTTTTTGTTTAAGTGATATGTCCTCACTTGTTTGTTTGCGTAGTCGTGTTTGTCTTTAATATATTTCTTGATTTTGAGGTGTTTGGTGTCCATTTCTATTTTTTCTATTTTGCTTTGAATAAGGATAGAGTTTTGTCTGTATACACGTGTATCCATATATGGCATTAGTTTCTCTTTTAAGTCATTAATTTCTATGTCTAGTAGTGACAATTTTTTACTTTTTTTTAGTGACTAGAGTTTCCATGAGTCCGAATGTGCATAGTTCAAGTTTACTGTACCACTCGTCCATGAATTCTAAGTCATCTTGATCTGAGGCAGGGAGTTTGAGCAATCTTAAGCCTCGGGGAGTGATTTGCTCTTCTATGTATTTTTTCATGGTGGCTATTTCCCATTTTAGTTTAATTTCAGATGTTAATGCTTTTTCTAATTTTATGAAAAGTTCTTGTTGGCTTAAGGTGTGGTGTCTGATGGGTACAGGGCTAAAGGGTCTTGTAGGTTCAGTTATGTTATATTATACTCCGCTACTATAAATTAAAAACAATATATACAAGCAGGACTCTTATTAAAGAAAAGAATATGTAATCATTTCATTAAGGCCTTTTGGTGCGACTGTTTCAAGTAGAAATATCCAGTAAGTTGCTCTGTTGAGGAGCATCTTGCCACGATTGCCTCCACGTAATGGTTCCGGAATGTGGTCAATGGCTATAAATTTAAGAGATGTCAATGGGTGCTGGACTCTTTTGTTTTATCCAAAAAATGCTTGGCAACTGGTTTGTCACTATTCCCATCTCTGTAGGCTGTTCGAATGTTGATCGATGTCCCCGGATGCGCTCACAAAGAGGTGTCTCGGTTTTACCTATATAGGATAAACCACACGGACAAGTAAGTTTGTATATTACAAACGATGACTTACAGGTAATTGTGTGATTAATTGTTTCTAATAATATTTGATAACTTAACTGAAGCATCATTATACGTTATTGGACAAATAAGACGATTTTGTGTTTGTATAGCCTTTCCTGGAGTAAATTATCGGTTCTCCTTGATCTTATTTAGTTTTGTTTTAGTGCGGTACCCACGGCGATGCTTGTAGCGTTTCCGTGGAGACGCCGCATAGTGACGTCATCGCGCATACCTCGTGGGTTAACGTGAGGGCGCGATTACTCCGCGCATGGTGCAAGGGGAATGCAGAGTGTTTTAGTTCGTACACCTGGGGTAAGTCAATTTTCTATGATTATTTTTGCTATATATTGATTGTATGTGTGAAGTATGTCTATGCTATTTGATCCTGAGGAAGGTCCATGCGTGGACCGAAACGTCGATCTCTTTATGGAATAAACAAAATTTTCATTCTAAAGACTGTGAGTGCAGCCCAGGACTCTTTTGTCATTTCTATTCACTGCCCCATGGCGACTGGCACCCGGCAAGTATTATTAATATTTTAATGCATATAATTTGTAAGCTTGAGTGCATGGATCCACACATTTCCTGTATATATATATATATATATATATATATATATATATATATATATATATATGTGTATATATATATATATGTATGTATGTATGTGTATATATATGTATGTATGTGTATATATATATATATATGTATATGTATGTATGTGTGTATATATATATATATATATATATATATATGTATGTGTATATATATATCATCATACTAAGTAAAAAAAATTATTATTATATACATATATTAATATAAAAATTCACTTAGAGTAAAATTACACACAAATATGATATATATAATAACTTATAATATACAATATCCATTTTTTCACATTGAAATTTACCAGATTGGTTATGTTGCCTTTGAGATCATATGGTAGCCCAGGAATGAGAATTACCCCCATTTGCAAAAGAAGACAACCCAAGTTATTCAATATGGGGTATGTCCAGTCTTTTTTAGTAGCCACTTAGTCAAATATTTAAAAAATATGTACATGTGAGGTGTGATTCAGAGATTTATGACAGATTTATGACAGATAACAGTGTTACAATGTCACTATTGATACATTTAAAAAATATGTATTTTGAAACAGCAATGTCTGACTTGTACTTATAGCCCTATAACTTGCAATAAAAGCTAAGAACATGTTAACATTGTGTAATTCTAAACTCAGGATAAAATTAAGAAACTATTTAGCACAGGTATTTTTTGGCGGTTGAGTTTTTTACATTTTTTCATCATCTTTTTTTGTAGTAAATTATATGATATGATTAAAATAATGGTATCGTTAGAAAGACCCTTTAATGACGTGGGTACAGTAAATGAGTAAGAGGAAAATTACAGCTAAACACAAACATAGCATAAATGTAAAAACAGTCCTTAAATTGAAAGGTTTGGTCACTAAGGGTTAAGAAAATATAGTTTAATGCATTTTGGTATTTCCACTTTAAAAATCTTCTGCAGCACTATGAGTGGGAAAATAATGCATAAGTAAAGATAGATCCCACTTGGGATTACTTCACAGAGATAATTCAGTAGTGAAAAATAAAGTAGATCCTGATTTAGATTAATATATTAGACTTAAATAGCAAGAATAAAATAAAGTGGAACCTGATTAGGATTGAGTAACAATTTCCATTAGACTTCAATAGTAACACAAAATAAAATAGATCTTGCTTTGGGAAAATACATCACAGTCCTTTAGATTCTAGCAATAAATGAATTAAATTAGAAGAAATATGGCATTTTAGGAGTGCAATTTAGTAGTAACTGTAACCCAGAGGGCAGACAAGTGTATTCCCTTTTATATCCTTCCAAATAAACATAAGGCTTGTGTGACCAAGTGCCCTTCACCACTTGTGCCTGGAGAGGACTAATTGCCAGCCTCCTGCCCTGCGACTATGGCACCTGGAAGATTTTGCCCTTTATATATATATATATATATTTTTTTAATTGTGGTAGCCCACAAAATATTGGGACATACAAAAAAAAGAAACATTTGCTGCCTGCGGTGCATTTCTTGCAGTCCTGATGCATGGAGAAAAGGCCTTCACAAGCCTCTGCTAATGTGTACCTAGTTTATACTAAGTGACCCATAGGTTGAGGAGGCAGTGACCATGGCCGTGTAGGTGGAAGCAGCAGTGTACGAGGAGGATGAGGTAGTCAGCACTGTTATTTATGTTTTTTTCTTTTTTTATTGTGGTAGCCCACAAAATATTGGGACATGCAAAATAAGAAACATTTGCGGCCTGCTGTGCATTTCTTGCAGTCCTGATGCATGGAGAAATGCTCAACTCCTGATGCATGGAGAAAAGGCCTTCACAAGCCTCTGCTAATGTGTATCTAGTTTATACTAAGTGACCCATAGTTTGAGGAGGCGGTGACCGTGGCGATGGAGGAGGAGGATTAGGTAGCCAACACTGTTTTTATATATACATATATATATTTTTTTTTAATTTGGGTAGCCCCAAAAATATTGGGACATATAAAAAAAAGACAATTCTGTTCCGCAGAGTAGCTGTTGCGCAGGAACTTTGTTGACTCTAGAGAACCTCTGGCAAATTGCACATCCCCGTGGCGGCGACTTTGCATGCAGATGTCATCCATATCAACTTTCGATGCCAGTTTCTGCTCCTACCTTGTTGACCATGGGTAACGGGGAATCAGTGTTCCATTCCATACAGGGACCTTGAAAAATGGCTAACACATGCAAGGAAGGCAGCAGGCGCGCAAATGACCCACTCCCGACGCGGGAAGGTAGTGATGACAAATAACAATATAAGACTCTTTAGAGGCCCTGTAATTGTAATGAGTCCACTTGAAATCCTTTAACTCTGATCAATTGAAGGGAAGTCTGGTGCAGAGCCACTCACCCGTGCGTGCTGCAGCTTAAACTCCACTATCGCCTGCTGCTGCTCACACAGTCTTAAGAGGCGAAGTTATGCTGCAGCGCAGACAGGCGAGCAACAGCAGGGTGACAACGCCAAAAGCGCGCACAGCCGCTACAGTAAATGTCACATACTGTTTCAACTTGCGGATCAGTCTGGTGATGGCTTCTGGTATCAAGTACTCTTTTTACTGAAGCTGCATCAGGGTCCAGGTATGTGGCCGCACAAATGCTGGTGCTCAACACCAGGGGGCTTGCGGTTACCCTCCAGACCCTGCTAATCCATTCCACACTGTGACTCCTAACTTCAACATCAGGTATACTGGGTCCCAGTAGTCTGACCGCTGCCCAGACAGTGTCTGGGTCCTGGTCACCGGACTGCCCACCTCACTGTGAAACTACGAATGGATTGTTAAATCTGGTACGAACCCAAACTTTGCAGTTCGTGTTCGCTCAACTCTATTATGGATGCTTTGATCGCTACATATATTACTTGGATAACTGGTAATACTCGAGCAAATACATGCCGACGAGTGTTAGGGGATGGCCACTCCGCTTTTGCACCCTGCTCCCTCTTATGCTGTGCTGGTACCTCTGTGCGACCAGCGCCTCTTCCTCCAAACTGCACACGTCACTCGCATGACCTTGAGGTGGGGTCTAGGATCTCATCATCCTCCATGTAATCTTCCACCCACTCCTCAACCCTGCCCTCCTTGCTGGTATGCACACTGCAGAAAGCCACAGCAGTTGGCACCTGTGTTTTTCCAGCATGTAAAGTCTGCAAAGGACATCTGGAAATTCCTCCAGGCAACAGTTTTCCCTATAAACTATCCTCTCAGTTTGACTTTTGAGGGTATTGCCCCAGAATTACCATATTGTTGAAGTACCTCTTAGCTATTGATTACTGGTTTAAATATAGCAGCTTATCTGGTAGTTTCTAGTGTAGAAAATATCAATCTGTTTTCTATCACTTAGATCTGTGTAACAAGTGTTGTAGGTGTGAAACAATATTACAAGTGACCGATGTAGTAAATTCGAATCAAAGTTTCGCTTCGATTTGACTCTCAGATATGAAGTGAACACCCCAAATATACTATTTAGCACCCCAATTTTTTTTTTGACTTTTTAAAACTCCAATGTAAGCAGCAGATTAGCATCAAAACAATTAGAATGTTTACAACTGCGCAGTAAGCGCACTATTTGACGCTTCTATTTTACTCTCAGATATGAAGTGCACTGCAGGCCGCAAATTTACTATTTAGCAGATTAGCATCCAGAAAATAAGAATGTTTACCACTGTGCAGTAAGCACACTATTAGACGCTTCTATTTGACTCTCAGATATTAAGTGCACGCCACTAAAATACTATTTAGCAGTTTAGGACGCAAAAAATTTTAAGTTTTAAAACTGCAATGTGACAGCAGTATTTGCCAATTCTATTTGACTCTCAGATATGAAGTGCACCCCACTAATGTATTTCCTCACTAATGTACTATTTAGCACCCAAAAAACTTCACTTTTTAAAACTCCGATGTAACGGATCGCCTGGCACCCCGACTGGGTACCTCCGTTGAAGGATGCTCCTAGCGCTTCCTGAGGACTCCAAGCACTGCAGCAGACACCACAATCACCGAACCAGAGAAGCGTATACCTTCTCTCAAGCATATGAATGCTGTAGACAGTTGAATAGGAACCATATGAATAGGTTTACTCTCCTAGCAGTCAAACTGGAACAGCATACAATGAATCCTTCCCCCAATAATGAGACGACACTTCACTTTGAGGGTTAAACAGGAACTCAGGTGCTGGCACACCCAGCCTGGTTTTTATTACAGTCTTTCAAATACAGGACTGCCCACAGGGAGGTATAAAACAACCAATCACATCACAGTTACATCCCACATATTCCCTCCCCTTATCCTGAAAGGAAACTCAATTATACATACAGTTAAAACATACTTTCTACCCAACTTTCATAACTCCAAAACCATACATCACATTCACATAAAATTACATATTCACAATCAATCCATTCAGGGGAACAACATATTCAAAATGGCACAAATCAGACAAGGGGTTCAAAAGTTAGTAAAAAGTCCTTTGTGACTAAATGAAGCATGGCTTTCTGGCCCAAACCAGTTTCAGAGTCTTCTATCCTGGAGATAAGTAATTCAATTATCTCCCAGGATAGACACAGACCCCATTAAGCACATGGTTGCAAAAAGACACAAAACACTTTAAAATACATAAAGTCACATTTACACATAACACACAGACATTTCACATATCCCCAGATAGTTGGGATCTGAGTGCACATTATTAGATGAATGGCACTCAGATCACACAAATAAGCCTTTCTGCAGGGGAAATAAACGGTTTAACCTGCAGGGCCATAGTCCAAAGGGAGCAGGCGAGCAACCAGGCTTCTCCAGTTCACAGTGGCGAGGTTGGTTTCGCCACACTTCTCTCCTTTACCAACTAGACTAACAGGGTATCTGACCTCCTGCCGGTCAGTGCCCTGGTTAGTCCAGCAACCCACCCACAAAACAGAAACAGCAGTACAGCCCACCCACAATAACTGGTTACTACACCTGTGTAGAGGAGAACTTTGTCCATGTCCAGGTGCCTCACCACGACTGTGTGGGCAACTGTTAGGCTGCCTTGGTGGGTTGCTGAGTGGGCAGAGACCAGCGGTACTCTGCCCTGATGCCAGTGCTACCATGGAAGTAGCCTGGTGGGAGCCTGGTTGTGGGAGGGAGAGACCGACTGTCTCCCCTCTGGATACACCGCTCTGTGGCTGGGGAACAGGACCGACTGTCCCTACCCCTTGTGCTGTAAGTGCAGAGACTACAGTCCCATCTGCACTGTTGGGGGGTGTAACATCTCCCCTTGCTGGGTTAGGTTGCCGCTGGAGAGAGGGTGTAACAAGCTCCTCTCTCTGAACTGTAAACTGCCGCTGGGGAGAGGGGGTATCAGGCTCCTCTCCCTGACACTCTCTCTGCTGGTGGAGAGGGGGACCAGCTGTCTCCCCTTTCATTATTTTGTCCTGTGGTTGGGGTGCGAGACTGACGGTCTCTGCTCCCTGCAGGACACTCTGCCGCTAGGGAGGAAGGACGGCACCTTCAGCTCCCTGGGGTACACACTGCCGCTGGGGAGGAAGGACTGCACCTTCAGCTCCCTGGGGTACACACTGCCGCTGGGGAAGGAAGGACGGCACTTTCAGCTCCCTGAGACACACACTGCCGTTGGGGAGGAAGGACGACACCTTCAGCTCCCTGGGATACACACTGCCGCTGGAAAGGAAGGACGGCACCTTCAGCTCCCTGGGACACACACTGCCGCTGGGGAGGAAGGACGACACCTTCAGCTCCCTGGGACACACACTGCCGCTGGGGAGGAAGGACGACACCTTCAGCCCCCTGGGACACACACCGCCACTGGGGAGGAAGGACGACACCTTCAGCTCCCTGTAATACACACTGCCGCTGGGGAGGGCGCTGACCCGCACCTTCAGCTCCCTGGGGTACACACTGCCGCTTGGGAGGAAGGACGGCACCTTCAGCTCCCTGGGGTACACACTGCCGCTGGGGAGGAAGGACGACACCTTTGGCTCCCTGGGATACACACTGCCGCTGGGGAGGAAGGACTGCACCTTCAGCTCCCTGGGATACACACCGCCGCTGGGGAGGAAGGACGACACCTTCAGCTCCCTGGGATACACACTGCCGCTGGGGAGGAAGGACGACACCTCAGCCCCTGGGACTCACATTCGCCGCTGGGGAGGAAGGACAACACCTTCTGCTCCCCTGGGGTACATACTGCCGCTGGGGAGGAAGGATCTATACCTTTGGCTCCCTGGGACTCCTTTTTACAAATCTACTGGAGATTGCAGGTATTCTCCTACTAGTTTCCTGGCGCAGCTGCACGGCTCTTCTGGGTTGTCCAAAGGTAGACAGCACCTCATTAACCTCTCTGTCAACCTCCTGAGTGTAGTCATACGCCATGCTTGCTCTGGGTTAAAGTTACAGTTCTTTTGTAGATAGGGTCGCTGTACCGGTACTACGTTCCCCAATTTGTAAATCCACGAACTGTGTCTCCGAGCTGCTTTACCTCGCACTAGGACGCCATCCCACCGCTTGCCACCAATGTAACGGATCACCTGGCACCCCCGACTGGGTACCTCCGCTGAAGGATGCTCCTAGCGCTTCCTGAGGACTCCAAGCACTCTGGCAGACACCACAATCACCGAACCGGAGAAACAAATAAATTCTCCCAAGCATATGAATGCTGTAGACAGTTGAATAGGAACCATACGAATAGGTTTACTCTCCTAGCAGTCAAACTGGAACAGCATACAATTGTTCTAGATAATTTACTGCAAACCAATTAGTTTGAATGACTATCTGTTCCTGTCCAAATTAAAGATAATAAAGTTGCGTGCACGCAGAAGTAAATTCACACTGAGACACAAGGTTCAGGGTAATGAAAGAACTTCAGAGAAGTTTAATGGCTTCTGACAGAAAATGGGTGCGCAGACCCTTTTAAAGGCATTATTACATCATTGAAGAAAATCAAGATAACAGCAAATAGACACTATTGATTGGTCCAGGTGTTAAGTGGTTAGTTAGGTACCCTCCTATCAAGAGGTGATGTCATCCTTGACACGGGAGGGGACACAAGATGTAGGCGCCATCTTGTTAGCACGAGGTGTTCACTCGATGGGAGGGGTGCTTTGGCAGCCATCCATTTAGAGTGTAGCTGGCACGGTTAGTTTCTCAAGGTTAGGTTTCAAGGCTTTTAGTAAATACACATTTTATCAAAGCTATTTCTTGCTGACATGCAAATTCTATGTTCTATAGACAAAGCTTCCTTGTAAAACTATGGGGGCCTCTTAGAGGTATAGCAAGAGGATTTAAAGGGCCTTACAAATTTATAGAGGCCTAATAATTCTACAACAGTCCCCCCTAAAATGTTATTTGCTAAAAGACAAAACTTTATTTGTTAGTATCAGAAGAAGTATTAGCCCAAAGACACAGAAACCCCATGACCGCTGACTTAGTGTTAATGCAAAGTGCAAGTCTATCCCTCTCTTGACCCTAACAGGCTGCAGCACATCCGTCAGTACGGTTCAGGAACACTCTTCACTCCGCTGGTAACCCATAGTGGCTTATCCACTACTTCTCCGTACGGCAGTCTACCCATAAAGACGGACGCTGTCCCTGTACTGTCCCTTCCTAGACTTTCTGCACTTCATCAGTATACGGGAGAGTTTGTAGCGGAATACAGGGTGAGATGAGGTCTTGATCATCGATTGTCAGATGAGTGAAGGTTGGTGTTGCTTGGTCTACAGTTTTCTGCAGGAATTTCCTTAGGCATGGGAGGACACAACAAATGAGAAGAGCGAGAATAAAAAGAAAAATTAGTAAGGCAATACCAATCTGGACTAAAGCTCTCTGCCAACCAGTCATCCAACCAAACCATTTTTCCCAGGGATCAGTAACTCCAGAGTTTCTCTTTAACTCTTCTGAGAGTCTATTTAATTTAGCTATGGCCAGAGTGACTTTACCCTTAGGACCTGTGTTTTCTGGAATGTAAGTACAACAAGTCATAGTGTCGGGAAGTATTTTACAGACTCCCCCTTTTTCGGCTAAGATCATGTCTAAGGCCAGTCTGTTCTGGAAGGTCATTTGGGATGTGGCCTGTAATTGCTCGGCCAAGCCCTGGAGGGCATCCCTGGTGTAGTTCACGAAGCGCTGTTGGTTGTAATAGATATAATTAATCCAATTAAGGTTTTTGTTGGCAGTGACTATGGTAAAAAGTGATTCAAAACCTGCAGCTACTTCATCTCTAGCTTTAAATTCATTAGGTACCCCCCTAGGCACCCCAATGGCATCTATGTAAATGTGGGGGTCAAAACTGCCTTTTACTGGGGTTTCGCGCCTTACTCTGGCTGATGTATGTGGAGGGTCGTATGTGTCATGATGATTATCAGAAATAATATGAATGGGCATGATAACTTTGGCCAGGGTACACTCACCCCACCACTCAGTTTCCAGCCTAGATCTTAACTGTAGATCCCCACATAACCAGTAAATATCCCCCAATGACCTGGTATGGTGTTGCAACAGGCGTATAGGAACAGTTCTGTAAGTGGCGCAATAACCTTTAGAAAAGTTACCCATGAATTTACCAATCCCGTCATACATGGCATAACAAGTGTAATTACCTCTATAGACTGTGACTCCATCTGGTGGCTTAACATTTTCAACTAAGAGAGGGTATTCTGCCGTCCATGCCATGCAGAGGGACCTATTAAAGTCATATTGGTAGGCAAAAAGGCTTAAGAAGCAATCTTCTATCTCTAAAGGGAGAGTTAGGGGGACGGTGCCAAGGTGGGGTCGGGCACCGCCACATACATAACATGCTGTTTTATTATGTTTGTTAGCATTATACCTCATCCATTCTAACCACAAATTAATGTCATTGAATCCAGTTTCAGCGGCCATGGTATCTTCAAAAGTGGGGTTAGCGATGGCCATCATATCTTTAAAGGACTGGATATGTGGTTTTAGCGGATTTGGGACCATATGATCAGCCCCTTGCCACTCTGGAGAGTGGGACATATCTCTGAGGTAGAAATGACCTAATTTGTTGTAGGAACCTTTCTTCCAATACATTCCCATTACATATCGGTCTGCATCCTCGGGGCCAGGATGTTCAATATTTAACATTAATTTCATAGGGGTACTTCCTCCAGGCTTTCTTAAAGTCATTCTTTGAAGGAGGGATCTACCCTGATTGTCTATCTTAGATAAAGCACTTTTGGGTTTATAACCCCAGGCAGGCCCAGTATTCCATCCCGCAGCCCCCCAGTAGTTACAGTCATAACCCCATTGTTCATCTACTACACAAACGTAAGGGTCTTTTGCTTGTGGTATATCTTTATAAATGGCTTGAATCTGTGACTTAGGGAATGGGCATTCTACAATATCACAGTAATCAAAAGTGAATGTAGCCACATGGGTACATGATGAATTATACCAGAAAGTGTACCCACTAGCATCTTTGGTGATGGCCACCTGCTGGGCTTTAAGGAGGCCAACTAAGGAGATAATGTACCAGAGGCACATGGTTGCATAGAGTTAGCTTCCTCTGGGGCAGGTGTCTTCTTGCAAGTGGGAAGCGTGGATCCAGTTAGGCCTTCCGGCCAATTTGACAGAGGTAGGGGAGATCAGGAGAACTTGGAACGGTCCGTCAAATCTTGGTTCCAGGGTGTGTTTTCGCACAAATTTCTTGACCAGAACCCAGTCACCGGGGAGCAGACTGTGGTTGCCTGTGTCAGAATCAGGATCTGGAATTGAAGAGAAAACTTGGGCATGGATTTTGTTCAAAGCATTTGCGAGTTCAGTTACATAATCTACTAAAACATCAGTTTGAAGTTGCAGTTGTTGGGGAAAATAGCAACCTAGCCTAGGTGCAGTCCCAAATAGAATCTCGTATGGGGACAATGAGGTAGTATTTTTGTACAAGAGCATTCATTAGATCTTTTGATAAATGTGCAGGTCTGTGTGCCCATTGTACGACTGCTGGGTACAAATTCTTAGGGAGGCAGAAATTGAGGTTGTTGGAGTACACTCCATCCTTCAGAACTGCCCCTTTCTGTTTCCACTTCTGTATTTCTTCAGGGGCAACTGTAGCCTGTTGTTCCAGCAGGATTTTCAGGTCAGTTGGAAGAGTCTGCAGAGTAAATATGGGAGTTTCTTCATTTCCGGACACTCTTCTTTCCACTTCCTGTGGTTCTTTTGCAGCTTGTTTTGCAGCCTGATCAGCTAGATGGTTGCCCTTTGCTTCATCTGAGTCCAACTTCCCATGTGCTTTTATCTTCAAAATAGCCACTTCTTCTGGGAGTAGGAGGGCGTCCATCAGCTCCTTGATTGCGGAACCGTGCTTGATTGGTGTACCGGTGGTGGTAAGAAATCCTCTTGTTTTCCAAATTAATCCGAAGTCGTGAGCCACGCCCAGTGCATATCTTGAATCCGTGTAGATATTGGCGCGCTTTCCTTCAGAGATCTTGCATGCTGAAGTCAGGGCTTGCAATTCAGCTTCTTGTGCAGACATAGTTGATGGTAAAGATGATGATTTGACAATTTCATCTGTTGTGGTTACGGCATATCCTGTATGGTATCTTCCTTCTTCATCAGCATATCTTGAGCCGTCCACAAACAGGGTGAGATCGGGATCTACCAATGGGTCTTCATGTACAGTTGGTAGATGTGTTGTTTCCATTTTCATCTGTTCAAAACAGTCATGAGGTGTATCTGGGTCGTAGTCATTCACTATGGTTAAATCTTGGAACTTATTTTCCAGGAAATGACGTGGCCATGCTTTTAGGTGGTCAGTTGTTGGATATTTGACAACACCATTTTCCTGTAGCTGTGATTCGTCCATAGTGGCCCATGCTTTTGCCATAGGCCCAAGATCATTCCATGATATTGTTTTCAACTTGGTCACAGGGACATGTGGAATGGCAGTGTCCCAATGACGGTACAAATGCTTGAGTTCCGGAGGTAGATGAATCAAGACCATACTGTTGCCTTCAGAATCACAGTAGAAGTCTTGTGCAGTGAGTTTTACTTCGACCAGATGATAGAGTTCATCTTCATAGCAGGGTTCAGGAGTGATGTTTGATTTGTACCACATGGTACAGAAGGCATATCCTGCTCCGTCATGAAGGAGTGCTTGTCCATCATGAAAGGATAGGTTGGGATGCATTTCCTTCTTGATGGTGCCAGTGAGAAGAAAAACATAAGTTTCGTCCATGATGAATCCGTAGTATACACCCCCCTCAGGGAGTGGCAGAAGAGTGGACGGATTGAGAACTTGACATCTTTGGAGGGTAATGTTGTCAGGCAACAAAAGATGACATTGAAGGCGAAGATGCCTAGCAGGAGTAACATGCTTAAGTTGGACCTGGTTGACTATGGCAGAAATGTCATGGGGGGCCAAGACAACCAGGGGGTGGCCAAGGACAAGATCTCCAGTTCTTTCAATGAGCTCTCTGGCAGCAAAGACGGCCCGAAGGCAAGAGGGACGTCCTCTGGCCACAATATCCAGTTGGCAGGAGAAAAATCCAATAGGCCTTTGGCGGCCTCCAGGACCATGGGCCTGAGTGAGTACTCCTGTTGCATGGCCTTGTCTTTCAGAAACAAACAATGTGAAGGGTTTGGTATAGTCTGGTAGGCCAAGAGCAGGAGCAGAAGCAATAGCACGTTTGAGAGAACAGAAGTTGTCAAGGGCTTCTGTGGACAAGCAAAATGGGTCTGACTTGAGAGCATCATAAAGAGGTTGCATAAGGAGCGAGGCTTCTGGGATCCATGCTCGGCAATAGGAAATGAGGCCTAGGAAGGCGTGTAGTGACTTTGAGATCCTTGGAGGTGGAATGTCCAGTACCGCTCTAACTCGGTCACGGGTAAGATGTCTGGTTCCCTGAGACAGACAATGGCCAAGGAAAATAACAGTAGGTTGGCAGAATTGCAGCTTGAGACGTGAAGCTTTACATCCTTGTTCTGCTAGGTAGCAAAGAAGATTAAGTGAGCATTGTTCTGTTGTGGGTATATCATCTCCACAAAGCAGCAAATCATCCACATATTGAAGCAGGACGACCTCAGGATGGTCAGATTGCCATGGATCAAGGATAGAGCACATGGCCTTCGCAAATTGACTTGGTGAATTTTGTGCCCCTTGGGGCATGACAGTCCATGTGTACTGTTGTTTGTCATGTGTGAAAGCAAACAGATATTGGCAAGTTGGATCCAGGGGAACACTGAAGAAGGCATTGGCTAGATCAATGACAGTGAAGTACTTGGCAGAGGGTGGAACGCCGGAAAGGAGAGTGTGTGGGTTGGGCACTATTGGAGTGTCCAAAACTGTGGCTTCATTTACCGCTCTGAGGTCTTGGACCAATCTGTACTTTTCTGGTTCGCCTTTTGGAGTCTTTTTCTTTACTGGAAATAATGGAGTATTGCATGGTGATTCACATTTGACAAGAGCACCCTTCTCCAGGAGTGCTTGAATTTGAATTGTAATGGCTGCAGCTTGAGCTGGTTTCAAAGGATACTGTGATTTTCGTGGCAATTTTACGCCTGGGATGAGCTTTACCACCACAGGCGGGACCTTTAGATGGCCTATGTCCTCTGGGCCTGTGGACCACAGCTTCTTGGGAACATCAGTCTTTAGTGAATCAGGGAAATTAGTCCTTAGGTCTTTTGCATCCCCATGAGGCTCTTCTAGATGTAGCATCAGGGGTAAGGAGCACAAAGCTGAGGTGTCTGAGACAGATAGAGGGGTGGATAGTTCCACTTGTCCATCTGGAGTAAAGGTGATGGATGCCTGCAGGCGTGAAAGAACATCAGCTCCTAACAGGTTAATGGGGCATGTGGAAGATACCACAAAGCGAGCAAGCAAGTTGTGGCAGTTACCAACCCGCAGTGGGGTGGACAGGGGACTTTGCCTTGGAAGGCCGTCCACCCCAACACAGGAGACATCAATATTGGAAAGAAATGAGGTATCGGGCAGGTCTTGTTCTCTCAGAACACTTCGGGCTGCACCTGTGTCAACTAGGAAAGTGGTGGGCTGGCCCTCAATGGGTAAAATTACAGTAGCTAGAGGCCCCCCTTGTTCCCCTGAAGACACTGCCATGGCAGGGGCATTAAGCATCAGCGGGTTTGCTCTCCTCAGTATGGGCTGTGTTACTGACTCAAACCCCTTTTGTATGTCATTAGCCATAGCTTTTTGCAGTCTGAACATGTCTATCATTATAAATAATGGTTAATAGTGAGTTAAGTAAAGTTCCTATATGTCTTTGGATAAAACATTAACTATTGCGGTACTATCATTTATATCAATTAGACTATAACAATTATACCACCCTGTAACTAAAATGAATAACCAGTAGTGGCTGGGTTAATAAACATGTCACAAACCCTTCTAATGCTAAACCATCATTTAAAGTAAAGGATGTTACTGTAAACATAAGATCTGTAACTAGCAAGATTCGATTAAGTAAAGATACAATGTTTAAAATAACTTGCATTATTTAGCTATTTCCCTTGTTGCAAGATGAAGCTGGATAATCAGCTGTTATGCTCTTATATTCGTGTCCAACAGATCTCATTTGTAGGTCACACCACAGTTGCAAATTACATTTTAGCAACCTTCTTTTTTTTTTTTATATCACGGACAAATTGTTGATACAGGGAAACAAATGGCATGATTGTTTTAGTAATTATCTAAATGGGACGAGCATAATAGGGGTAGGCCTCATGATGGAGGCAGCCATGACAGGGGCGGGGAAGGAAATGACAGCAAGGGAGGAAGTGAGAGGGGTGACGTCCATGATATGTGTGGGAAAGGAAGACAGGAGGTGTGGGCATGGTAAGGGCGGAAGTGACGTTACTTTAGAAGCAACCGTGACTCTGGATAGGTCATGGGACTGGCAGGCGCCATCTTTAGGGTGGTGGTTGACGTACTTTCAACCATACACTATATTAAAACTATTAAAATAAGTCAGAGAAGCAACATTCTGTTCTGCAAAATGGAATACTAAACTATGAACAGACCTGGCAGGTTAAATAAGACAGTTGAGAACATTATGCATTTAACAGCCCATACAGCTGTTTCTAGAAACATGTACTTTAAAATAACTTTAAAATAATGAAATGGTGCAAAATAAACTCGCGGAATTCAACCAAATTCCCTTATCTTCCTCAAACCATTAATCACTTTCCTCCTCTTATACTGACTTAACAACATCGCATATTCCCTCTACACCTTCCTAAATCCCGTATTCAACACTGAATGCAATCTTGTGAGCTCGTCACTCCCACAATCCTCAGTACCTTATACTCTTATCAGTAGCTTCTGAATAACTCTACAGAACACCGAAGAGACAGACCTAAATCGCAAGCATGTCACCACCCCCCCCGCGTCTCACAGAAGCGAGGGGAGGGGGGGGTGTTTTAGCAGAGGGGGATTTGAGTGGAACAAGAGAGAGACTGCCTGCCAGCACGAATTTAACCATGTCAACGCTGTACAGTAACAAGACAGAAGGACAATTACATTACAAAGCAAAGAGACACAAAAACACAACATTTCATTTATACCCCCACCCTCTACCAGGGTAATGGCTAACACAAAATACAAAACCCCCACAGCGTTTTAAGATTGGGGTGGGATGGTGACCATGGTCAGCTACATTTCGGTCATTACTGACAGGATGATGGAAGTGGTCACCTCCTGGACAGGGCACTGCTGGGATAACTTCCCAGTAACACAATTATTATGATATACATACAATCTTAAACCTTTGTGATCAATATCTTCCTCAACCTATCCCTTTTGCTGAATAGCTCTTGCTACTCGGTATCAGGCTTCTGCTGTACAAACCAAATCTTGGTCCGACAGCTTCCCTTTCTTCTCTGTCAGTAACTTACGCCAGCTCTCTGGCTACAATCTGCCGCACAGAGGTACGGTAATTCCACATACTTTAGCAATCTTCCTCACTTTCTTAACCATCTCTTCTCCTTCTCTGTCTTCCACTAGATCACATGCTAACCAACCCTTACTGGGTTTATCTAACTTCTGTCCCATCCTCCCTATATAAGGCGTCCCAGATATAGAGAGAGAAAGGAACAGAACGTCTACCGTGCTCGACTGCTACTTTAAGAGCAAGCTCTTTAAGTACGTCTTCCCAAAACGTAGACTAGTCACTGATTCCGCCTACCCGTGGTAGCCGCGGATTGGAGCGTGGCGAGAAGTGTGTGACCAATCACTTCTCTCAACAAAGAGAAAGAGAAATAGGAGGGGAAAGTGTAAATAGTACAGTGAGTAAGATAGAAGTAAACACAGGAATCTGTGTGACAGACAATTAAGACAATAACATTTCAGTGTAAATACAGTGCATGCATCACAGTTCAAATAAGTTCAACAGTTTTATCCCTTGCCTTTACTCGTGTGGCCAAAAGCCACCTCCCTCAACCTCGTAGTGTCCCTGTTGCGGACCCACCCGCAAGTCTCACTACCAGCAGCCACAGGAAACAGCAACAGCTTCCAACCCGAATCCTGTATAGCCTAAAGAATTGGAATCTTACCTGCCTCAGCGCTCGAGGCTGGAATTTTACCAAGAAGAAGTGTCCGATGAGGCTAGCTAAGCGGTCAAAATGACACTCTGGGGAACCCCCAGGAAGCAATGAGTCTACATCATCCTCCACAGATTCCCCCTACTCTTTTTCCTTACAGCCACAGCCACGTGGCTCCTAAAAGAGTTAAACAGGCAATAGAGGACCCCCAGGAAAACTTCCACAGGTCCACCCCCCTTTTTCCTTACTACCACAGGCATGTGGTACCTAAAAGGGGTTAAACAGGCACTTACACTCCCCGGGTACTAAGTTAAACACATACCAATACAAACACACCCAGGCAACAGATAGTCAACATGCAGGTAAACTAGGTATCATTAACAATACAAAGACTCTGGGCAAGTTATTACCTGACTTTGATGTCCTCTCGGCAGCAGTCACAGACACTGGGGCAGGTCAATCACAGGGGTAGGAACATACCGGCTAGGTGCTGCAGCAATCTCTACCGTGTATTCAGAGGTGATCAGGCTCTTTTCCTTCCCCCAGGATTCAGCCCCCCCAGCGTCTTCTTGGACAGCTGCCCAGACTGGACATAGCCCAGAGCCCCACGTTGAGAGCGCCAATTGTTCTAGATAATTTACTGCAAACCAATTAGTTTGAATGACTATCTGTTCCTGTCCAAATTAAAGATAATAAAGTTGCGTGCACGCAGAAGTAAATTCACACTGAGACACAAGGTTCAGGGTAATGAAAGAACTTCAGAGAAGTTTAATGGCTTCTGACAGAAAATGGGTGCGCAGACCCTTTTAAAGGCATTATTACATCATTGAAGAAAATCAAGATAACAGCAAATAGACACTATTGATTGGTCCAGGTGTTAAGTGGTTAGTTAGGTACCCTCCTATCAAGAGGTGATGTCATCCTTGACACGGGAGTGGACACAAGATGTAGGCGCCATCTTGTTAGCACGAGGTGTTCACTCGATGGGAGGGGTGCTTTGGCAGCCATCCATTTAGAGTGTAGCTGGCACGGTTAGTTTCTCAAGGTTAGGTTTCAAGGCTTTTAGTAAATACACATTTTATCAAAGCTATTTCTTGCTGGCATGCAAATTCTATGTTCTATAGACAAAGCTTCCTTGTAAAACTATGGGGGCCTCTTAGAGGTATAGCAAGAGGATTTAAAGGGGCCTTACAAATTTATAGAGGCCTAATAATTCTACAACACAATGAATCCTTCCCCCAATAATGAGACGACACTTCACTTTGAGGGTTAAACAGGAACTCTCTGTACTGTCACATACAGTCTCTTTTATTCCCAATCCACAAACATAGTACAGCCCACAGGGCGTTACAAAACAACCAATCACATCACAGTTACATCCCACATATTCCCTCCCCTTATCCTGAGAGGAAACTCAATTACACATACAGTTAAAACATACTTTCTACCCAACTTTCATAACTCTAAAACCATACATCACATTCACATAAAATTACATATTCACAATCAATCCATTCAGGGGAACAACATATTAAAAAATGGCACGAATCAGACCAGGGGTTCAAAAGTTAAGGGAAAGTCCTTTGTGACTAAATGAAGTATGGCTTTCTGGCCCAAACCAGTTTCAGAGTCTTCTATCCTGGAGAGTAATTCAATTATCTCCCAGGATAGACACAAGACTCCATTAAGCACATGGTTGCAAAAGACACAAAACACTTTAAAATACATAAAGTCACATTTACACATAACACACAGACATTTCACATATCCCCAGATAGCTGGGATCTGAGTGCACATTATTAGATGAATGGCACTCCGATCACACAAATAAGCCTTTCTGCAGGGGAAATAAACGGTTTAACCTGCAGGGCCATAGTCCAAAGGGAGCAGGCGAGCAACCAGGCTTCTCCAGTTCACAGTGGCGAGGTTGGTTTCGCCACATCCGATGTATTTGAAGCTTCTATTTTACTCTCAGATATGAAGTGCACCCCACTCCACTATTGTACTAGTTTGCAGAATTCTTTCCTAAGCTGTCCCTATCAGCGGCAGCATCCTCTCTGTACACTAATAAGACCGCATGTGCGTGCGGTGCTACGTGACTCCAGCTAATATATAGAGGCTGGGTCATATGCTGCACTGGCCAATTAGTAGGCACGGCTGTGATGGCTTCTAAGGGCACACGAGTCAAACGCTTGTTGATTGGCTGCCCTGCAGCCTTTGAAAACGCGCCATTAAATCGCCGAACACCAAACTCCAACCCAAACATACAGTGATATGTCCGTGTTCGGGTCCGGGGTCCAAAAACCTAATTTTCGTTACGAACCCGAACTTTACAGTTCGGGTTCGCTCAACTCTAATGATGACCAATCACCTTGAAGATGAGTGCAGAAGCATCTAAGATACTGTTTCAGACATTGGTTCACTATCTCAGTTTGCCCATTTGTCTGAGGGTGATATGAAGAGGAGAATCTATTCACAAATCCGAGAATCTTACATAATTCTTTCTAGAACTTAGACATGAACTGTGATCCTCGATCTGAGATAATTTCACCAGGTAACCCATGAAGTCGTACAATGTTAGAGATGAACAATTTGGATAATTCAAGTGAAGAAGGAATTTTTGAAATTGGAATAAAATAAGACAATTTAGTGAAATGATCCACATTCACAAGAATAGTGTTTTCTTTTTGAGATATCGGCAGGTCAGTGATGAAATCCATAGAGATGGATTTCCATGGATGATCAGGAATAGGTAAATTCATAAATAGTCCATGAGGATGTTGTAGGACAGGCTTAGATCTTTGACAGACATGACATGAGGACACATAGGACAAAACAGTATTGACTAAATCAGGCCACCAAAAATGCCTGGTTGTTAGATCAATGGTTTTCTTTATTCCTAAGTGTCCAGCAAGTGGAAGATCATGGACCATTTCTAATACTTCAGTTCTTAGAGAAGGAGGAATATACAACGTATCTCCTTTAAAGTAAACACCTTCTTGTTCAGTCAAACTGAAATTGATAGGAATTGGAAGTTCTTCTTTATAAATTTGCTTTATCCTGTTTATAAATTAAGATGTTATTCCAATATATTTAGAAGGTGATATGATTGAAGTAGGTTCATTTGAGCCATCGTCCTGAGGATGCATACGTGATAGAGAATCATCCTTTTTATTCTTTGAACCAGGTCTATAGACTATGTGAAAATTGAATCTTTGATAAAACAGATTCTATCTGAGTTATCCTGCTGATAAAGTTTTAGTAGTCTGTAGAAATTCAAGGTTTTTATGGTCAGTGTAGACGAGTATAGGTTTTTCCTTCCTTTTCCTTTCCTCAAGAAGGGGGAAGTTATCATCATGGGTGACTTTAATCTTCCTGATGTAAATTGGAAAACAAAATTAGCTACTTGTGCCAGGAGCACACATATTCTAAACTCCCTACTGGGATTGTCTCTAAAACAAGTTGTTGAGGAGCCAACTCGTAAAGAGGCCATACTAGATTTAATGTTAACAAATGGAGATTTGGTATCAGATGTTACTGTAGGTGAAAGTTTAGGATCCAGTGATCATCAGTCAGTGTGGTTTAATATAAGAACATTGACTGAGTCACACCACACAAAAACAAAAGTTTTAGACTTTAGAAAAACAGACTTTTCTAAAATTAGAATATGTGTAGAGGAGTCATTATCAGACTGGAGCAATTTAAATGGAGTCCAAGAGAAATAGGATTATTTAAAAGTTGCACTATTGAAGGCAACAGAAAATTGCATTAGGCTTGTCAGTAAAAAAAATAAAAAAATAAAAAATAAAAAAATCAAGAAACCACTGTGGTACTCAACAGATGTGGCCAAAATAGTTAAAAACAAAAAGTTAGCATTTAGAAATTATAAAAAAAAAAACCCAGAGTGAGGAAGACAAAATGATCTATAAGATTAGGCAGAAAGAGGCTAAGCAAGTTATAAGAGCTTCCAAATCACACACAGAAGAGAAAATAGCACAGTCAGTAAAAAAAGGGGATAAAACATTTTTTAGATACATAAATGAGAAAAGAAAAGTAAAACAAGGATTAGTTAGATTAAAAACAAAAGAAGGAAGGTATGTAGAAGAGGATAAAGGTCAGGCTGGCTGCCTCAATGAATATTTTTGTTCTGTATTTACAGAAGAAAATGAAGGAAAGGGACCTCAGTTGAGAAAAAGGATAAATGAGTCATTTATTACACGTGAGTTTACAGAGGAAGAGGTTCTATTTCAACTGTCAAAAGTAAAGACAAATAAGTCAATGGGACCTGATGGAATACACCCAAAGCTATTAAAAAAGCTAAGTGGTGTACTAGCAAAACCATTAACAGATTTATTTAATCAATCATTGTTAACAGGAGAAGTCCCAGAAGATTGGAAGTTAGCGAATGTTGTGCCCATTTACAAGAAAGGTAATAGGGAGGAGTCGGGCAACTATAGGCCAGTAAGCCTTACTTCAGTAGTGGGGAAAGTGATGGAAACCATGTTAAAAGGATAGGATTGATGAACATCTAAAAACACATGGATTTCAAGATCAGAGACAACATGGGTTTACTTCAGGGAGATCATGCCAAACTAATCTTATTGATTTTTTTGATTGGGTAACTAAAATTATAGATGAGGGTGGTGCAGTAGACATTGCTTACCTAGATTTCAGTAAGGCTTTTGACACTGTTGCACATAGAAGGCTTATCAATAAACTGCAATCTTTAAGTTTGGATTCAAATATTGTTGAATAGGTAAGGCAGTGGCTGAGTGACAGGCAACAGAGGGTTGTAGTTAATGGAATATATTCGAAGCTTGGACTTGTCACCAGTGGGGTACCTCAGGGATCTGTACTTGGACACATTCTCTTTAATATTTTTATTAGTGATATTGCAGAAGGTCTTGATGGTAAGGTATGTCTTTTGCTGATGATACTAAGATATGTAACAGGGTTGATGTTCCAGGAGGGATAAGCCAAATGACAAATGATTTAGGTAAACTAGAAAAATGGTCAGAATTGTGGCAACTGACATTTAATGTGGATAAGTACAAGATAATGCATCTTGGACGTAAAAACCCAAGGGCAGAGTACAGAATATTTGATAGAGTCCTAACCTCAACATCTGAGGAAAGGGATTTAGGGGTGATTATTTCTGATGACTTAAGGTAGGCAGACAATGTAATAGAGCAGCAGGAAATGCTAGCAGAATACTTGGTTGTATAGGGAGAGGTATTAGCAGTAGAAAGAGGGAAGTGCTCATGCCATTGTACAGAACACTGGTGAGACCTCACTTGGAGTATTGTACACAGTACTGGAGACCTTATCTTCAGAAGGATATTGATACCTTAGAGAGGTTCAGAGAAGGGCTACTAAACTGGTTCATGGATTGCGGGATAAAACTTACCAGGAAAGGTTAAAGGATCTTAACATGTATAGCTTGGAGGAAAGACGAGACAGGGGAATATGATAGAAACATTTAAATATATAAAGGGAATCAACACAGTAAAGGAGGAGACTATATTTAAAAGAAGAAAAACTACCACAACAAGAGGACATAGTCTTAAATTAGAGGGACAAAGGTTTTAAAATAATATCAGGAAGTATTACTTTACTGAGAGGGTAGTGGATGCATGGAATAGCCTTCCAGCTGAAGTGGTAGAGGTTAACACAGTAAAGGAGTTTAAGCATGCGTGGGATAGGCATAAGGCTATCCTAACTATAAGATAAGGCTAGGTACTAATGAAAGTATTTAGAAAATTGGGCAGACTAGATGGGCCGAATGGTTCTTATCTGCCGTCACATTATATGTTTCTAAGTATAGGACACCAGTTTTCAAAAGAAGCTTTTATTCCTAATAATTCTTTTTCTCTAATTGCATAATTTTTTTCAGTTGGAGATAGAGTATGAGAAAAATATGCAATAGGTTGCAAAGGATCTTGAGGGGTTACGCTGTAAAAGAACAGCACCTATGGCGTTATCTGAAGTATCTACTTCAAAGATGAAGGGAAGAGAGAATTTAGGCATCTTGAGTATAGGTGCTGAAGTAAAACGCTGTTTAACGCAGTTGAAAGCTTTTTGAGTGTCAGTATTCCAATTAACAGAAATATTCTTGCCAGTGAGTTGAGTGTGGGGTTGAACAATGTCTGAGTAATGTTTTATAAATCTGCGATTAAAAATTAGAAAATGCCAAGAAACTTTGGACTTCTTTTACTGTAGTCGGGATAGGCCAATAGAGGATACACTGTATTTTGGAATCATTAATTTGTATGCCTTGAGGTGTAATGACATATCCAAGAAATTAGATTTTGGATACTTCAAAAATTTTTTTTTCTGGTTTAACATATAAACTGTGAGTACGTAGTCTTTAAATAACCCATTTTACATGTTTTCTGTAGTCATTAAGGTTATTGGAATAAATGAGTATGTCATTGAGATAAATTATGGCACATATGTCCAAGTGGTCAAAAAATATATCATTAATAAAGTGTTGAAAAGTGGCAGGAGCATTGCAAAGTCCAAATAGCATTAGTAGATATTCATATAATCCATACCTTGCATGAAAAGCAGTTTTTCATTCATCTCCATCTTTTATTCTGATTAAGTTGTATGCTCCGCGAAGGTCAAGTGTGGCGGAACAGACCTCGCTATGTGTTCTTGGAGGGGGCTGCTTGCCCGCCTCCTACCTTCTGACTATGGCCCTGTGATATATGGCATTTGAAAACACTATTTGTGCCCTGTGACAAAACTGGAGATTGTGCACAAATATGACTATTGTCCATATTTTTTATGATTCCCTTTCGTTTGTTGCACTGTTCCCCATGTGTTTCATCTGTTGGTCCAGCTGGATAGACTACCAGACAAACTGTGGAGTTACTGGGTGGCCACCATTTCATGTATCAGAGGCACATGGTGAGAACAATAGATGAAGCACATGGTGAGAACAATGGATGGTGGCCATTTTAACTCACAGGCACTGTTTGGACTTTTCTACACGGTGCCATCTCACCGGTATTTGGTGCACAAAGACATCGTGCAGTAGTTTTGAACTATACAACAGGGGACACATTATACAGTAATTATTTTTCATATAGCCTGTGTATGTTCTGTGGAATCTGCATTAAACTGTATCTCCCAAACTACTGAACGGATCTGGGTGAATTTTGGATATGTGGTTCACCCAGATCCCCCGGTTCTGTTTATAGGGTTATTGCATGTTTTGCGCTCCCTGTGATATGTTTTATAATACTGTATTGCTCTGCCTGTGATAATTATATTAACCATTGTGTTCAGTAATCATTTCACAGGCAGAGGGGAGGATTTTGTGTGGGAGTGTCTGTGTGTATTGTACGGATTGATTGGTTGTATTTCAAAACCCTGTGGGCAGTACTATGTTTGTGGATTGTGAATAAAAGAAGCTGTATGTGCCAGTACAGTCAGTTCTGCTTGACCTCAAAATGAAGTGTTGTCTCGTTATTGGGGGAATTGGATTGTATGCTGATTGCCAGGAGTGTAAGATGATTGTATGCTTTTCCTGTTCAGCTGCTTTCAGCATTCATATGCTTGAGAGCATTCGTATGCTTCTCCGGTTCGGTGGTTGTGGTGTCTGCTGCAGTGATTGGAGTCCTCAGGAAGCGCTAGGAGCATCCATCAACGGAGGTACCCAGTCGGGGTGCCAGGTGATCCGTTACATCAAGTTTTGTATAAATGGTTACTGTTTTCAGTCGTTCAATCGGTTCATTAATAAATGGAAGAGGATATCTGTCAGGTTTCAAAACTGACATGTAAGACTTTTTTGTTTATTACTGGCCCTTTAAGTGAACTTTATGATTTTCTCCTCTAGTGGCCTCCCTAGCCACTAAACTTTTCTCTCACCTTAATAACCTCCCCTAGATTAACTAATGAGGAGGATTGATAAGTCTACTCCCAGCACACAACAGTGCCTGGACATTGAAGTCTATGCTCTGATAAAGAATCTCTGTTCCTTGTAATATCCTGTATTTTATCTACATGATTTCATTCTGTAGAGAACTTACCTGCAGTGCCTCATCCTGTACACATCTGCATTTCCTCATACTGAAAGGCACTAACCTGCATTACTTCATCCTGAACTTGCCTGAAATACTTTCCTTAACAGCTTCCAAGAATCCTGATTTGTGACGTATTGCCTTCATTGAAGAATCTTAACTGCATCACTGTATGATCTCGTAAGCAACCTGCATTATGTCATTTTGAAATATACCTCCCTGTTTCAACCTCTGCAACTCTACATGATCCTGTATTGCCTTAGCCTTAAAGGTATTTACCTATAACTAGCTGCATTGCAAAGTATCCTGGAAATCCTTAACTACTTGGTATAACTTTAAGCTTGCTTGTATACAAAATACTTTATTCATTTACTTTCTAAATATCTTGTTTGTGGCATATCGCCTAAACCCTGTTTTTCTCAAAGTATACTGTTTGTGGCAGACTGCCCTTTATTCTTTATTTCAGTAAATTTGTTATGTCTAATATGACAAATAAAGTTTTAACCAATAACCCTTGCAATCGTCTCCTTTCTGACCTGATCAGAAACATGACAATATCTATTTTTATGGTTATTTTATTTAGCTCACGGTAAACAATGATGGGACGAATAGTTTTATGCTTGTTTTTGACAAAGAATATAGCAGATGCAGCGGGAGAAGTAGATGGTCTAATGAATCCTTTGCACATATTTTCTTCAAGGTATTCTTTAAGAGTCTTTAGTTCAGGTTCAGAAAGTGGATGTATAGGCCCAAAAGGTACAGCAGCTCTAGGAAGAAGATCAATAGCACAGTCATATATCCTATAGGGAGGTAAAGACTCAGCTTCAATTTTATTCAAGAATTCATTAGAGTGTTCAGGTATCTTTACTTCATCAGTAATTTGAAGTAGAGGAAAATGAGGATAACAATTGTATAGCATGACAGGAGGCTTCATATTTGCTTAAGTCTCTCTTTACTTGAACTCCACAGCAGCACATTAACATAGAGAGAAAAACCAATCATAAAAAAGTAAGGAAACTTTTCATATCATCATTGAGGAAAGTCCTTGGCCTCAGGGCAAACATTCATTTACACTTTTGTAGGGAGATACAGTGTAGGTTTGTTGTGAGGGGATAAAGCATGTAAATTATCACCTGGCTTTGTAAGTCGTTTAGTTTCTCATGAAACTCTTGGATTGATTGGGTAAGTAGTTCAACCTGAGCTTGTAAAGTTTGGAAAGCCTGAGTGAGGGTAGTAGTCTCTATTATAAGTTTGACAAGGCACAGTAAATATGTTGGTTAGTGACATTATTTGATTTGAGCATTTAGTTCTGCTGGTTCTATTTTTTAGGCTCAATCAATAATTAAAACTTTTAGAAAAACTTCATTTGGAACACAACTGCAGATGAAAATAAATTTGATACCATCACTTTAAGAAAATATAACTTCTTGAATTTTGGTATTTCCACTTTAATAATCTTCTGCAGCAATATGTATTGAAAAACATAATGCATAAGAAAAGATAGACCTCGCTTGGGATTGCTTCACAGAGTTAATTAGACTTCAGTATTGGAAAATAAAATAGATCCTGTTTGGATTAAATAGCAATGTCCATTAGACTTCAATAATAAAAATAAAATAAAGTGGATCCTGATTAAGATTGAGTAACAATGACTTCAATAGTAACACAAAATAAAATAGATCTTGCTTTGGGAAAATATATCACAGTGCTTTAGATTCTGGCAATAAATGAATTAAATTAAAAAAAAAAGTAATCAGCTGAATGGTTACTTCCAATAGTGCAATTTAGGAGTAACTGTAACCCAGAGGGCAGACAAGTGTATTTCCTTTTTTATCCTTCCAAATAAACATAAGGCTTGAACCAATTATTAATCCCAGTAACTAGAGAACTGGAGAAGTCAGCATAGTCAGGATCAAGCAAGAGAGGTTCAGCACACAGGTAATCAAATAGAAGAGCTCCGTCGGCAATCATCAACAAAGTAACAAGGTATGCGAGAGGCACTAATTGATTGAGCAATTTGTATGTGGCCGTGGCTTCCTTTTGAAAGGGAAGCGCGTGATGTCAGACACATGGGCGGAGTTGGATTGGCAAAACCCGGAATTCATACTGGTAATGCTGATCGGAAGGAAGATATGGGGGAATCCTGACAATAGCCTCTCAATGCTTTCCTATGCCAAAGTGAAGTTCACACTCATAGGACTTCAGAATCAACAAGATAACGTCATTTGTTTTTTATAGCTGTACAACAGCATACATTCACCATTTCAGTCCCATTACCAAACTTTTCTTAATATGTCAAGGTGGTTGGACTGAAATATTGGTTATATGCAAATGCACATCACCTTAAAATAAATTTGCTCTTCTGTTTACTTTGAAGCCATATGAGCATGAGGATGTCCAGTATCAGTCGACTTTTTTTTATGAAAACTGAAGTTTTTGATTTTTTGTGGCCCACATAAACCTAAACATTGTTTATTTGGCCAGTGTTAGGCTTTGAGTTTGACATGCTTGCTTCAGATTAGTATTATTAAATTCTTCTTTCTGGTGGTTGTTGTATATTGTGTGTATTTCCCTTTCTAGACATAGGAGCTAGAAATGTTCTTTTCATTTTCTAGCTGCCCATTTCAAGATGGAGTCCCCAGGCCATTCTTCAAAAAAAAGGTCACAATCACAAAGTTTTGAATATATCACCTTCCATTTCTGCTTTGGTTGTGTGTTTAAGAGTGTATACCTCCTATCTGACACTTGGATTCTCAGTTCTGCTCATCGTTCCTCATATTAAAAGGATAAGACACCCTTATATGAAGCCTTTGATGACAAAGTGGTGAAAGGAGACTTTGTGTGGCCTGTCTTAAAGCAGCAGTAGGTACTGCAGAGCCTGATCCAGATGTCCTCTCCTATATCTGCCAAACAGTTTCAGACAGTCTTCAACAAGTAGAAAAATGAGGAAGATATCTCGAGTGGGGTCAGTAGGTCCAGAATTCTGGATTCTTTGAACAAATTCAGGTTATTAATTGATTTTTCATCTGATGCTTCGATCGGTTCGGTGCTGGTTCAGTCCATCTCAAGAAGCATGGTTCTCTCTGTGGCATCAAGACAAACTCTTTGGCTATGAAATTGGGTGGTAGATTCCTCTTCAAAAAATAGCTTATGGGCCCTTCCATTTCAAGGGGATATGCTCTTTGGAAAACCCCTTGATGATTGTATAAGGCGAGCAGTTAAAGGAAGCAAAGCCTTTCTTTACAAAGATCGATGTCCCAGGCAGTCCTTTCCTCA
>OW240914.1:241590556-241606272 GCA_933207985.1 Pelobates cultripes
AAAAAAGACTAAGTCCCATCGCCGAATGGGACTTAGTCTCTGCAGCTGAAATAATTTCCCATTTACTGAACCAAGTGGGGAAATAGCAAGGCAGGCACAAAGGGTTTGCACCAGGTCTGGGGACACAGGGGACACCGTCTTAAAGGGGCCGTGTCCCCAACAAGTCTGGGGACACAGCCTTAAAGGGGCAGTGTCCCAATCTTCCTGATGTCCCAAAAAAGGTGTTTAAAGGGCCAGCACCAGTCACATAAAGAGTCCATAAGCCCCAATATGCCCACCGACGGTCTTAAAGGGCCATACACACCAAATAAAAGTGCATACATTTTCACAATCTCCCAGGGGCCATAGTCATGCGGGAGGAGGCTGGCAAATAGGCTTCTCCACAACCCAGGGAAGCAGGGCAATTTGCCATTTAAAGGGCCCGTTACAAATAGCAGTTTGTAACAAGGTGTCAATCCATATCTGCCAAGTGACCCGATGTGGGGGGAACAGTCCCTATTCTGCTCTGTGTCAGTGTGTATCAGGGATCCTTAGGACAGGTGTCAATCCATATCTGCCAAGTGACCCTATGTAGGGGGACCAGTCTCTATTCTGCTCTGTGTCCGTGTGCATCAGGGGCTCTGAGGACAGGTGTCAATCCATATGTCAAGGTGTCAATATGTCATATGTCAGGTGTCAATCCATATTGATTGTGATTTAGGAATGTTAGGTGATTTCTGCCCTTTATGGATTAAAACCAGACTCTGTATCAACTGTGTAATTTTCCATGGGAGTTTTGCCATGGATCCCCCTCCGGCATGCCACAGTCCAGGTGTTAGTCCCCTTGAAACAACTTTTCCATCCCTATTGTGGCCAGAAAGAGTCCCTGTGTGTTTTAAAATTCGCCTCCCCATTGAAGTCAATGGCGTTTCGGGCGGTTCGCCGGTTCGCGAACATTTGCGGAAGTTCGCGTTCGCCGTTCGCGAACCGAAAATTTCGGGTTCGCGACATCACTAGTCCCCATGTCCCTCTGTACTTTCAGTCTCCCATTTGGTCCCCTAGGGGAGTGTCCACCAAGTGGGAGACCTGCATAAATACCGGGCAGGTAGCCCACAGTAAATCAGTTCGTGTTTTACCCTCAAAGTGGAGCTTGGTCTCGTTATTGGGGGGATTTGGTTACCAGCGACTAAAGACTGCTTATTTGGATTATTTGCCGCTTGGGAGATATTGACGTTCGGTTACTATTTGCCGTTCGTGGATTTGCAGCTCGTGAAGGGAATTAGCCGTACAGGTACCGTTCGGGAGTTTGGAGTGTTCCCTGGCTGGCGGTTCGCATGGTTTTACTATCCCCGCTACCCGACCACATTATTGCGAACGGGGAATACTCGCTAAACGGCAGTTTGTACATTTCATTACTGGAGGTACCGTAACAGGCAGCTAAAGGGTTAATTTTACTGTGCAGAAGGATTTATTTCTCCCTTTCTGCACAGCCGTTCGGTAGATTCCATCTACCGAACAAACAGTTTCTTTTCAGCCTCCCCAGACCCGTGGGAAGCCGGCCGGCGACCTTAATTGGCCACCCAGAAGCTGGAGTGCGCCCTCCATTTACCTCCCTGAAGCCGCAGTTAACCGTGGCTTAACGAGCGTGTGCCGGCAATTGACCACCCAGTAGCTGCAGTTAACCGCAGCTTAATTGATTGTTACTGGGTGGTCGCGGTTACACTTCGAGTGTTTGGAGCATTCCCTTGTATGCAGTTCGGATGTTTGGAGCATTCCCTTGTATGCAGTTCTGGTGTTTGGAGCATTCACTTATTGGCGGTTCGTGTGCTTGGTGTTCTGCAGTAGCTGTGCCTGCATCTCTGGAAAGGGGGCCGATCGCCTAAACGTTTTTTTCCCCCTTTTGTGCAAAATGGTCCGTTACAATTGGTGGCAGCGGCGGGATCGTTCCTACAGCCAGAAGGACAGCTACAGGAGACACCATTTCTTTGGATTTACAAGTTAAGGGCAACGCATGTCCTAGTACAGCGACCCTGACAGCACCAGGATGGAACCAGCAGTGGAGTACAGCTACTCTATGAGAGAGTATGACCGGATGGTGTGGTTTCACCTAAGCTTCTTCGGATCCAACCCACTGGAGAGATCGGTGCGGTTCATGAGGAACCTAGTGTTCGACAGGCTGCAATAAGGGGCAGAAAGAGAAGGTCAGTTGGCACGTTGGGAGAAACTCCAGCGGCAGATGCAGCAGGGAATTGGGAACCCAGTCTCCATTCCCCAGTGGCAGTGTGATATGCCGGGAATTGGGAGCCCAGTCTCCATTCCCCAGCGGCAGTGTAAAGTGCAGGGAGAGGAGAGCAGCGTCCTCCCTCCCCAGCGGCAGGCTGAGTTACAGGGGGCAGAGGTAGTTGTTCCTGCCCTCCAGCAGCAGAGTGATATGCCGGGAAGGCAGTATAAAGTGCAGGGAGAGGAGAGCAGCGTTATCCCTCCCCAGCGACAGGCTGAGTTACAGGGGGCAGAGGTAGTTGTTCCTGCCCCCCAGCAGCAGAGTGATATGCCGGGAAGGCAGTGTGAAGTGCAGGGAGAGGAGAACAGTGTCCTCCCTCCCCAGCGACAGGCTGAGTTACAGGGGGCAGAGGTAGTTGTTCCTGCCCCCCAGCAGCCAAGTGATATGCAGGGAAGGCAGTGTGAAGTGCAGGGAGAGGAGAGCAGTGTCCTCCCTCCCTAGTGACAGGCTGAGTTACAGGGGGCAGAGGTAGTTGTTCCTGCCCCCCAGCAGCCAAGTGATATGCCGGGAAGGCAGTGTGAAGTCCAGGGAGAGGAGAGCAGTGTCCTCCCTCCCCAGCAGCAGCGCCCAGTCTCCATTCCCCAGCGACAGTGTGATGTGCCGGGAATTGGGAGCCCAGTCTCCATTCCCCAACGGCAGTGTGATGTGCCGGGAATTGGGAGCCCAGTCTCCATTCCCCAGCGGCAGTGTTATTTGTTGGGAATTGGGAGCCCAGTCTCCAGTCCCCAGCGGCAGAGTATCCAGCAGGGAATAGAGAGTCCAGTCTCCTTTCCCCAGCAGCAGGACTCTGTATTGGGAGGAGAGACAGTCGGTCTCCCTCCGCAAAGACTGGAAGTATGTCTGGGAGAGGAGCTCGTTAGCCTCCCCAGAGCCGTGGGAAGCCGGCCGGCAACTTTAATTGGCCACCCAGAAGCTGGAGTGCGCCCTCCATTTACCTCCCTGAAGCCGCGGTTAACCGCGGCTTAACGAGCGTGTGCCGGCAATTGACCACCCAGTAGCTGCGGTTAACCGCAGCTTAATTGATTGTTACTGGGTGGTCGCGGTTACAGTTAGCCACCACACGATGGCGGTGTTCTGGAGCTCCCCGGGCAGCCAGCGCTTTTCTGCCCGGCTTTCCTGCACCAAACCCGGACACTTTTACGTGTAGGCACCGCTGAACCTCCAACCCCTGGTTCTATTTCGTACGGATTTAAACAAATGCATGTAAATTCGGTATTTTATGTTGGAGGAATGTTTTAACCCAGATAGCCATGCCATGGAGCCTGTTCATGGAATTAAAGACTTTGGCTCCATGGCAATTAAACTGTATTCGTGTGGTCTGAGTGCCATTCACCTAATAATGTGCACTCATACCTGAGCTATCTGGGGATATGTTACATGTATATATTTACTGTACCATTTGTCCCATTATGTATTTTAAATTGATAGTCTGTCTTTGTGTCCCCATGTGTGTAATGGAGTTTTGCCTTTGTCCTGGGAGATAATTGAATTACTTCTCCAGGGCAGAGGGGAGGAAGCCAGGATGCATTGTGGGGATGTTTTACTTCTGTATGTCTGTAATTGGTACATGTCTGTCTTTTGTTACAGTCTTTCATCTGGTCCCCTAGGGGAGTGTCCACCAGGTGGGAGACCTGCATAAATACTGGGCAGGTAGCCCTCATTAAACAGACCACTGCTTGACCCTGTAGCGTTACTTACCTTAACCAGGGGCCGGTCGCGGTCCTCTCTTCAAGCCGCGCGCGGTCCTGCGGCTGCATGAGCCGCGCGCGGCTCATCCGACTGCTTCAGATGGAAGGCGGCAGTGACCGCGTGAAGCGGTCACGTGTCCCGCCTGAAACTAAGAGCGCGCCGCGAGTCTCGGGCGCGCTCTTAAAGAGACAGTGGGAGCCTAATTGCCAAAAGGCTCCCATTGGCTCCTGTCATACCACACTCCCTATACAATTACCTATAGGGGGTGTGGAAGTGACAGGAGCCAATCACTTTGGTTTAAAAGCTATTTAACTTACCTTTTTCCCTTAGCTCGTTGCCCTATCGTGGTTTCTGTTTCAGTTCCCTTTAGCGCTTGTGGTGTTCAGTTGTGTTTTCTCGTATTGACTTTGGCTTCGTATTCTGACTTTGTTTTCGCTTTATCCTTATCTGTACTGTTTGCCGGCTTGCTGTTTTCCGTGTACCAGACCCGGCTTGTCCTAGTTTACGCTGTCTCTCTGTGCCCTTGACCTCGGTTTGTTCCTGGCTCTGTCTCCTCTCATATACGTCGAGTCCGGCCATTCTAAGGTCCGGTAGACGTATCTCTCCTCTGTATTTGCCTCTGTTTAGCTGGATCCTGCGTGTAGGGGTATATTCTCGTTACAGACCCTCAACACGGAGCCTTGTCTCGTCTTTGGGGGGATTTACTGTATGCTGATAGAGACTGATTGCCAGGAGTGTAAGCCGCTTGGGTGCTTTTCCTGTTCGTCTGCTAGCAGCTATTCGTGAGGTTCCAGTTCGAGTGTTTGGAGCATTCCCTTGTATGCAGTTCGAGTGTTTGGAGCATTCCCTTGCATGCAGTTCGGGTGTTTGGAGCATTCCCTTGTATGCAGTTCGGGTGTTTGGAGCATTCCCTTGTATGCAGTTCGGGTGTTTGGAGCATTCACTTATTGGCGGTTCGTGTGTTTGGTGTTCTGCAGTAGCTGTGCCTGCGTCTCTGGAAAGGGGGCCGATCGCCTAAACGTTTTTTTTCCCCCTTTTGTGCAAAACGGTTCGTTACACCACCACAGACAAGGTTGCCGCATACGCGGATGATATGTTATTCTTCATCACACAACCGAGAATCACCCTACCATGCCTAATGAAAGAATTTGAAGACTACGGACGCCTGTCGGGCCTCAAACTCAACCTAAGTAAATGCAAACTCCTCAATATAAATGACTTGAACAGAGAACACAGAGCTATAGCCTTGACCTTTCCGCTCCGGTGGTGTCAGTACCAAATGAGATAACTAGGGATTTGGATAACAGCAGATCCAAGCTCCCTCTACCAAACAAACCAGCAGGATCTATGGACCTGGAATTACCCACACACCACCTGGCTAGGCCAAATAGCGGAGATCAAAATGAATATATTACCCAGAATATTATACCTATTCCACACGATCCCCTTGTCGATACCGACGGCATTCTTCGCTTCCCTGAAAACCACATTCCTGACCTACATATGGAAAGGACACAGACCACAACTTGACGATTCAAAATTGACGATCTTGAAGTTCGCTCTCGTAGAAAAAACCTGAGAGTCCGTAAATTTAAAGATACAAGCAAACACGAAGATCTACGTTTAATACTGCAAGATTATTTTATAGCACTGGGCCTCACTTTAAATGGTCATGACAACATAATTGACAGATGTCACAGGTTAAATAAACCAACAAATATCGCCTTAGATGTTCCTAGAGATATAATCGTCTGTTTCCATTCATATGATTTCAAAGAAAAAGTGTTAAAAGCCAGCAGAGAAAGAGTCATAAAAGAAGGTCTATACTCAAACATTATAACACTTCCTGACTTATCTTATAACACCAGATAAAAAAAAGAAGAATAGGGGAGGAGGAGTCTGCGCTAAGTAACAAAAATATAAAAGCTGCAACCCTAAAATGGGAATCCCTCAAAAACCCTTGATAGCAGGAGAGAGAAGGAAGGGGGAGGAGGGGGGGAAGGCTTGCTCTATTAATACTATAAAATAATACTCTGTTTTATTTATTTTATCTTAACAAGAATATAGTTTATACACTGTGATATACCTACTATTTCTTGTATTAATAGTGCAGCTCTTCCCCCCCTTCCTTCTCTAAAAAAAGAAGAATGTTTGCAACAGAAATTAGTGTTCTTAAAAAACATAATATGAGATTTAGAGGGAGTTTTCCGGCCAAAATGATTATTCAAACAGACGGTATATCAGAGACTTTCGATCACCCAGACAAGCTAAAGCACTGGCTGGTTAATAAATCTTTAAATTAAATTTACAAAATAATCAATATTATTAAAGGTGCAAGGACAAAGGGTATGAGGAAAGAAAGAGAAGATAATTAAGGAGAAGAGGGACAGGAAAGAGAAGTGAGAAGGAAAGACAAGAAAAAAGAAGAAAAAAATAAAATTTTGGTCCACTCCCTAAAGATAAATCATCAAGAAACGGCTGACAGAGAAAAAGTAATAGAGACTCATACCTGAAAGAATTAATATGGAAAAATTTGATAAGCCTGACTTTGAATTATATTTATAAAAAACAACGGAATGGGAGGGAGTAGAAAGGAGAAATTGTAAAAGAGAAAAAATGATTTAATGGGTTCAAGTTTTTATGTATATTTTTTTTCTTCCTCCTTCTTGGTGTACATTCACTAAACAATGAGTCACAGACGCATAATTGATTATGCCAAATTAATTATTACATAGATAAGGGCACTTTATAATAAAACAAAACACTTTCCTATAATAGATAAAAATTGCGATTTTGACTAACGGTAAAAACAGGGAAAAAAAAACCAGAGAAGAGTTAGATTAATAGGTATAGATTGAATTTATAACATTGTATGTAGTTGTTTATCTAACTCCTTTTTTCCTTTTGTGAAGCAAGGAAAATTATAATATAATAGAAGGTAGTATTTTATTTTCAATAATAATACTAATTATTAAAGTAAACAGTACAATCTCACAGACATGGAAAGATTTAACAAATTAAAATTCTCATATACTCACAAGTTATGGATTTAACAAATTAAAATTTTCATACACTCACATGTTTTTAAATATTATTAAGAGAAAGCGAGAAAGAATATTTTTTTCTTATTCTTCTTTCTTTCCTTCTCTCCTCCTAAAATGAAAAAAAAGAAAGAAAAATGGAAAAGATTTTTTGTTATTTTGTTATAGAAATATATATTAATATCCCGGTGACCGTGACTCAAGCCCCTCTTTCTGTGGAAATTTTCACAGATATTGTTAAATCTTCCAATTAATTTGAGAAGATTGAGGAACCCATGAACTCTTAGTATTTGAGTAAAATTAGTGTTTAATGTTGATGATTTTTTTTATATTTCATTGTCTATTGTTTTTGTTGGATGAATTTACCTATGGTACAAATTGTAAATTGGTCGGTCCAAGGTCAACTATTTTTGACGGGTATCGTGGTGAAGTTCATATTGAATGATCTACTAGAAACATTTAACTGCAATGTTAAGATGTATATCTATTAATGTACAAGGCTTGAATTCACGGTGGAATAAACAGGTGGTTTATGACACGTTAGAAACTAATTATATTCAAGTCGGTTTCATTCAAGAAACTCATTGGAAAGAATCAATGTTACAAACTTGGGATGGTACCAAATCTAAACATGTTTATCAGGCATCTCTTAGTAATGAAAAAATATGTGGTGTTGCGATAATAATTGACTCTAATTTAAAGCCTGAGGTATTATACCAGGATAGCGACCTGTTTGGTAGATTTCTAATAATGATTTGTAATATAGAGAAAAAATATACACTTTGGTTAACATCTATTTACGTAATGTTAACCCGACTGCTTTATTTGCTAAAATGATGAATAGAGTAGATAAAATTGTTGAGGGTACCTTGATAATAATGGGCAATTTCAATTGTGTTCCTGACCCCATAATGGATAAACGAACACAAATTTTGTTGAAATCGGAACATCAAGTAATTAAACAATCTAAGAAATTAACGAATATATGTGATCTATATGGCTTATATGATACTTGGTGGATTATGCATCCTGATATTAGTGATTTCACACATTTATCAAAAGTACACAACTCTTATTCAAGAATTGATTTATGTTTAGTTAAGGCCAATACATTAAGTAACATTAACAGAATCCAAATTATAGACAACACTTTGACAGATCATAGCCTCCTATTAATGGAACTATGAAAGCCCGCTCCAAAAGGTTTTAATACTTGAAGAATAGATGATTCTCTCTTTAACCCCTTAAGGACCAAACTTCTGGAATAAAAGGGAATCATGACATGTCACACATGTTATGTGTTCTTAAGGGGTTAAATTAAGACAATCTCTAGAATCCATTATCAATCTATCTTGTTTCTTTTGGCTAGAAAACTCAAATCTTGAAATATTGGAGTCTACTCTATGGGCTACTTATAAAACAGTAATATGAGATAATTTCATCAAAATGGAAAAACAATCAAAAAAATAAGAGATAAACATCTGACTGATCTATTTTTCAGTTTTATAAATTATCCAAATTAAATAAGGCTCAACCTTCTACTCAATTAATGAAGGAACTTTCAGTTTTGCAAACAAAATCAATATAAAGACAGAAGAAAATGCGAATAAAACCATTAATAAATTAAGGTTAAACACTTATTATCAGGGCAATAGGGCAAATAAAAATCTAACAAAAAAACTACAGAAACATAATATGTTAACAGAGTAAATAAACTGTTAGCTAAAGATGTTATATATTCTTCCCCAGATAAAATAGGTAAAATTTTCAATGAATTCTATAGCAAGCTATATAACCTTGGTGCATGTTCTGACATAGTAGAAATAAATAATTATCTATCTGATATACAAATCCTCAAGTTAACTACCTCTGATCTCACTCTGTTAAATTATGAGTTTGCTGCATTTGAAATTGAGAGAGAGATAGACAGACTGGAATTATCTAGAACCCCCGGTCCGGATGGATATAGTAATTATTTTTACAAGATTATGAAAAAAGAAATAGCTATTCCTTTAATGCCTCTTTACAACAAAATGGCCAAAAAAGTTAAAACACCAAAGGAATTATTACAGGCTAACCTCTTACCAATATTAAAGCTAAATAAAGATGCTAAGGAAGTTAGCAATTATAGACCAATATCATTAATAAATATAGATATGAAAATATACGCAGCAATTATAGTATCCAGACTAAAATTGATTATTGAGAAAGTTATTCACCCAGATCAGGTGGGTTTTATCCCAGGCAGAAAGTTGTACCAGAAGAATTTTGGATATACTGGATGGATCGGAGCATTTGGGGATTCGGATGCTGACACTGTCATTGGATGCTGAGAAAGCCTTTGACAGGGTCAGCTGGAATTTCTTCAACACTGTTTTAGTTTGCTTTGACTCTGTTGGATGAATTCATGCTGCTATTATGGCACTTTATTCTGAACCAATCACAAGAACAGTCGGAGTAAATATAGTATATAATTGGTTTAATCTACGAAATGGTACGAGACAGGGTTGACCCTTATCAACCCTTCTCTATGTACTGTCGTTGGAACCATTAGCTATTAAAATCAGAACTAATCAAATGATCAAAAGATTCCCAACCTTCCCACCCAATAAATCAGAAGCTAAGATATCGTTATATGCGGACGATATTTTACTCTCTTTAACAACCCCCGAAATTTCTTTACCCCAAGCATTACAGAAAATAAACAAATTACAAACTTAATGTATCCAAATTTATTGCCTTAGTTGTAAAGGCTAATGATCTTTATTTTAACGATCTTAGAAATAAATACAATTTCACTTGGTCAAATGATAACTTCAGATACTTAGGGTTAATGATTCCGATAAGATTATAAATACAATGGAAATTAATGTTCTAAAACTTCTAAAATATACTAATTTAAAGCTAAAGGAATGGCGAACTTTGGAATGTTCTTGGTCCGGTAGGATTAATATAATAAACACATATATCATTCCTAAATGGTCTTATTTGTTTAGAATGCTGCCCCTGCAGAAGCCAGACAACTGGTTAACTATGATCCAATCCAGTTTTCAAATATTTATATGGAAAGGTAGAAAACCTAGGATAAGTCCCAAAATACTCACAAGGAAATATAGCCAAGGGGGGTTAAATTACTCTGATATTAAAAAAATGCTATTTCTCTAATATTATCGGCCATATCTATAAATTATAAGTTGAGTCCTTTAGAAAGGATATGTGGTACATCATAGAATCAGAGGCAGTTGGACGAGATAGAGTGGAAGTATTTTTAGGGTTAAACAGTAATAAAAAAATTACTGATCAATTAAAAACAAAATCTCTAATACTATCCCAAACACTTTGGGCTTGGGACATATTGAAAAAAAGTTTAAAAATCTCTCAAAAGTCATGAATATGTGCCATCTGGCTGTTCTGGAAGACAATATGCAAGACCTTTCCTTAAAAAATTGGTGTAAATGATTTTACTCCTAAATGGCAATTGTTACCATTTGCCGATATCAAAACTAAATTACAACTATCAAATTAACTTTTCTCTTGTTTATGAATTTAAAAACTTTTTAAACCAAGCTTTATTGGGAAACACATCAAAATTTTTCAAGTATACCAAAGTAAAAAAAATAACTTCCAAAGCAGCCAAATTAATTACCCTCTCGGAACAAAAATCGCTACATATTATTGATAAGTAGAAAAATTATTTAAACATAGATATAACTGAATATGAATGGGGTTATACTCTGAGGAACATAAGAAAGCATATGTTACAAACTGCCATTTGTAACTGTTATTTTATTTGACAAATTGCCCTGCTTCCCTGTGTTATGGAGAAGCCTAATTGCCAGCCTTCTGCCCCATGACTATGGACCTAGTGTGTATGGCGATTTGACTGTATTTGTGGGATCTGAGCGCTGTTTGGATATATTGAGCGCTCAGATCCAAGCCATCTGGGGATAGGTTGAATGTGGGGGTTCTGTTCAGTTCAATAGGAGTTATGTATTTTTGTGTCTTTTTGTGTCTTTTGCTAACATGTGGTTAATGAGTCTGCCTCTATCCCTGGATAATTGGATTACTTTCCCCATTGTCCAGGATAGAGGCCTCTGTAAAACCGGTTTGGGCCAGAAAACCATGCTGCCAGCCAGGCCCCAAAAGACACTTTTGCTAACTTTTGAACCCCTTGTCTGATTTGTGCCATTTTCTAATATGTTGCTCCCCTTAATGGATTGATTCCAAATATGTAATTTTTATGAAGATTGGATGTGTAGTTTGGAAGTTAGAGTACATGTATAAAAACTGTATTTTTACTGTTCTGTTTTAATTATGTTATGTGATTATCTGAGGGATGGGAATTTCCCCGAATGTATATTGTTCCGATTGGTTATACTGCTAATTATGTGGGTGTCTCCCTTGCATGGGCAGAATCTCATAAAAGCAGAGTGTGTGCCATTAAACATCAGTTCTTCTTGATCCCTCTAAACGTAGCCTTGTCTCGTTATTGGAGGGAGCTGTTATAATCACACTGGGAATTGCTATGCTCTGCATGCTCCCCTGAGCTTGAGTCACTTAGCTCTTTTAAGAGCTTGTTCCTGACACGCTCTCCTTGGAGGAGGGGTCTTCACCACACAGTCCTGGATGCTGGAGGTTCATACAGGGTGGAAGGAAGAGTTCTTTCCCACACAGTCCTGGAGGACAGAAGCTGATCCAGGGTGGAAGGAAGGCGGCGAGACTCCAGTCAAGATACGGCGGTTGCGGAGTCTGCGGTGGTTGTGGTGTCTGCTGCAGCGCTTGGAGTCCTCAGGAAGCGCTAGGAGCATCTGTCAACGGAGGGTACTCAGTCGGAGTACAAGGAGCTCCGTTACATTGGTGGCAGCGGTGGGATGGCGTCCTAGTGCGAGGAGAAGCAGCTCGGAGACACTGGTATCGTATGAGAGGTTATTGAGGGCAACGCTAGCCACTGTGCAGCGTCCCTAACTACAGCAGCATGGAGCAGGGATGGATAGAGCTCTGCGAAGAGCACCTCAACAGGATACGTCGCTACGAGGACGACGCTTACATTGAGGAGGTAAAGAGGCGGTTGGTCTGCTATGGCCCAGACCTTTCGAACGAGGTGGTCCACCAAGTAATGCGCCAGTTGAGTGCTGAGAACAGTGCGGCAATGGCCTTTGAGCGACAACTGTGGAGGTTGAGGATATGGACACCTAGTCTCCAGCGGCAGTGCAAGTTACAGGGAGCCGAAGGTGTCGTCCTTCCTCCAAGCGGCAGTGCAAGTTACAGGGAGCTGAAGGTGTCGTCCTTCCTCCCCAGCGGCAGTGCGAATTACAGGGAGCCGAAGGTGTCGTCCTTCCTCCCCAGCGGCAGTGCGAATTCCAGGGGGCCGAAGGTGTCGTCCTTCCCCCCCAGCAGCAGTGTGTCCTACAGGGAGCAGAGACAGTTGGTCTCTCTCTCCAGCAGCAGGACAATGTTATGGGAGTGGAGACAGGCGGTCTCCCTCTCCAGCGGCAGCCTGTGTTTCAGGGAGAGGAGCACAGCACCCTATCTCCCCAGCGGCAGCTTACTCTACCAAGGGGAGACACCAATCTCCCAGATGGCACAGATGGGACCGTGGTCTCTGTGCCTGACCTACAGGGATGCTGGACAGCCTGTCCAGATCCCCAACTACCCTCACAGGGACAACAGGAAGAGGGGGTAAGTACGAATTCCCCTCCCCAGCTAACTCCTAACTTGGCCCCAGGGTTAACAGAGGAGATGTTAACCCCCACTGACTCCCATGTTCCCCTGGCTACTGAGCCGGACTATGTTCCCAGCACCCCAGCGGAAGAGCTGGCAGCTGGGCAGAGTGCAGTCGGTCTCTGCCCTCCCTTTGTCCCTTGTCCAGAGCCTGATGTCCTGCAGGCTATACCAGCGGAAGAGCTGGCAGCTGGGCAGAGTACAGTCAGCCTCTGCCCTCCTTTTGTCCCTTGTCCAGAGCCTGATGTCCTGCAGGCTATACCAGCGGAGGAGCTGGCAGCTGGGCAGAGTGTAGTCGGCCTCTGCCCTCCCTGTGTCCCTTGTACAGAGTGTGACATTCTGCCGGCTACCTCAGCGGAAGAGCTGACATCAGGGCAGAGCGCCGCTGGCCTCTGCCCTACCGACCCCCTTGTTACAGGACTGGTCTGCAACCCCCTCTCCCCAGCAGAAGTGCAGGCATCAGGGCAGAGCGCCGCTGGCCTCTGCCCCCCAAGTACCACCAGCTATTTGCCCAGCTGCACCAGGAAGGCAGAGGATGCTGCATTTTCATCCTACAACCTGGAACCTACAGGCCAGTACTGTTTATTGTGGGGGGGCTACTTTGCTACTTGTTATTTGTGGGTGGGCTGCGAGACTAACTTAGGCACTGACCGACAGGAGGTCAGGTGCCTGGTTAGTCTCCCTCCAAAAGGGGAGATATGTTACAAACTGCCATTTGTAACTGTTATTTTATTTGACAAATTGCCCTGCTTCCCTGTGTTATGGAGAAGCCTAATTGCCAGCCTTCTGCCCCATGACTATGGACCTAGTGTGTATGGCGATTTGACTGTATTTGTGGGATCTGAGCGCTGTTTGGATATATTGAGCGCTCAGATCCAAGCCATCTGGGGATAGGTTGAATGTGGGGGTTCTGTTCAGTTCAATAGGAGTTATGTATTTTTGTGTCTTTTTGTGTCTTTTGCTAACATGTGGTTAATGGAGTCTGCCTCTATCCCTGGATAATTGGATTACTTTCCCCATTGTCCAGGATAGAGGCCTCTGTAAAACCGGTTTGGGCCAGAAAACCATGCTGCCAGCCAGGCCCCAAAAGACACTTTTGCTAACTTTTGAACCCCTTGTCTGATTTGTGCCATTTTTTAATATGTTGCTCCCCTTAATGGATTGATTCCAAATATGTAATTTTTATGAAGATTGGATGTGTAGTTTGGAAGTTATAGTACATGTATAAAAACTGTATTTTTACTGTTCTGTTTTAATTATGTTATGTGATTATCTGAGGGATGGGAATTTCCCCGAATGTATATTGTTCCGATTGGTTATACTGCTAATTATGTGGGTGTCTCCCTTGCATGGGCAGAATCTCATAAAAGCAGAGTGTGTGCCATTAAACATCAGTTCTTCTTGATCCCTCTAAACGTAGCCTTGTCTCGTTATTGGAGGGAGCTGTTATAATCACACTGGGGATTGCTATGCTCTGCATGCTCCCCTGAGCTTGAGTCACTTAGCTCTTTTAAGAGCTTGTTCCTGACACGCTCTCCTTGGAGGAGGGGTCTTCACCACACAGTCCTGGATGCTGGAGGTTCATACAGGGTGGAAGGAAGAGTTCTTTCCCACACAGTCCTGGAGGACAGAAGCTGATCCAGGGTGGAAGGAAGACGGCGAGACTCCAGTCAAGATACGGCGGTTGCGGAGTCTGCGGTGGTTGTGGTGTCTGCTGCAGTGCTTGGAGTCCTCAGGAAGTGCTAGGAGCATCCGTCAACGGAGGGTACTCAGTCGAAGTACAAGGAGCTCTGTTATAGCATATACATTGCTTAAACCTGATAGAGGGCCAATACAAAATAATATATAAATGGTATTTAACTCCGCATAAGTTCTCAAAAATGTATTCTGACCAAACTCCACTTTGCCGGAGATGCAGATGTTTTGATGGTTCTTTCCTACATATATGGTGGTATTGTAAATTGGTTAAAAAATATATATGAATACCGCACTCAATGTTGTAAAATAATCAACCGTAGATAAAGCAGTACTGTAATTGAATTTATTAATTTCAATTCTTTGATGTCTAGGTATATAACTTAATATGTGAGATTATAATTTAATCAATGAATATATTACATCATATAGTCAATCGCTATTAACAAAGATAACCTCCATAACCTTCGAAGGGACGTGGATGTCCCAAGCGCGCAGCCCATGTACTGTGACGACACTTTCATTGCGGACAACTCCGATTTGATACACAGCAGCAACAACTTTGAGGGAGACATATGAGGACCACATCTGACACCTTTATTGAGTCCTTTTTTCAGCGCACAGCAGGAATTCAGCAGTTTAAAATCCTCCAATAGACACTTCACAGAGTCTTCATTTTTTCCAGTTGCTACTAAGGCTACAATCCATCTGGATATTGAACTTGGTGAGATCCACCTATTTATTATATATAGTGCACTATTCTCTGGACTATTGTACATCAGGACATTTACTATCTGTATACTTTTTATTTTTATTTTATTTTTTTCTCATTTTTTTCTCTTTTATATTTTTTCAATTTTCCATTTTTTCATTTTTTATTCATTTTTTCTTTTTTCTCTTTTTTCTATGTACATAGAACACCACAGATTCAACTGTTATCCATATGGATAGGTTTTCCTTAGATTTGCAAACAGGAATCCTTACAACTGTGTTTATATATCAATTATTTATCTATATAACACCTATGGAGGTTATCTTTGTTAATAGCGATTGACTATATGATGTAATATATTCATTGATTAAATTATAATCTCACATATTAAGTTATATACCTAGACATCAAAGAATTGAAATTAATAAATTCAATTACAGTACTGCTTTATCTACGGTTGATTATTTTACAACATTGAGTGCGGTATTCATATATATTTTTTGTATGATATTTATGGGGCTTTTTTAGGGATAACCTCGAATACCAGCACCACCTATGTGATTGAGTGCCAGCATAAATTATCTTTTTGTAAATTGGT
>OW240914.1:241614667-241625023 GCA_933207985.1 Pelobates cultripes
CACCGCACCTCGTGGCACCCCCCGCTCCCAGTGAGTGGAGAAGCGCTTGAAGTGTATGAACCAGTGCACCGGAGTGCAGAGAAGCACAGGACTCACCGGCCAAGCCCCTTGTTCCCGAAGCTCCTGGGGCTGCATTGTGTACTGTCCCCCGACCAGGATGAGCCGTCAACGACCCTCCAACCGGGGAGCCAACCAGGTGCCCGGCCACATCAGAGGCGGAGCAGCTCCGAGATCTGTAACGAGGAGAAGAAGTCCTGGGCAGAGCATACTGGTCATGAGCAGCCCCCCCGTCCCGACCTTGAGAGCGCCCGCTGGACACCAGAGCCTCCCATCGCGCGACCGCTCCTTTTCGCCCACCCAAGGCCCGATCGGCCCTACCTCTGGGACTACGACTCCTCCCATTCCTACCAGAGGCCCGCCCCCATGTAACCAGCCTGGGGGCCATGACACTCTTCCCCCCTGAACTACTAGATGAGGACCTAGCGCGCTGAGCCCTTCCCTTAACCCCCCCGAACGCCCGAGCCCTAACCGGTGACGGGCTGCTATCACCAGACCCCGACCCTGAGCCCCCCCAGTACTACGCCCACCTAGCTGCTCACCAGCATGGGGGAGTCCCCACCCCCCACCCCGGTGGGCCCCCCGGCTAGAAGAACTCCCTCCCCTCGGTACCTCTAGACCGGCCCCAGACCCCGCACCCCTAACCTGCCCTGAACGCCCTGCGCACCTAGACCTCCTGCCCCCACCCGACGGCAAACCTCCCCCCGCCGTACCCATCCACCCTCCCAGCTACAGGCCCTCGCTCCACGCTCACTGTCCTGGAACTACCCAGCGCACCCTCCCCCCTAGGCCTCTCTGCCCCCGATCCAGGAGGAACCTGACCCCTCACCATCCCCCCCCTGGTCTCTGAACCCCGTGCCCAGTCCCCCTGTGCTGATCCGCGCCAAGGGGGCCCCGGCCGGAACCCCCTGCACTTGCCTGCTCCAGGGGCGGTCCACGAGCGCCTCCCGCACCGGCCCCGCCAGTCCCCGTCACGGGTGCAGGGGACGCTATCCCGGGCTGCAATCCCGCGTCACCGCCGGTTCCAGGGGGCCGCCCGATGTCTTCCGCGGCCCCCGCTCCAGGCGCAGCCCTCCCCAAACTGGGAGCCGAGCCGTCCATCTCCCGGGTAGCCGCCCGCCGGCTACCGCTTCTCCGACGTCCCGGTAACGCGCCGGGAGGCGGAGCCTCAACCATGCGGCTACCGGGTCCTTTGCGGCCTGGTCCCGCCGCCGCCCGGCCACTGGAACCACCCCCACCGGACTCCGCGCCTGGGCTCAGCCGTCTCGGCGGCCTCCGGGCCCGCGCAGGCAGACCTCCGCTGCCCTCAGGATCCGCAGCACCCGCCAGGGCCGGCCCAAGTTGCGCCCGCAGCCAGTCCACGCCACGAGCTGCCGACCAGATCCGCTCCAACAGCTCCTCCATGTCATCCATCGAGGAGGTAACAGTAGTGTACATAAAAAAAATAAATAATAATTTTGACTGTAATAGACTGAATAGCAGTTAGTTGTCTGCAAGCGTGTGTGTCAGGCCTACAGCATCTACTCTGCCAACTTCTGCCACTACACAGTGCCACTCATATTGTAACAAGCGCTTACCTTTCCCCGCCGGTCCCGCGCAGCGCCGGGTCCTCCTCCGATGCTTCCGGGGCACGGATCGCACATTTATGACGCGGCGCATGGTAATCGTCTTTCTGTGGGTTTCACGCTGTGTGAAGGGGTCACTGTCGTGACATTACACTAGGGCCATGGACCCTGCAGGTGTTAACCCTCTCGGGCCGGTACCTGATGACCTGTTTGAGGAACTGGACCATCGCATGGACCAGTTCGCTATTGCGGTACAAACCTTGCTAGCTCGTACTGCCCATCTCCAACTGGAGGAGCAAACCCCAGTACTCAGACCTCAGGAACAACCCATGGAAATGGTTACTATGGGTACTCCTAATCATGCTACCTCCCCTCTCCGTTACGGGGGTGATCCTAAAGGTTGCCGAGGTTTTTTGAACCAAGTTAGTATTTATTTTGAGCTTCATCCGAGAGCATACCCTACAGATAGGGCAAAGATAGGTTACATCATTACTTTATTGGTTGATAGGGCATTGACTTGGGCGAATCCTCTGTGGGAAAACGATAACCCAGTAGTGTTTAACTATGTAGAATTTGTCGCAGCTTTTAGGAGGGCTTTTGACCCTCCAGGGAGGAGAACTAATGCTACCAAGACCTTGCTACGTATGAGACAGGGTTCTCGTTCTCTTGTTGATTACGCTCTAGAATTCCATACCCATGCGGCCGAGGTTAGATGGAATGAACAAGCGTTTATTGACGTATTCATGAACGGGCTTTCAGATAAACTCCTAGATGAAGTTGCCACTGGAGACCTACCCAATGTGCTAGAGGAATTGATCACGTACCTTTCCCACATTGATGAGCGTCTCCGACACAGACAGAATACTAGAGACAGACCTCAACGCTTAGCATTAACCTATCCTCCATCCGAGACAACAACAGTCGCTCCTCCAGAACCAATGCAACTGGGAGTTACGCGTTTGTCTGAGGATGAAAGACAATACCGTCGTAGGGAGGGACTATGCCTATATTGTGGCCGAAAGGGACATTCTCGTTCAACCTGTCCTAACCGGCCGGAAAACTCCCGCACCTAAGCCCTCATGGAGGACAGGCCTTGGGTGTAATGTGTATGTCCTCCTTTAATGATAAAAAAGATCATAGGCTTCTTCTACCTATTGTTATTGAATGGGAAAAGAAAAAAGTGCCAACCATTGCCTTAATAGACTCTGGGGCGGCCGAAAATTTTATTGATCATAAATTCGGTCAGGAACATGCTTTCCCATTTCAAAACAGATCAACACCCTTGGCCGTTGAGGCCATAGATGGTAGACCATAATCTATCCCGTTTATCACACAAGAGACTCTTCCAGTGGTGTTGTCCGTAGGTTCCCTGCATAAGGAGGTTATCATCCTGCAACAGGTCACTTCTCCCATCTTCCCGGTTATTCTTGGCTTTCCTTGGCTCTCTAAACATAACCCTTTTATAGATTGGGAGAAAAAAGAAATTGTAAAATGGAGTGAGACTTGCCGCAGAAAATGTATTACCCCTAATAAACACGTAAGTCTACTTAATGTACCTACTATGGAACCTTTAACCACTCTGATACCCAGACAATATTGGGATTTAAAAGCAGTTTTTGAACCAAGAGAGGCAGAAAAGTTACCTCCACACCGGTCCTATGACTGTCCCATTGACTTGTTACCCGGCACTATGCCCCCTAGAGGCACGGTTTATCCCCTCTCGGTAACCGAGAATAAGGTACTAGAGGAATATATCATGGAAAATTTAAGAAAGGGGTTTATCACTAAATCTTCCTCCCCTGCTGGCGCTGGGTTTTTTTTTGTTTCCAAGAAGGAAGTGGACTTAAGGCACTGTATTGATTATCCGGGTTTAAACAAAATAACTATACGTAACGCCTATCCTATTCTTTTAATCACAGAACTTTTCGATAGATTAAAAGGAGCGACTATTTTTACGAAACTGGATCTGAGGGGAGCATATAATCTAGTCAGGATTAAAAAAGGGCACGAATGGAAGACTGCTTTTAATACTCGCTATGGTCACTACGAGTATAGGGTAATGCCATTCGGGTTATGTAATGCCCCAGCAGTCTTTCAAGACTTCATTAATAATGTTTTAAGGGAATATTTACAGATGTTTGTTATTGTCTACTTAGATGACATTCTAATCTACTCCAAGAATATTAAAGACCACCATACTCACGTTAGGTTGGTTCTTTCTAAACTCTTAGAAAATGGACTTTACTGTAAGTTAGAGAAATGTCAATTTGATATAGACATTGTGCATTTTCTGGGCTATATAATTTCAGGGTCTGGATTTCAAATGGATAAGAAAAAACTAGAAGCTATCCTTAATTGGCCCCTGCCCGTTGAACTCAAAGCTATCCAACGCTTTCTGGGGTTTGCCAATTATTGTAGAAAATTTATTAAGGGTTTCTCCTCTATCACTGCACCTATCACTGCCATGACCAAAAAGGGGCGAAATCCTATGGAATGGAATCTCGAGGCTAAAGAAGCTTTTGAGAGACTTAAATTGGCTTTTTCTTCTGCACCGTTGTTGAGGCATCCCAATTCCTCTCGTCCGTTTATATTAGAGGTGGATGCATCAGAAACCGGTATTGGAGCGGTGCTGTCTCAACGTCCATCTGATGATCAACCATTGCATCCCTGTGGATTTTTTTCTAAGAAATTAACTGAGACAGAAAAGAGATATGACATTGGGGACAGGGAGTTATTGGCTATTATCTCTGCCCTCAAGGAGTGGCGCCATCTGTTAGAAGGGTCCACCATTCCCATCACCATCCTTACGGATCACGAAAACCTTTCGTATTTTGGAGAAACTAAAAGAATGACAGACAGACAGATTAGATGGTCTTTATTTTTAACATGATTCAATTATATAGTAACTTACAGACCAGGATCAAAAAACACTAAGGCTGACGCCTTATCCCATCAATATGAACACTTGTCTCCTATAGTAACTAATTTCTCTTCCATAATCCCATCCAACCACATAATCGCAACCGTCCGTGCCAAAATATCTTCAGGGTTAATGGAGGAATTATCTAGGTTTCAGGATTGACTATTCCCAGGGGAAAATTATACGTACCCTTGGCTTATAGGAAGAAGGTCTTATTCCTTGTACACAACTCCAAATTAGCAGGGCATCCAGGCATTCACAAAACTGAGTCTTTACTCGAAGAACAGTTTTGGTGGCCTTCATACAAGAAGGATGTTCACGAGTTCATCCTTGCTTGTAGGGTCTGTGCCTCCACAAAGTCATCCAAAAGTCGTCCTTTGGGCCTCCTTTTGCCATTGTCCATTCCCGATAAACCCTGGTCAAGTATTGCTATGGATTTTATAGTGGATCTACCTCCCTCCAGACATCATAGGGTTATATTGAATATAATCGACAGATTCTCTAAGATGACTCATCTCATCCCACTAATCAAATTACCCTCCTCTTCTGAACTGGCCTCTTTATTTATAAAAGAGGTAGTACGTTTACATGGCATACCTCAGGATATTACATCTGACAGGGGTCCACAATTCATTTCACGGTTCTGGAGGGCATTTTGTGACCAATTAGGTATTGTCCTTAACCTTTCTTCTTCTTACCATCCCCAATCTAATGGGGTTACGGAAAGGATGAATCAATGCCTGGAATACATCCGCTGTTTCATTTCTGAGCACCAAGATGATTGGGTGGAACTACTTCCATGGGCTGAATTCGCCCATAATAATCTGATGCACGAATCCACTCAACATAGTCCCTTTTTTATTAATTATGGGTTTAATCCTACAACTTTGCCGAGTTCTTTTTCATCTACAGGAGTGCCTAGTGTTGACAGCACCCTTCACAATATGAAAGAAACTTGGTTAGGGGTTAAACATATCTTAACTCAAAAGACTCAGATTCAAAAGAAGAATGCGGATAGACGACGTAGGGCTGCTCCTACGTTCGTGGTAGGTGACAGGGTTTGGTTAAGTACCCGCAACATAAAGTTAAAGGTACCCTCGATGAAATTTGCTCCCCGTTTCATAGGCCCGTTTCAGATACTCAAACGCATCAATCCGGTCTGTTATAGTTTGAGATTGCCTAATACTATGAAAATTCCTAACGCTTTTCATGTTTCCCTTCTCAAACCGTTCATTTGTAATCGTTATACTCAGAATATCTCCACTCCTCCTGCCGCACCCGTGGAGGATCATGTCGAATATGAAGTTAAATCTATATTAGATTCCCGGATTTCTCGGGGTAAATTGCAATATCTCCTTGATTGGAAAGGGTACGGTCCCGAAGAGCGATCATGGGTCGATGCGTCTGATGTTCACGCCCCTCGTCTGGTTCGTCTATTTGAGAGGCGGCGCTCTTGTCGGTTCGATTCCTCCCGCCCTGTGGGCGGTTCTCGAGGGGGGGTACTGTAACAAGCGCTTACCTTTCCCCGCCGGTCCCGTGCAGCGCCGGGTCCTCCTCCGATGCTTCCGGGGCACGGCTCAGCCATTCTCACGCCGGCCGCTCGGAACACGCCCACATTTATGATGCGGCGCATGCACGCCGATGTCAGAGTAAAAATGGCGCCAAAATTCAAATGTGGCCACGCTCCCGGACTTTTTGGGGGCGTGGCAACGAAATTAAAGCCACAGAACCCACTCTATAAAAGGGCTATCATGACACTTGTCAGATGCCCTAGTGTGGTTCTTGTTTAAGTCCCCTGGTGCTATCTTTTCTGTTTGTCCTTCCTGGTAATTGACCCTTGGCTATCTCTCTGACTATTCTGTGTTCTGGTTTCCCGTATCTTGGCTTGGATAATTGTGTGCCCGTCTTCCGTTTTCCCTTGACCTCTGGCTATTTCTTTGACTATTCTCAGACACTAGTCCGGCCATTCTAAGGTCCGGTAACCATCTTTCTGTGGGTTTCACGCTGTGTGAAGGGGTCACTGTCGTGACACATATCTGTTGTCACAGTAGCTTGCACGCATAGTACCACTAATCGGAAAAAAAATGACAGGCAGAGGCAGGCCACCCTGCAGGGGCCGTCGTGGTCGTGGTGCTGTGATTCCCTTTGGCCCTAGAATAATGCCAAGTGTTCAGAGGCCACGTACCCTGAACTCAAAAAGTTCTGAGGACATAGTTGACTGGCTAACACAGAACACCCAATCTTCTACAGCTTCCGCTCGGAACCCTGACGCATCATCCTCCTCCAGCTTAGCTTCGGGTGGGGAGGGGGAGAGAGGTGGTGAGGCTGGTGGGGGGGTGGGAAGGCTGAGGGTGGTGAGGGTGGTGGGGGGGTGGGGGCTGACGGTGGTGAGGCTGGTGGGGGGGTGGGGAGGCTGGTGGGGGGAGGCTAAGGGTGGTGAGGGAGCATACCTTCTCTTCCCTGGTGGTCCAGTGGCCACTTCTTCCGGTCTGCAGCTCCACAGAGATGCAGACCGTGTAATATCGCAAGACCATCAGAGCGTTGCCATGGTAACCCACGGCAACGCTCTGATTGGCCAATTCTCGCGAGACACATGGTCTGCAGCTCTGCTCACTGCGGAGCTGCAGACCTGTGTCTGCGATGGTGGCCGGGCAGCCAGGAGGGGCCTCACACCTGGCGGCATACCGGGCAAGCCACCGGGCCCCCTCCTGGTGTCTTGTCCTCGGTCACTGACCGAGGACCTGACACAGTCTGCCATAAGGTGGTTTAGGCGGCCGCGAGGCCCCAGCAAGCGCGAGGCCTTAGGCGGCCGCCTAAACCGCCTAATTAGAGAGCCGCCTCTGTTTGCGGTTGTTTGCGGTGCGTCACTGTCAAGCGGGCGTAACCCTTACACGACCTGATCGATACAACATCATACCTGATGTTTTAAAGCACGTTATTCCAAACAATTTAGGAATGTTAGGTGATTTATGCCCTTTATGGATTAAATCCAGACTCTGCATCAACTATGTAATTTTCCATGGGAGTTTTGCCATGGATCCCCCTCCGGCATGCCACAGTTCAGGTGTTAGTCCACTTGAAACAACTTTTCCATCACTATTGTGGCCAGAAAGAGTCCCTGTGGGTTTTAAAATTCGACTGCCTATTGTAGTCTATGGCGGTTCGCCCGGTTCGCCCGTTCGCGAACATTTGTGGAAGTTCGCGTTCGCCGTTCACAAACCGAAAATGTTATGTTCGTGACATCACTAGTTGTGGGTTTAGTTAGTAGTTGTGTTCATATTAACTGTCCATCCGGTTTTGTGGGTGTAGGGGTGCGTTGGGTATTGGTGCGACTTTGACCCTATACCAGGAGTGGTCGTTCAAGGGTTGAGTCTCCCGCCCGTCCCTATGAACCCCCGTAATATGTATAGTTGGGGTCAGTCACAGTGAGGGTCCATGGTCTGGTTGGTTCGTGGTGTGTTCTCTTTCTCCTCTTTTGGCACCCAACCTGAGGGGGGTGTTGGAGGTCAATTTCTAATCTGTTCTGGGGGTATCTTACATATTCACATGTGTCTGCCCAGCCCTATAAGGTCCCTTGGCCACCCCTGTGTCTCCCCGGCCTGCATTGGTTTGGCTTGCTAGCTGCCGAGTTCGGCCTCCGTGCCTCTCCCTCTCCCTCTCTGCTTTTGGGGTTCCCAGTGCTCAACCCATTTCCACTCACTCCTCTCCAACCCCTGGGCTGCAACTCTGTGTAGCTCTACATTATGCTCGTCTGGTGTAGCTCTACATTATGCTCGTTGGGGGGTGGTGCAGTCGGGCCCGTTTCACTGGGCCTCCTGCCACACGGTCCCTTTGCTTTACTCCGCTGCTCTTTCCCGCCTCCCAACCTCACGGTTCCCCGGGTGGATTCCTCCCATGTGGATTGCTTTCCCAGGGCCGACTTCTACCCTAGCAGGTCCCTTCCCTTCCCTCCCAACCTACTAGCTCTTGGCGGGTGCCTCCCCAGCTAAACTGCCTGGCTATTGTCAATGTGAGTACATACCACGTCCCAGCTTAGCGATTGTCCAGATTGGGCTGTAGTGCCATCGGGGGTGTCCGCTTCTTATTCTGTGTGGATTTGGGAAGGATCTAGGGAGCGGTTCCAGCTCACGGGGGCACTTCACGTCTGTCAGTTATTCTTCTGGGCCTTCCGGGCACCTTCTGCGTCGTTACAGCCCAGGTTCCATTTGGAGGTTGTGTGCGGCCTCTGTTGGGCACATGGCTCGTGCCGGAAGGGGCTTCTAGGATCCAGTTCGGCACAGATACAGCAGGCAGGTTGGCGGCCCGGAGGAAGCGGGGCACGTAATTCGGCCATCGGATGATGAAGGCTAAATGGAAACCCCCATTTATAGGGGATCCTTCTTTCCTGTAACATTCAAATGAGTGGCCTCAGGGCCCGGCGGGCGTCGAGTGTGGTCTTGGATAAGTCCTGGTATAGGGAGATCTGGGCATCCATGAAGGTTATCTGTTGTTGCGCTCTGGCCTTCTGCATTATGGTTTCCTTCAGCTGGAAGGAGGCCAGTGAGCAGATTATGTACCTTGGTAGGCCATCTCTCCTGGGGGCTCTTAGGGCCCTATGTGCCCTCTTGATTCCGAAATCACTCTGTGCAGTATCCCCTAGCAGGTGTGCAAACAAGCCCGTGAGGATCTCCTGCGGAGTTTCTCCCTCCGCCTCTGGTAGGCCCCGGACCCTGATGTTATTGTGACGGCCTCGGTTGTTGAGGTCTTCGATCTGCCGGCGGAGGTCAAGGAGGATGTTGCCTTGCCTCATGTTCATCCACCCGCTGCTCCAGTGCAATCTCTGCAGCTCTACCACCAGGTCGTTCTTGTCCTTGCAGGTTAGCATTGTGGCGAAACCAACCTCGCCACTGTGAAGTGGAGAAGCCTGGTTGCTCGCCTGCTCCCTTTGGACTATGGCCCTGCAGGTTAAACCGTTTATTTCCCCTGCAGAAAGGCTTATTTGTGTGATCTGAGTGCCATTCATCTAATAATGTGCGCTCAGATCCCAGCTATCTGGGGATATGTGAAATGTCTGTGTGTTATGTGTAAAAGGTGACTTTATGTATTTTAAAGTGTTTTGTGTCTTTTTGCAACCATGTGCTTAATGGAGTCTTGTGTCTGTCCTGGGAGATAATTGAATTACTCTCCAGGATAGAAGACTCTGAAACTGGTTTGGGCCAGAAATCCATGCTTCATTTAGTCACAAAGGACTTTCCCTTAACTTTTGAACCCCTGGTCTGATTCGTGCCATTTTTTAATATGTTGTTCCCCTGAATGGATTGATTATGAAAATGTATGTTTTATGTTTGGGACATGTATATTTTAGAAGTTATAAATATTGTGTAAAAACTGTATTCCTCTGCCGGTGATAATGAGATTACCCATTGTGTTCAGTAATCATATCACCTGGAGAGGGGAGGATTTTGTGTGGGAGTGTCTGGGTGTATTGTATGGATTGATTGGCTGTTTTGTAACGCCCTGTGGGCTGTACTATGTTTGTGGATTGGGAATAAAAGAGACTGTATGTGACAGTACAGGGAGTTCCTGTTTTAACCCTCAAAGTGAAGTGTTGTCTCATTATTGGGGGAAGGATTTATTGTATGCTGTTCCAGTTTGATTGCTAGGAGAGTAAACCTATTAGCATGGTTCCTATTCAACTGTCTACAGCATTCATATGCTTGAGAGGATTCATATGCTTCTCCGGTTCAGTGGTTGTGGGGTCTGCTGCAGTGCTTGGAGTCCTCAGGAAGCGCTAGGAGCATCCTTTAATGGAGGTACCCAGTCGGGGTGCCAGGT
>OW240914.1:241625123-241637943 GCA_933207985.1 Pelobates cultripes
GGAGAAGCCTGGTTGCTTGCCTGCTCCCTTTGGACTATGGCCCTGCAGGTTAAACCGCTTATTTCCCCTGCAGAAAGGCTTATTTGTGTGATCTGAGTGCCATTCATCTAATAATGTGCACTCAGATCCCAGCTATCTGGGGATATGTGAAATGTCTGTGTGTTATGTGTAAATGTGACTTTATGTATTTTAAAGTGTTTTGTGTCTTTGTGCAACCATGTGCTTAATGGAGTCTTGTGTCTATCCTGGGAGATAATTGAATTACTCTCCAGGATAGAAGACTCTGAAACTGGTTTGGGCCAGAAAGCCATGCTTCATTTAGTCACAAAGGACTTTTACTAACTTTTGAACCCCTTTGTCTGATTTGTGCCATTTTTAATATGTTGCTCCCTGAATGGATTGATTGTGAATATGTAATTTTATGTGAATGTGATGTATGGTTTTGGAGTTAAGAAAGTTGGGTAGAAAGTATGTTTTAACTGTATGTATAATTGAGTTTCCTCTCAGGATAAGGGAGGAATATGTGGGATGTAACTGTGATGTGATTGGTTGTTTTGTAACGCCTCTGTGGGCTGTACTATGTTTGTGGATTGGGAATAAAAAGAGACCGTATGTGACAGTACAGAGAGTTCCTGTTTAACCCTCAAAGTGAAGTACATTGGGGAAGGATTCATTGTATGCTGTTCCAGTTTGACTGCTAGGAGAGTAAACCTATTCATATGGTTCCTATTCAACTGTCTACAGCATTCATATGCTTGAGAGAAGGTATACGCTTCTCTGGTTCGGTGATTGTGGTGTCTGCTGCAGTGCTTGGAGTCCTCAGGAAGCGCTAGGAGCATCCTTCAACGGAGGTACCCAGTCGGGGTGCCAGGCGATCCGTTACATCGGAGTTTTAAAAAGTGAAGTTTTTTGGGTGCTAAATAGTACATTAGTGAGGAAATACATTAGTGGGGTGCACTTCATATCTGAGAGTCAAATAGAATTGGCAAATACTGCTGTCACATTGCAGTTTTAAAACTTAAAATTTTTTGCGTCCTAAACTGCTAAATAGTATTTTAGTGGCGTGCACTTAATATCTGAGAGTCAAATAGAAGCGTCTAATAGTGTGCTTACTGCACAGTGGTAAACATTCTTATTTTCTGGATGCTAATCTGCTAAATAGTAAATTTGCGGCCTGCAGTGCACTTCATATCTGAGAGTAAAATAGAAGCGTCAAATAGTGCGCTTACTGCGCAGTTGTAAACATTCTAATTGTTTTGATGCTAATCTGCTGCTTACATTGGAGTTTTAAAAAGTCAAAAAAAAAATTGGGGTGCTAAATAGTATATTTGGGGTGTTCACTTCATATCTGAGAGTCAAATCGAAGCGAAACTTTGATTCGAATTTACTACATCGGTCACTTGTAATATTGTTTCACACCTACAACACTTGTTACACAGATCTAAGTGATAGAAAACAGATTGATATTTTCTACACTAGAAACTACCAGATAAGCTGCTATATTTAAACCAGTAATCAATAGCTAAGAGGTACTTCAACAATATGGTAATTCTGGGGCAATACCCTCAAAAGTCAAACTGAGAGGATAGTTTATAGGGAAAACTGTTGCCTGGAGGAATTTCCAGATGTCCTTTGCAGACTTTACATGCTGGAAAAACACAGGTGCCAACTGCTGTGGCTTTCTGCAGTGTGCATACCAGCAAGGAGGGCAGGGTTGAGGAGTGGGTGGAAGATTACATGGAGGATGATGAGATCCTAGACCCCACCTCAAGGTCATGCGAGTGACGTGTGCAGTTTGGAGGAAGAGGCGCTGGTCGCACAGAGGTACCAGCACAGCATAAGAGGGAGCAGGGTGCAAAAGCGGAGTGGCCATCCCCTAACACTCGTCGGCATGTATTTGCTCGAGTATTACCAGTTATCCAAGTAATATATGTAGCGATCAAAGCATCCATAATAGAGTTGAGCGAACACGAACTGCAAAGTTTGGGTTCGTACCAGATTTAACAATCCATTCGTAGTTTCACAGTGAGGTGGGCAGTCCGGTGACCAGGACCCAGACACTGTCTGGGCAGCGGTCAGACTACTGGGACCCAGTATACCTGATGTTGAAGTTAGGAGTCACAGTGTGGAATGGATTAGCAGGGTCTGGAGGGTAACCGCAAGCCCCCTGGTGTTGAGCACCAGCATTTGTGCGGCCACATACCTGGACCCTGATGCAGCTTCAGTAAAAAGAGTACTTGATACCAGAAGCCATCACCAGACTGATCCGCAAGTTGAAACAGTATGTGACATTTACTGTAGCGGCTGTGCGCGCTTTTGGCGTTGTCACCCTGCTGTTGCTCGCCTGTCTGCGCTGCAGCATAACTTCGCCTCTTAAGACTGTGTGAGCAGCAGCAGGCGATAGTGGAGTTTAAGCTGCAGCACGCACGGGTGAGTGGCTCTGCACCAGACTTCCCTTCAATTGATCAGAGTTAAAGGATTTCAAGTGGACTCATTACAATTACAGGGCCTCTAAAGAGTCTTATATTGTTATTTGTCATCACTACCTTCCCGCGTCGGGAGTGGGTCATTTGCGCGCCTGCTGCCTTCCTTGCATGTGTTAGCCATTTTTCAAGGTCCCTGTATGGAATGGAACACTGATTCCCCGTTACCCATGGTCAACAAGGTAGGAGCAGAAACTGGCATCGAAAGTTGATATGGATGACATCTGCATGCAAAGTCGCCGCCACGGGGATGTGCAATTTGCCAGAGGTTCTCTAGAGTCAACAAAGTTCCTGCGCAACAGCTACTCTGCGGAACAGAATTGTCTTTTTTTTATATGTCCCAATATTTTTGGGGCTACCCAAATTAAAAAAAAATATATATATGTATATATAAAAACAGTGTTGGCTACCTAATCCTCCTCCTCCATCGCCACGGTCACCGCCTCCTCAAACTATGGGTCACTTAGTATAAACTAGATACACATTAGCAGAGGCTTGTGAAGGCCTTTTCTCCATGCATCAGGAGTTGAGCATTTCTCCATGCATCAGGACTGCAAGAAATGCACAGCAGGCCGCAAATGTTTCTTATTTTGCATGTCCCAATATTTTGTGGGCTACCACAATAAAAAAAGAAAAAAACATAAATAACAGTGCTGACTACCTCATCCTCCTCGTACACTGCTGCTTCCACCTACACGGCCATGGTCACTGCCTCCTCAACCTATGGGTCACTTAGTATAAACTAGGTACACATTAGCAGAGGCTTGTGAAGGCCTTTTCTCCATGCATCAGGACTGCAAGAAATGCACCGCAGGCAGCAAATGTTTCTTTTTTTTGTATGTCCCAATATTTTGTGGGCTACCACAATTAAAAAAATATATATATATATATATAAAGGGCAAAATCTTCCAGGTGCCATAGTCGCAGGGCAGGAGGCTGGCAATTAGTCCTCTCCAGGCACAAGTGGTGAAGGGCACTTGGTCACACAAGCCTTATGTTTATTTGGAAGGATATAAAAGGGAATACACTTGTCTGCCCTCTGGGTTACAGTTACTACTAAATTGCACTCCTAAAATGCCATATTTCTTCTAATTTAATTCATTTATTGCTAGAATCTAAAGGACTGTGATGTATTTTCCCAAAGCAAGATCTATTTTATTTTGTGTTACTATTGAAGTCTAATGGAAATTGTTACTCAATCCTAATCAGGTTCCACTTTATTTTATTCTTGCTATTTAAGTCTAATATATTAATCTAAATCAGGATCTACTTTATTTTTCACTACTGAATTATCTCTGTGAAGTAATCCCAAGTGGGATCTATCTTTACTTATGCATTATTTTCCCACTCATAGTGCTGCAGAAGATTTTTAAAGTGGAAATACCAAAATGCATTAAACTATATTTTCTTAACCCTTAGTGACCAAACCTTTCAATTTAAGGACTGTTTTTACATTTATGCTATGTTTGTGTTTAGCTGTAATTTTCCTCTTACTCATTTACTGTACCCACGTCATTAAAGGGTCTTTCTAACGATACCATTATTTTAATCATATCATATAATTTACTACAAAAAAAGATGATGAAAAAATGTAAAAAACTCAACCGCCAAAAAATACCTGTGCTAAATAGTTTCTTAATTTTATCCTGAGTTTAGAATTACACAATGTTAACATGTTCTTAGCTTTTATTGCAAGTTATAGGGCTATAAGTACAAGTCAGACATTGCTGTTTCAAAATACATATTTTTTAAATGTATCAATAGTGACATTGTAACACTGTTATCTGTCATAAATCTGTCATAAATCTCTGAATCACACCTCACATGTACATATTTTTTAAATATTTGACTAAGTGGCTACTAAAAAAGACTGGACATACCCCATATTGAATAACTTGGGTTGTCTTCTTTTGCAAATGGGGGTAATTCTCATTCCTGGGCTACCATATGATCTCAAAGGCAACATAACCAATCTGGTAAATTTCAATGTGAAAAAATGGATATTGTATATTATAAGTTATTATATATATCATATTTGTGTGTAATTTTACTCTAAGTGAATTTTTATATTAATATATGTATATAATAATAATTTTTTTTACTTAGTATGATGATATATATATACACATACATATATATATATATATATATATATATATACACACATACATACATATACATATATATATATATATACACATACATACATATATATACACATACATACATACATATATATATATATACACATATATATATATATATATATATATATATATATATATATATATATATATACAGGAAATGTGTGGATCCATGCACTCAAGCTTACAAATTATATGCATTAAAATATTAATAATACTTGCCGGGTGCCAGTCGCCATGGGGCAGTGAATAGAAATGACAAAAGAGTCCTGGGCTGCACTCACAGTCTTTAGAATGAAAATTTTGTTTATTCCATAAAGAGATCGACGTTTCGGTCCACGCATGGACCTTCCTCAGGATCAAATAGCATAGACATACTTCACACATACAATCAATATATAGCAAAAATAATCATAGAAAATTGACTTACCCCAGGTGTACGAACTAAAACACTCTGCATTCCCCTTGCACCATGCGCGGAGTAATCGCGCCCTCACGTTAACCCACGAGGTATGCGCGATGACGTCACTATGCGGCGTCTCCACGGAAACGCTACAAGCATCGCCGTGGGTACCGCACTAAAACAAAACTAAATAAGATCAAGGAGAACCGATAATTTACTCCAGGAAAGGCTATACAAACACAAAATCGTCTTATTTGTCCAATAACGTATAATGATGCTTCAGTTAAGTTATCAAATATTATTAGAAACAATTAATCACACAATTACCTGTAAGTCATCGTTTGTAATATACAAACTTACTTGTCCGTGTGGTTTATCCTATATAGGTAAAACCGAGACACCTCTTTGTGAGCGCATCCGGGGACATCGATCAACATTCGAACAGCCTACAGAGATGGGAATAGTGACAAACCAGTTGCCAAGCATTTTTTGGATAAAACAAAAGAGTCCAGCACCCATTGACATCTCTTAAATTTATAGCCATTGACCACATTCCGGAACCATTACGTGGAGGCAATCGTGGCAAGATGCTCCTCAACAGAGCAACTTACTGGATATTTCTACTTGAAACAGTCGCACCAAAAGGCCTTAATGAAATGATTACATATTCTTTTCTTTAATAAGAGTCCTGCTTGTATATATTGTTTTTAATTTATAGTAGCGGAGTATAATATAACATAACTGAACCTACAAGACCCTTTAGCCCTGTACCCATCAGACACCACACCTTAAGCCAACAAGAACTTTTCATAAAATTAGAAAAAGCATTAACATCTGAAATTAAACTAAAATGGGAAATAGCCACCATGAAAAAATACATAGAAGAGCAAATCACTCCCCGAGGCTTAAGATTGCTCAAACTCCCTGCCTCAGATCAAGATGACTTAGAATTCATGGACGAGTGGTACAGTAAACTTGAACTATGCACATTCGGACTCATGGAAACTCTAGTCACTAAAAAAAAGTAAAAAATTGTCACTACTAGACATAGAAATTAATGACTTAAAAGAGAAACTAATGCCATATATGGATACACGTGTATACAGACAAAACTCTATCCTTATTCAAAGCAAAATAGAAAAAATAGAAATGGACACCAAACACCTCAAAATCAAGAAATATATTAAAGACAAACACGACTACGCAAACAAACAAGTGAGGACATATCACTTAAACAAAAAATACATTTCTGACAACCCTCCTCACATTGAATACTCCTCTGAACCATACAAATATGACAGATCTCATCACCAACAAATTGCACCCAAACCCTCATACCGACCACCACAACACCACTACCAAGGACACAGACCCCCTTACCGGTCTCCCCTCAAACCACACACTTATAGAACTAACCACTACCACCACCAACCTACCTCCAAGCCATCCTACTCTCACCCTCCCCAACACTTACCAGCACCCCAAAGATATCGCAAAACTTCATATAAACCACCACGATCACCCCACTATTACAATGTACCTGAACACTCACCGAAACCCCAAAGACCCCAATACACAAATAGTCACCAACAATATTCCAATTTCACCCAATCACCTACTATTCCCAATCACCCTAACCGTTTCCAATTACTGTCACTTGACTCAGAAATAGAAAACAAAGATCATTTTTTAGAGATTCGCACCCACCCAAATTTAACAGTCAATACACCTTACCCTCCACAAACAAAAAAAAGAATTTTAAGCCCAGAGGTAAACGCAGCAGCGGAAGAGCACAAAAGAGAAAGGCTAGACAGACCGTAAACCCTTAAAAACACTTCCTACAACAGTATTTTTAATCTATCCAACAAAATCTTATCCGCCACCCAAATATCCGTCCTTAATAAAGGTATGAAATTTGCACCGACTAACCCTTTTAAATCTTTCAAAGCCTTTTTAGACATCAACAAATTTGTTCGCAAAGCTACCCTAAAGAGATTTTTTAACGACAAATTACCCACCACAACCAATTCTCCACCCCCCACGCCTAGTATCAACCCCAATAACATCAACACTCATTTGAAAGAAAAATCTAAATTTTACCCTTCCTACTGCAAATCTGCACCCCTCATCATGTTCGAAAAACTTGTGTTAAAAGACTTTGAAAAAATTAAATATAACAAATATTACTCACACAACCTCACCCATGCCGAGCGCAACACACTGAAACAACTACAAGAAGACAAAGATATTGTCATAAAGCCGACAGATAAAGGAGGTGGGATCGTTATCCTATCTAGCAAGATGTACATAGATGAGGCACATAGACAACTACATGATACAGAAACATATAACAAACTACCCTCTGACCCCACCCCTACCATCCAAATCACCCTATCCACTTTTTTACAAAAAGGCTTGGATTCTGGCATCCTAACCAAAAATGAATACAACTATCTTAACATCAAATACCCTAAACTCCCTGTCATATACTTTTTATCAAAGATACATAAAAATATTAATAACCCCCCTGGCAGACCCATCGTGTCAGGGATAAATTCCCTACTCTGCAATCTGTCAGAATACATTGACATACTCCTCCAACCATCCGTTAAATTAATGCGCTCTTACCTAAAAGACTCTATGTCATTACTACGTTTTTTAGACAAATTCAAATGGCAAACTAATTACATTTTAGCTACTTGTGATGTCCAATCCCTATACACGATTATACCCCACCATATAGGATGCCAGGCAATCAGAGAAATTTTAACTAAAGAAAACAGAATGCCCAAATAGATTTTATTTTAGAAGGTATTAATATCATTTTAACCAACAACTATTTTTGGTTTTTTGACTCCTTTTACCTACAAAAACAAGGCACTGCGATGGGTACAAGGTTCGCGCCAAGCTATGCCAACCTCTTTATGGCCGACTGGGAATCCACGGCCATATGGGGAAGGCACGCTTGGTGTACGAACCTTGTAACATATTTTAGATATATAGACGATTTGTTTTTTATCTGGGATGGCACAGAAGCTCTTTTTAACTCTTTTATCCACCACCTCAACATCAACAATAGAGGCATTACCCTAACCCACGAAACAAGTAAGGAATCTATTAATTTTTTAGACCTCAACATCTTCATTACAGACAATACCATCCACACCAAAACATTTTTTTTTAAAAGTCTGCATCAACACAGCTATCGAAAGATCTAGCTGCCATTACAAACCTTGGTTGGAAAGTGCCCCTCAAAGCCAATTCCTTCGTCTCAGAAGGAATTGCTCCCAAATAGAAGATTTTAACAAACAATCAAATTATCTAAAAGAAAAATTTATTGAGAAAAATTACTCACCAACCCGCCTCAACACCACTTTAAATACCATCACCAAAAAAGATAGAGCAGACCTCCTAACTTACAATACCCAACCCACCACCAACACCATGCCCCTTCCTGTTATTTTCAATTTTAATAACAAAAGTGGCCATGTCAAAAAAATTATCAAAAAACATTGGCACCTCTTAAAAGAAGACAAAATACTTAAAAATAATTTTATCTTTTATTTAATTTTATTTAATTTTATTTTTATTTTTATTTTATCTTTTATTTAATTTTATTTAATTTTATTTTTATTTTATCTATTATTTTCATTTAACATCTGTAATATATTATTACTCTGGGGTATAATATAACCCCTATTTAAATCATTATGTTTGGGATTATATTACCCCCTTTTCATGCATACTCCATTTACATATATCTCTGTATCTCTGTACCTTTAACCCATCTACTTATGTGTTTTTTTTTTTAACTTTAATCAAACAACTTTTTTTTTCCTTTCTCTTTAAAAAACAACTTTCTCACCCTCGTTTTCACATTTAAATAATTTAAATGGACTCATCACCTTTATAACATCACTCCCATACTCTTAAATCCTAATTTTGAAAAGTGATTTTAAAAATTGTCTCTGATTGGCCAATTACACTTTTGGCACAATTTTCAAATTAACATAGCCCTATTTAAACAACCCCTGCCAGGTTACTACTTTTATCCCATTCTGAAGCAGCCACTTATGGTGAAATGCGTTTATGGTTATTAATTCTGTATTTTACTGTGTATTTTAGATCAATAAAAGTTTTTTGGCTACTTTATTGTACCAATCCTCTTTTTATTGCACTCTTTATGCACTTTAAACAACTTTTTTTTTACCTATTCCTGGCATTTTAACCTTTCCTGGTTACTTTTACTTCCACTGGCAATTTTAAAGTTCCAGTACTCCAAGAAATCCTAGGTGGGGATCATACCACCGGCGCCTATCCATAGAGCAGTACCTCTGCTCTATCTTTGTGAGTATTATTTTCTTTTCTTTACTACTCTCTTAACCTATTACAATTGAGAGCACTATTGCTGCTTTTTATTCTTCTATATTGAAGCCTTGGATCACCAGACGGTGCTGACGGACGTATCGCCGCTACATATCCTATAAGCGGGGATTATACCGCTGTACGCTATCCACACCAGATCTGGCCATAGCTCCCTCAAATGTGAGTTTTTTACCTCTTCTTATCTGCACATTGAACCACATCAAGATTGAGAGCACTATTGTTGCTTTCTGTCTTTCTTTTCCGAGTTCTGGACTACCAGACGGTGTTGACGGAGACCCCCTCCCTACATATCCCATAAGCGGGGATTATACCGCTGTACGCAATCCACACCAGAGCTCTCTTGAATGTGAGTTCTTTACTTTTTGTTACCTATCACACCCTGAACTTTCATACTATACCATTAGTCGCCTCTACCTCTCTTGTATTTACATATACGGAACGGTCTACACTAGACGCATCCACAGAGGAACTCTATCAAGTATCCTAGACCATCTATTGGCACCCTAGCAATACTTTACTGGACAATCTACCCTTATTTGGCACAGCCCTTCCATATCTTTTTATAATATAACATTGGTTACTAAATATGTAAATGTTGATTCTATAACTTGAAGTAATATTGGAATAATTAGATAAAGTATTGGTTATTTAGCCATAGAATTCTACTCTACTCCACTCAGGAACTTAATATTAATTGGGGTCTGTACGCTTTCTATAAGAGGCATTTAAATTTAAATTATTTATAGTTCTGAATTGACATGTTTTTCTCGTGTTGGTATCTAATTCCAATTCAGGATTTAACTGTATTAATCATAAAAGTAACTAATGTTATATCTCTGCCTTTATTTATGTAGAATATGCTAGTCTAAGAGATACATATGATATATTAAGGAAGGCTATATATATGAATCACGGTTAGTTTTTGATACTTAATCAGGCACCAGTAATCACATTTATATAATAGATTAAATATGGATTATATTTTGATATAATAATCACATGAACTATATTGTTCAATATTTAATGAATTAATGCCATTTTTTAAAGAATTATACAATTAATTATATATTAACTACATTGTTTCATAGATAAAGGTAAATTGCACTAGTAAGACACTTGATCACACAGTGTTTTTTATGTATACATTATTTATAAAAAAAAATTAGTTTGGGGATATTGTTTATCCCCCTTCTATTTATATTTTGATTTCCTTTTTTTTCACTAATGTTCACTTCATGATAGTGTAGAGTTTATTACTCGAACACAAACCTTCCGGTATCTACCTCCATATTTGGAGGATTTAGATAATCATTGTGTTTATTGTACTCTGGTTTAGCATACAGTATACAATTTTAAATGATTTCGTTATTGTTATTTTTGGTTTATCAATATAGTGGGGGTTTATTTGACTCGGTTCTCCTTGATCTTATTTAGTTTTGTTTTAGTGCTGTACCCACGGCGATGCTTGTAGCGTTTCCGTGGAGACGCCGCATAGTGACGTCATCGCGCATACCTCGTGGGTTAACGTGATGGCGCAAGGGGAACGCCGAGTGTTTTAGTTACACCTGGGGTAAGTCAATTTTCTATGATTATTTTTGCAATATATTGATTGTATTTGTGAAGTATGTCTATGCTATTTGATCCTGAGGAAGGTCCCTGCGTGGACCGAAACGTCGATCTCTTTATGGAATAAACAAAATTTTCATTCTAAAGACCGTGAGTGCAGCCCAGGACTCTTTTGCCATTTCTATATATATACAGACATATTATATATAGATATAATATATGTATACGGATATCATATATATATATATATATATATATATATACATACACACATATATATATATATATATATATATATATATATACACACACACATATATATATACACATATATATACACACACACACACATATATACACATATATATATATACACACACACACACCTTTTTTATTTTTTATTTATTAACATTATTTTTTTATTTTAAAACTTTTTTTATTATTTTTCACCAGCAGGGGTACTCTCTGTCAGTTCAGGCAGTCCCCCTGCAGGCAGCACTATGGACGCCTATTGCAGCCATGTGACCACTCTTTCAGAGCGATTACATGGCCCGCGGTGGCCTAATTTGCCAAGGGGGGACTGTCTAGGCTTTCAGACAGCCCCCCCAGAATGAGAGGAATGCCGATCGCTGGCGGGGGAATGGCAACAATTGGGTAAGTAATTAGGAATAGGAACTGGGCACGTCCGCAGTCTTTAAGGATGTTTTTTTTTTTTCGGATGTGCCCAGCACGTCCGTGGTCAGGAAAGGGTTAAAGTGACGGTATTAAATGTATTCTTTCATCTGCAGTTGTGTTCCAAATGAGGTTTTTCTAAAAGTATTACAGCTATCATGCTTGTGTGATAAAATGCTGTGCAGCCAATCAGCATCTCCATGGAGAGCATTCATTGCTTCAATGCAGACACAAGCTAAAACACTGTCCCCTCCCCCCATTCTAATACAGTGCCCCCAAATCCAATACACTGCCCCCCTCCACTCTTATACACTGGCAGTCCCCCCGTCTCTAACACACTGTCCCCCCAATCTAATATACCGCCTCCCGTGGTCTGGCCCCCCCCTACTCTAATACTGCCTCCCTACCTTCACTCTTACACACTGCCCTCTTCCCCTAAATCTAATACACTGCCCCTTAATCTAATACATTGACCCCCTCCAGGGGCGTACCTAGAGCATTTGGCACCTGGGGCGGATCCTGTGCTAGCAAAGCAAAAAAATCCTGTAAAAAATGTTAAAGGTTTTCTTTCTTTTTTTTTTACAATTTGTAAACTTTGCAAAACCGCTGTCAGCCCCTCCTACAAAACCCTTGTCTTGCCCCGCCCCTCCTACAAAACCTCTGTCCCGCCCCTTCTACAAATCCTGTACTGCCCGTCTACAAAACCCCCGCAATCCCCTTCCACAAATCCCCTGCTTATCCCCCTTATAAAGACTCCTGTCCCAATACAAACCCCCCGCCCCCTTCTACAAAATCCCTGCAGCCCCACACACACATTTACAGGCAGACAGTCACACACTCAGTTACAGACAGACAGTCACACACTCAGTTACAGGCAGACAGTCACACACAGTCACAGGCAGACAGTCACACATACACATTTCCTTCGTGCGGCCAGTTTATCAGCTGTTTGCTTGTGTGAGCTGTACTGGCCTCATGGCACCCTAACTACCATGGGACACTGTGCGGCCACAGCTCACCCAGCCCCCTCCAGCCAGGGCCGGTGCAAGGATTTTTGCCACCCTAGGCAAAAGTAAAGTTTGCCGCCCCCCCCATGTGACATCACAATGCCCCACCCATATGATATGCCATGTTAACTAACACCAGTGCTGCAGTGCCGCCGTGTT
>OW240914.1:241639465-241650982 GCA_933207985.1 Pelobates cultripes
CTGTATCCTGCACTCTTTCCGGTAAGGGGAGGTGTCACCCCAATTTGACACTAAGCCTTCAAACTTAGAGCCAGTGACTAAAAGGCTCTACAAAAGGTGAGCACCCTTTTTTTCTATGTTTATATATTATTCAAGAGGTTATTTTAAAATACTACACCTAGAGTCCTCTCTCTTCCTATTCCCTATATATATTGTGGAGAGGAACATATACAAGGATCTAAAAAGAAAAAAAAAAGGGGTCAAGCTGTCTACCTTAAAGACACGGAAGCCTGGAAGTATAGAGCCTAAAATCTAAAAAGGCTCTAAAAAATGTGAGTGAACTTTAACTCACACACTATAAAAATTCTGCTCTTGGTGTATATACAATATTGTACCATTATTTTGTATATTTTTTGTATTTCATGTACACCCCCAACAAGCTTATAGAGAGGGGTGAGTTGCACATATGTATATACGAGCACATTATCCTGTATAGATCTTTATAGCGCTGCACTCTAACTAGAGGCTTGGAAGGTGGAAACACCAACCAGTAGACGTGTAATTCGTTTCGGTCCGAATATGAATTCGGACGAATTTCGGGCAATTCGGACATTCGGTACTTCCGAATGTCCGAATTGCCAAAGTGCTGAATTGTCGAAGTGACGAATTGCTGAGGTTCCGAAATGACAGAATTTCCGAAGTGTCGAAGTGCCGAAGTGCTGAAGTTGCCGAAGTTCCGAAGTGTCAAAGTGCTGAAGTTCCGAAATACAGTATTGCCTAAGTACTAATATACTTACCCAGTGAAAGAAGAAGAATGTTACATTATATACAATTTTAAATAAAAAGCATAAAAACATAGCCAGGATTCAGCTGTAAGCATTTGCATAACAATCAAGTAACACACATTTATATAAAATGTAAGTTACTTAGCCAGTCAGTGTAATGACAGGAATGAATAAGTAGATAACTCCCTAATTCCCACGATATTAGGGAGCTATCTACTAAAAGGCTGAAAGACTTAGCTTCAGCCAAATTCACTAATACTAAGTAAAGATTACTTAGTATTAGTAAATTATGCCCCTACTCGCTATACCGCGAGTAGGGGCCTGTGGCTGCTCACTGTTATCTATTGCCCCCCCTGACCCCCACCCCTGAGCCGCGGGTGGGAGCCCTAATGTAAAATAATGGGGGGAACCTATTGTCCTCCCCCCGGGCCCCCACCCCTGAGCGGCAGGTGGGGGCCCTAAATTAGAATAAGGGGGGGAACTAATGTCCTCCCCCCTGGCCCCCACCCCTGAGCGGTGGGTGGGGGCCCTAAATTATAATAAGGTGGGACCTGCGCAGAGCCCTCCATGGGTGAAGATGGAATATTTTATTTTTGCGCTGTTTTTTTTTTTTTTATTTTTTTTTTATTGCGTCGGTTATTATGGATTTTTTATTTGGCCTTTCTTGGGGCTGAAAAAAGAAGATTTTAGACCAAAGAAAACATCGAATGGTAAGTTTTTTTTTTTTTTTTTTACAGGTACTTAGTTAAAGGTCTACCCTCATTATTTTTAGGGTGAGGGGGGTAGGTAGGGGTTTAATTTTTTTGAGGGGGTAGGGGGTGACTAGGGGTTTGGGGACCCCTAGTCACCTGGAGGGGTAACTTTTTTTTAGGGCCTCCACCAGCCACTCAGGGATGGGGGTCAGGGAGGAGGACAATACCTCTATTGGTATTTAGGGCCCCCACCAACCGCACAGGGGTGGGCTCCAGGGGGGGAGGACATTAGGTCCCCCCCTCTATTGGTATTTAGGGCCCCCACCCGCCGCACAGGGGTGGAGTCCAGGGGGAGGACATAAGGTCCCCACTTATTATTATTTAGGGCCCCCAACCACCGCTCAGGGGTGGGGGCCAGGTGGGAGGACCTTAGGTCCCCCCCTATTAGTATTTAGGGCCCCCACCAGCCACTCAGGGGTTAGGTCCAGGGGGGAGGACATTAGGTCCCCCCTTATTAGTATTTAGGGCCCCCATCTGCCGCTCAGGGGTGGGGGCCAGGGGGGAGGACATTAGATCCCCCTTATTCCAATTTAGGGCCTCCACCTGCCACTCAGGGGTGGGGGCCAGGGGGGAGGACATTAGGTCCCACCCCTTTTGTAACGAACCGTTTTGCACACAAGGGGTAAAAACTGTTTAGGCGATCGTCCCCCTTTCCAGAGATGCAGGCACAGCTACTGCAGAACACCAAACTCCCAAACAGGATACCAAGTAGCCCTCCAAATTCCCGAACTGGAACCTCACGAATAGCTGCTAGCAGCTGAACAGGAAAAGCACCCAAGCAGCTTACACTCTTGGCAATCAGTCTCGAACAGCATACAGTAAATCCCCCCAAGAACGAGACAAAGCTCCGTGTTGAGGGTCAAGCAGTGAACAGACAGAGCTGTGAGTTTATTGTGCTTATGTACACATTTTTACACATTAGTACCACCCACAGGGTTTTGGAACACAACCAATAAACACATACAATACAATCAGACACTCCCACACAAATTCCTCCCCTCTGCATGTGATTCAATTACCTTACACAATGGGTAATGTAATTTAGCACAAGCAGAGAAATATAATTTTTCCACATTATTCATAACTTGAAAAGTATGCATCACATTCACATAAACTTACATTTTCAGAATCAGCATACTCCAAATACAAACATACGTCAAAATCATACAAATTGGTCCAGTGGTTCAAAAGATTGATCGTAGTCCTTTGTGACCACAGGAAGCATGGCTTTTCTGCCCAAAACCAGTTCCACAGAGTCTTCTATCCTGGAGATAATTAGAAGTAATCCAATTATCTCCAAAGACAGAGGCAAAACTCCATTGAACACATGGCAGCAAAAAGACAGTAAAATACAATAAAATACACAAGGTTACATTTATGACATAAAATACAGACAGGCAACATATGCCCAGATAGCTTAGGTCTGAGTGCACATTAATACTGAATGGCGCTCAGACCACAAACACATACAGTTCAATTGCCATGGAGCCAAAGTCTTTTATTACATGAATAGGCTCCATGGCATACCTATCTGGGTTATATGAGTTCATTCAGTAAATCCGTGAATCTACCGAACACCGGGCAGAAAAGCACGAATAAGTCTTTTCTGCAGTGAAAAAAGATGTCTTTTAACATATTCCAAAGGCAGCAGGCGAGCAACCAGGCTTCTCCAAAGCAATGTGGCGAGATTGCTCTCATCACACCTTTATTCCTATGTCCAAGTGAAGTGGACAGGTAAAAAGACTCAGGAAGTAGGACATGGAGTCTATTTTTAATGTCTAATTAGGAGTTGATCCTGTCCAATTTAGGAGTGAGATGAGCTATACCCATCTGTAGTGCTACCATGACCTATATCCTGTAAGTATGGAATAAATTATCTATTTTATACCCGTTTAGTCATCAAAAACAGGGTAAATATGTTCCTTGGCATGTGTAAACAGGATATTCCACCCATAATCCTTATAAAGAAAAAAATAATTATGCCCATGGTTCCATCAGAAACAGTTTAAATATGTTCCTTGGAATGTGTAACCATGATATTCCACACATAATCCCCATATAAAAAAATAATAATAATTATACCCCCGGTTCCATCAGAAACAGGTTAAATGTGTTCCTTGCATGTGTAAATGTGATATTACACCCATAAACCCCATATAGAAAAATAATTATACCCATGATTCCATCAGAAATAGCTTAAATATGTTTCTTAGCATGTGTAACCATTATATTTCACCCATAATCCCCATATAGAAAAATAATTATACCCATGATTCCATCAGAAACACGTTAAATAAGCTCCTCGGGATGTGTAACCTTGATTTTTCACCTATGATCCCCATATAGAAAAATAATGTGTGACGAGACCAATCTCGCCACATTGCATTGGAGAAGCCTGGTTGCTCGCCTGCTGCCTCTGGACTATGGCCCCCTGTTAAAAGACATTGTTTCGCCTGCAGAAAAGCTGTATTTGTGTGGTCTGAGCGCCATTCACTTAATAATGTGCGCTCAGACCTGAGCTATCTGGGGATATGTTAAATGTATAGTTTTAATGTAATGTGTCTTACCTGGTGTATTTTAACAGTAATGCTTGTTTTAGTATCCCCACGTGCATAATGGAGATTTGCCTTTGTCTTGGGAGATAATTGAATTACTTCTCAATTATCTCCCAGGGCAGAGGGGAGGAAGCCAGGATGCATTGTGGGAATATACTGTGACTGTGTGTCCTATTTGTCTGCTTGTCTGTCCCTTGTCACAGTCTCCCATTTGGTCCCCTAGGGGAGTGTCCACCAGGTGGGAGACCTGCATAAATACTGGGCAGGTAGCCCTCATTAAACAGACTACTGCTTGACCCTCAACACGGAGCCTTGTCTCATTCTTGGGGGGATTCACTGTATGCTGTTAGAGACTGATTGCCAGGAGTGTAAGCTGATTGTCTGCTTTTCCTGTTCGTCTGCTAGCAGCTATTTGGGAGGTTCCAGTTCGGGAGTTGGAGTGCTATTTTGTATCCAGTTCGGGAGTTTGGTGTTCTGCAGTAGCTGTGCCTGTATCTCTGGAAAGGGGGCCGATCGCCTAAACGTTTTTTACCCCTTGTGTGCAAAACGGTCCGTTACATAATGATACTCCTATTCTTATCAGAAACATGTTAAATATGGTCCTTGGAATGTGTAACCATGATATTCCACCCATAATTCACATATAAAAAATTATGGGTGGAATATCATGTTTACACATTCCAAGGAACTTCATTCCAATATAGAAAAATAATTATACCCATGACCCCATCAGGAATAGGTTAAATATGTTCCTTGTAATGTGAAACCATGATATTCCACTCAATCTCCATATAGAAAAATAGTATACCCATGCTTCCATCAGAAACAGGTTAACCCCTTAGTGACCAGGCTGTTTTTAAATTTTCTTACCGTTGGGACCAGGGCTCTTTTTACATTTCTGTGGTGTTTGTGTTTAGTTGTAATTTTCCTCTTACTTATTTACTGTACCCATATTATATACTGTTTTTCTCGCCATTAAATGGTCTTTCTAAAGATACCATTATTTTCATCATATCATATAATTTACTATAAAAATAATTATAAAATATGCTGAAAAAAATTTCAAAACAAAACACACTTTTTTATAACTTTGACCCCCAAAATCTGTTACGCATCTGCAACTGCCAAAAAACACTCATACTAAATATTTTCTAAATTTGGTCCTGAGTATAGAAATGCCCAATGTTAGCATGTTCTTAGCTTTTTTTGGAAAGTTATAGGATTATAAGCACAAGTAGCACTTTGCTATTTCTAAACCAATTTTTTTCAAAATTAACGCATGTTACATTGTAACACTGATATCTGCCAGGAATCTATAGATATAAAGATGCATCGATTATTGTTACATTACCAGTGTTAAGTTCCCCAAACTCTTTGAACAGTGGTAATATTATATTCCAGAGATGCGGTTGGTCCAATCGCTCCGTGTTCGTCTTAATTAATCAAGTCATCCTAACCTTGTGCGGTCAGCTATTTTATGATGTGTTAACATTGGTGTCTGAGTCTTTGACAGGGTAAGGCTGGGTAAACATTATATCTTAAATTAATAATGAAAAGGCTTATGATTTCGTCAAGTAGAGGGTTATTCCGGCTCCCCATTATCTCAACTGCTTTTTGAAATATTCATTATATTAGGAGTAATGTTTTAATTGTGGTCTAGGCTTCCTAATGTAAATTCTGTGCGCTTTTTAAATTTTTTGTGTTGGTTGTGGTGCCGTACAATTTGCCTCTGTAAGCAGCTGTATTTCACTGTATTTTGGTGTACATCATTGTGCTTAAACTTTGTTATAGCGGCAGTTTGGCTTGGTTACCACGTCTGGGCTTGTGTGTCTTGCGTGTCTGAGGTTATATGTCTCATGCTTAGATTTTCTGTGTGCGTTTGTTGGTGTTTAGTTTTAGGCCTTGTGGGTATCGGGGCTCCGTGCATCATTGAGAGAATGGGCTTTCGGAGTCTTTATGTCTTCCTTGGGTTGACGATAGCCTTCCCAATGTTGGTATCTGCGTGTTTTGTGTATCTAAGGTTAAATCTGTCCTTTTGTTTTTCCCTACCTCCTCCTCCTCCTCGTTCCCCCCCCGTCTCCTTTGCTAAGGTGGAGTGTTTAGGGTCCTCATGGCTGGTGTGGGTCCTGGCTCCAAGGGAGTGTGTCTGTTTTCACTGTGTCAGTGCCCGGTCTCCTGTTGTCCCCTCTCCGTCCTTGTCTGCCTCCTCACTCGTGTGATTTGGGTAGTCTTTATGTCTCTGGTTTCGCTCTCGTCTCCAAAGAGGGTTTTTTTCCGTGCCGCTGTGCTTTTTGTCATTTATATCTGTCCATCTTTTTGTTCTTGTTTGGGATGTATGTGCAAAGGGTGTAGTGTGCTGTCTTTATCCATAGTAGTCAGTGGTTCCCCTCTCTTTTGTCCCCTCTCTGGTGTCCTAGTGTCTGGTGTTGGTTTGGTCTAGTAGTGGGAATCGGTCGTCGTGTCTTTTGAGTGTTCTAAATGAGTCTGCGGTCTTGCAGGGAGGGGGAGAGGTTAGGAAGGTCGGGGGAAGAAGTGGCAGGTGTGCATGAGCTTTCGTCGCTGCGTTAGCATCCACCCTCCGTGCGCCAGCTCGTGACGTCTTCTCGGCCATGAAGTCCATCCACGGGAACCATGTCAAAGCGCATTTGTCTGATTGTCCCTGCAGGGAGGCTGTCATCATTTCCATGCTGTAGATACTTTCCACCCTGTTGACCCACTGTTGGAAGGTGGGTACCGTTGTGCTTTTCCAGTGTGTCGGTATAAGTGTTTTGCTGCTGTGAGCAGGTGTATGGTGAGTCCCTTTTTATACCTCTTCAGTGGTATTTGCATGTGGTTAAGCAGCATCGCCAGTTGTTGTAGTGGGAGGTCTGCGTCAGTGATTTCTCTGATCGTGTGGTGAATCAACCGCCAGAATGGTGCAATGAGTGGGCACGTCCACCAAATGTGGAGACCCGTGCCTGTTTCCGTTCCACATCTCCAGCATTCACCGGGTATCGACTCGTGTACATGCCGGAGGATGTCTGGGGTCCTGTACCAGTTTGTCAATATTTTATAATTACATTCTTGGTATTTAGAGCTTATGTTCCCCCTATGTGTCAGCTGGAAGATCTTATCCCATTCGGGATCCGTGAGTTCTATTCCTGTCTCTTTCTCCCAGCGCTCTGTGAAGCCCAGTGGGCTCCTGTCTCTGTTTTTCTGAAGCATGGCGTACAGCGTTGATACGCCATGCAGGAGGTGCTGCCTGGCCGTGCATAGTTGTTACAGTTGTTACAACGATCGGTGTATGTGGTCTTTTCCTGTTAAGGTGGCGTAGTATGTTCTTAGCTGGTAGTAGAGAAATTCATTTAGTCTTGTCGGTCTGTGGTCTAGCATCAGTTCTGTCAGGGTTTTGAGTTTAGATTCAGTGCACCATTGGTGTAAGTATGTCCAGTCTGATGCCTGAAAGTTCTTCAGGGCGGCAGGATTGAGTCCACCCTCCAGTCTTGGGTTGTTGGTTATGGGAGTGAGGGGGTTGGGGGATGTGGTGAGTTGTTTGGTGTATCTTATCCAGCACCAGACCCTCAGTGTGGAGCCGATCATCAGGTTTCCTGTGCGCATGTCTCCGATATCGCCAGTTGTTGTAGTGGGAGGTCTGCGTCAGTGATTTCTCTGATCGTGTGGTGAATCAACCGCCAGAATGGTGCAATGAGTGGGCACGTCCACCAAATGTGGAGACCCGTGCCTGTTTCCGTTCCACATCTCCAGCATTCACCGGGTATCGACTCGTGTACATGCCGGAGGATGTCCGGGGTCCTGTACCAGTTTGTCAATATTTTATAATTACATTCTTGGTATTTAGAGCTTATGTTCCCCCTATGTGTCAGCTGGAAGATCTTATCCCATTCGGGATCCGTGAGTTCTATTCCTGTCTCTTTCTCCCAGCGCTCTGTGAAGCCCAGTGGGCTCCTGTCTCTGTTTTTCTGAAGCATGGCGTACAGCGTTGATACGCCATGCAGGAGGTGCTGCCTGGCCGTGCATAGTTGTTACAGTTGTTACAACGATCGGTGTATGTGGTCTTTTCCTGTTAAGGTGGCGTAGTATGTTCTTAGCTGGTAGTAGAGAAATTCATTTAGTCTTGTCGGTCTGTGGTCTAGCATCAGTTCTGTCAGGGTTTTGAGTTTAGATTCAGTGCACCATTGGTGTAAGTATGTCCAGTCTGATGCCTGAAAGTTCTTCAGGGTGGCAGGATTGAGTCCACCCTCCAGTCTTGGGTTGTTGGTTATGGGAGTGAGGGGGTTGGGGGATGTGGTGAGTTGTTTGGTGTATCTTATCCAGCACCAGACCCTTAGTGTGGAGCCGATCATCAGGTTTCCTGTGCGCATGTCTCCGATCGCGGCTCCTCCTAGCCACAGCAAGGAGGGGATTTTCCCGAGCGCCTGCTGTATCTCCATATCCACCCATTGTTTGGTGGCCGGGCATGCTTGCCTGTCGACCAGTCAGTGTAGGTGGGTCGACTGGTAGTATGTGAGTACCGATGGCAGTCCTGCTCCTCCTGCGTTCTTCGGTCGCTCCAAGATCCTCCTTTGGATATGTGTGGGTCGCTGATTCCAGACAAACTGTCGTATATTGGTTGTTAGCGTCTGGAAGAACATTTGCGGGATGGTCGTAGGCAGCATCTGGAACAAGTATAGGATTTGGGGCATTACGTTCATCTTAATTGCATTGATCCGACCGAATCATGAGATGTACTGGGATGTCCATTTTTTAAGGTCCTGTTGCAGGGTCGCGAGGAGGGGCGCGAAGTTCAGTTGGTATATGTGCATGAGTTCCTTTGGTAGCCAGATTCCCAAGTATCGGAGTTTCGTTGCACAGATCCTGAATGGAAAGTGTGTTTGGAGTTGTTGCTTTATGGCGGCATCTCATGCCAACAGCATAGCTTCTGATTTAGTGTTAGGTTGGATACTTCGTTGTACTCCTTGAATGCCTTCAATAAGTTCGGGATTGAGACTCTAGGTTGGTCTAAGAAGAAGAGCATGTCATCCGCATAGGCCGCTACCCGATGTTCTACCCGGCCCATGCGGAAACCCGTAATGCCCCCGTCTCGTTTGACCGCCTCCAGAAAGGGTTCTAGAGTGAGGGCAAACAGGAGGGGTGACAGGGGACAGCCTTGCCTTGTGCTGTTGCAGATATTAAACGGTTCAGTAAGTGCGCCATTTACTCTTATACGTGCCATAGGTGTTGTGTACAGTGCAGCCACCCAGGTTCGTAGGTACGGTCTGAACCCCATGTGCCGTAGGGATTCAGATAGGAATGTCCAATCCATGCGGTCGAACGCCTTTTCGGCATCCATGGAAAGAAGCACCATTTCTCGTTTGCTAGCTGTGGCCGTGTGGATCACATTAAGGGCCCGGATTGTATTGTCCCGGGCCTCCCTCCCAGGTATAAAACCGACCTTGTCTGGGAATATTAAGTCAGGTAGCAACCGGGCAACTCTGAGCGCCAGGGCCTTGGTGAAGATTTTCAGGTCGGCATTCAGTAACGAAATTGGTCTGAAGCTGGCACAGTTAGTGGGGTCCTTACCTTCCTTCGGGATGATCGTGACGGTCGCCTGTTCGTAGCGAGTTGAATCCTTCTAAAAGTCTTGGTAGAAGGATCTCCTTGAAGGTGCATATGTATGATATGGGCAAGCCATCCGGGCCGGGTGCTCTGTGGGGCTTGGTTACTTTCAGCGCGCATGCCAGCTCTTCGCTCATCAGGGGTTGGTCTAGTTCGGCTTCTTGTTCTGGGGTAAGCTTGTGGGCTACATGGCTGTCAAGATAAGTGGTAATTCGCTCCTGGTGATGTCATGTTGCCGTACCCGATCAGTTTTGTGTTTGGTCGTACAGTGCCGCATAGTACTCGTGAAATGCGTTCAGGATGCCTTCGGGGAGACGTGTGACTTCTCGTCCCTGCGGGCAGATTTTATGGATGTGTTGAGTCCTCCGTTGCTCTCCTGTAGCATTTTTGCCAGCAGTCTGCCACTCTTATTAGAGTGCGCGTAGAAGAACCTGGATTTCTTTCGCGCGGTAAGCAACAGTCCCTGTAAGAGTATGTTTCAGAGTTATCTGCGAGTCTCATTAAGGGGGAAATAGGTCCCTTCGTCTAGTGTGCATTTATGTTCCTGTTCCAGTTCGGCGACTCATTTAGACAGGTGGATCGTACGTGCGTTACTGTCTTTCTTGTGCCTGGTGCTAACTGCTATGAGATGTCCTCGGATGACACACTTATGTGCCTCCCATAGCGTAAGTGGTGTGATGTCTGGGGTGTCATTCATTGTGAAATATGGGGTCAATGTGTGTGCCGCCGTGTTAATGAGTTCGGAGTCATCCAGGAGGGTCTCATTAAGTTTCCATTGTCTTTCTCTGGGCTTGAAGAGTGGGGAGCTCGTATGCACTAACACTGGTGCATGGTTGGATTGTTCCATCGTCCCTATGTCGGTTCCATGTAGTAGTGTCAGATATTCTTGTGCGAGGAATATGTAATCTATACGGCTGTAATGTGCGTCGACGGCTGAGTAATAGGTGTAGTCCCGGTCTTCTGAATGACTCGCCCTCCAGCAGTCCACCAGCCCCGTCTTGTGCAGGGACCGGAGCGCCGCCCGTAGGCGGTGTGCGGGGACCGCGCTGTGTCCCCTGGAGGTGTCCAGACGAGGGTCAAGCGGTAGTTGCAGGTATCCGGCGACCACCAGCAAGCCCTCCTTGAAGCTCCCCAGTTTGGCCAGCGTTCGGCTAATGAAGATATTCTGTTTTCTATTGGGGCTGTACAGGCAAGCAAAGGTATAGGTGTGGTCCGTGACGGTGCCCTTAAGAAATAGGTATCATCTATTAGGGTCTGCCTGTGTCGCCGTGCATTGGAACGGCATCGTGTGTGCAAATAGTATCACCACTGCTTTCTTGGCCCAAGGGTGGTTTGCGTAGTATCCTGTCGGGAAGCAACAGTTATCAAGCTTCAGTGCGTCACTGTTCCTGAAATGTGTCTCCTGCAGCAACGCCACGGAAGCCCTCGTGGTCCACAACTGCCTCATTAATTGGGAGCGCTTTTCAGGGATGTTGAGACCCCTAACATTGTTGGACCAGTATGTCAGCCGGGCAGGGGTATAGCCCCTCGACCCACCACGGCACGAGTGGGATGGGGAAGAAGAGAAAAAAAAAATTAGAAGGGGGGGAGGGGTTGTGGGTAGTGATGTCCCGAACGGTTCGCTGGCGAATAGTTCCTGGCGAACATATGTGCTGTTCGGTCCGCCCCCTATTCGTCATCATTGAGTAAACTTTGACCCTGTACCTCACAGTCAGAAGACACATTCCAGCCTCCCTCCCAGACCCTCCCACCTCCTGGACAGCATCCATTTTACATTCATTGTGAAGCTGCATTCTTAGTGAGAGGAGGAACAGTGTAGCTGCTGCTGATTTGATAGGAAAATTTGCTAGG
>OW240914.1:241651082-241666035 GCA_933207985.1 Pelobates cultripes
CTAGTGTATTCAGTGTCCACTACAGTCCTGAAGGACTCATCTGATCTCTCTGACCTCACTACCCCGCACACCCTCAGCCTCACTACCCCCAACACCACCCTCGGCCTCACAACACCACCCTCAGAGTCACCACCCCAAGCCTCATTACCCCCACACCATCCTCAGCCTCACCAGCCCCCACACCCTCAGCCTCACTACCCCCCCAACCTCAGGATCACCACCCCCAACACCACCCTCAGCCTCACTACCCTCACACCACCCTCAGGATCACCAGCCCCCACACCACAATCAGCCTCACTACCCCCCACACCCTCAGCCTCACCACCCCCCACACCACCCTTGATACCGGAGAAACTGACGGAAGCAAAGCACAGAGGGATGGACACAGGTTTCTTCAGGAAGGAAGAGATTCTTTATTGGATCACCGATCGGGACTCAGAGGGACTAATGTCACCAAAAATACAGCCAGTTCTGAGCCCTGAACAATAGTGCAGGCTCCCTATATAGGCACATAACTCCTCCCATTAATAGCTACACCCACATATACCTTTAACCAATCAATGAGCAGACTATAGACTTGTACATCTAGTCAAACCACATGGCTCATCCAAGACAAAGGAAATAAGTGCAATTTCAGTTCCTGCACATGCTCAGTACACTGATGACAGTATCCTAGCTACATGTAGCTAACCAACTGACACAACATACACATATGCCACATGGAGATTTTGGCCTACTAAATTTTAACCATGCTGGAATCCCATCACATTCCCCCCTTTGATGCCTCTTGATATTTTACAATTACTTGAGGCATCACTTAACCTTGGTTTGCATACACCACAAGTTACCTTTGAACCAGACCAGACTTATCCTATGATGTGAATCTTCAACACTCGCCTTCCTGCATTGGTTCTCCCTGATCTAGAGCCTTATATTTATAAATTGCCATTATCTGTGCAGCAGCCTTCCTCTCTGCTATATTTTCTATCAGGCTTTGCACAGACCTAACTACTAAGGGTATAAGACACGGCAGGAGTAGAGACAACATTAAAATCAGTAGGACTCCACCTACCACTGCCTTAAGCCCTCCAAACCACTCATACCAGCTACCAAACCAACTACTTGGATTGTACCCTTTCCATACCTGAGTAGGCACATGCGCTAGTTTAACCATGTGGCTTGTAAGTTCAGCTATTGCTTGCCCTTCGTCATCTATTTGAAGACAGCAATTGCTCAGGTTAAACTTCCCACATACACCTCCCTCTACTGCCAAAAGATAATCCAAGGCTAATCTATTTTTGTAAACTGCTGTCCTCATCCTGGTATTATGCTTCGCTAGAAGATTGAGCGCTTGTGATGTCTCGTTAGTAATGATCTCAACCACCGCCTGTAACCTTATAATGCGGTTGAGCATATAAATAGGGGTTCTATAACCAAAGGTACCATCCTCTGCCCACGTGGCTGGCCCATAATAATCTATAATACGCTGGGAAGGCCATTCATTATCTTCCCAGGCACCTATCTCTATGGGTCCCCTTTTCTTCCTATGATTCACATCATACACTTTAACACCTAAAGTCTCACCTGTTTCAATAGGCAACAAGAAGAAAGATGGCTTTGGCATACCTAATACACATGCCCCTTCCCAATCTTGTGGTAACTCCGAATAGGCCTTCTTACCACAGATCCAGTACAAATTCGCTGGGGCTCTCCAGTTAGATGTGATGGATAGATCAAACCATACGTCCTTTAAATTGGCATATCTTGCAAACGGGTTAGATGGTTCTGAGACATTTGAAGCTGACCACCAAGTAGTATTTTTAGTATTAACATTATAGGCTTTTTTGTCCCAAGCACGTTAGCTCACCTACAGACGTGTTATACATTGTCCCTTTCCTGGCTATACAAACATGACCTATAATGGAGGTTTTTAACCACCATTCCAATTTACTTCTAGTACTTACTTGATGATCAGACTGGAAAGGTATCTGTTGTTCATATGTCTCAGAGCCAGGGTACCATATTTCCTTTGCCTCCCATGGCCACTGGTCTCCCATGTTAGTACCTCCACACACATAGCAATTAGTTACATTAAGACTACCTGCAATACCCTCAGCCAAATCAATAAATAGGTTGTTAACATTATGGGGAATTTTATCCTCAGTACTCATCTCCTCATAGAAGGAATGAGAAACCTGATGAGTTTGAGTTGCCACTGTCTCAGTTTCAAGACCTACATATATTATTGTTCCTGAATTTACTCCTGTGCCATATATTTGGAACCCAAACAGACCTCCAAACCTGTCAATAAAGTACTGCAGATTGGAAATGGTCATGTGAACGGGGTTACACACATAGTTTTACAGTATGGTGTGGTAGGCAACCTTTGGATAATCATATCTTGATCCACTGTTTTTCCCAGGTTGCCCAACCTACACATGACCAATAGGGGCAGAAGTTAGTCTCTATTTGGGCAATCAGGATCAGTAGATCTTTTACTGGGACATAAGTATTTATCATTAAACCCATAAGTTCGTTCCCATTTAAGATTACCACATACATTCCAAAGTCTTCCACTACCCGAAATCGCCTTACATGCATCAAATAGTAGAATACCCGCGGAATGTATGGTGCTTATCACAGTCCTATTTATTAATGTCCCCTGGGAGTTACTATTCCGAATTACCAACCAAATTGTACGGGGTTGGAAATGGGGATCAAAACATTTAGACTCTCCTGATATTGGCTTGCACACACTATAATCAATATCCAAATATCTACATTTAGATACAGATCCCTTACATTCATACTGTGAGTGCCAGATGAAAGTTTGGGATATTTGGTTACCTGTTTTAGTAGTCTTAATGCAACTATCGCAATTCGGTATGTCTATACTCCTACCTTCCTGAAAAATCATAAAAATACTAAGACACAATAAAACACATTATTCCTGAAATCCTCATTTTTCTTCAACCGTGCGATGGCCTCTCAGCTTCCCGATTGTGAGGGCTGCAAGGATGTTGTTCTTCTGATCCTCACTTTCCTTCACAGAGATCCCTTCAAGATACTCTGGCTATGACACGTAGGCAGGTGGTCAGGCTTTATTATGGCCGTCAAAACACCTACTTGATGATCTTTGTAGACTTTTAATTAGAATGTCTCGATATCCCCTCGTCACTCCGACTGAGTTGCACGCTTCAACCGGGTCCTGCAAGGATTCTCAGGATCTGGAGTAGTTTGCCAAGAGTCTGCTGCTGGTTTAACCTTAGAATGATGAATCCAAGGAGTCACTTCCGCCACCTTTACAGCTGTTGGGGTAGATAAAAGAACAACATACAAAGGCTAACAGGATACACCCCGAGCTTTAACTCAATATGTATTGGTGGGATATTACGAGCAAGTCCTGGAGGATTATTTTCTTCCCATACTTCTGGAATGTCAAGTAAGGATTCATCACTCTTAGGGTTAACACTTGTCACTATGGAATAGAAGCGTCATTCTTCTTCCCTCGGCACCGATATCACCATTATGCCTGGTAATCCCTTAAACTTCAGAGATGTTAATCCATTAGGTAAAAGGTTATCTGAGTTTAAAGCTTCGATAATAGATCTCGTCCTAAAAGTTGAATCGGACACTCTGGCATATATAGGAACTAATGCTTCACCACAGAATGTTCAGCACCTGTGTCGATCATGAAAGAACTTCTCTTTCCCCCTATTGCTACATCGACCATAGGCTCCGCTCGACCAAGTGGGATGGAGCCCAGTCGGTATCAATAGTCTTCCATGATAGTGTCAGCCAGACCCACAAAATCTCTATCCTCTCTTTCTCTAGGTCTCTGCGTGGGTGGATAGTATCTGTCTCCTTGAACACTTCCTCTACTATTCCCACCATTCCCTCTAAAACTTCCTCTTACTCTATAACTACCACTATAACCTCCTCGTACCCTTCTCTCTCCTTGTCTATCACCTTCATACTGCTCTCTCTGTGGACACTCACTCTTCCAATGTCCCTCCTTTCTACAATACGCACATTAATTCCTACTTAAAGGTCCCTTGCTCAGCCTATTCTCGTCTCCTCTATTCACTTCCCTGTCTTTCTACACTTAAGATAGCTACCGCTAGCATATCTGCCTTTTTCCTCATTTTACGTTCTTCCTCCATCTCCCTATTCATATATACTGTATTTGCAATCTCCATTAGCTGTATTATGGACATCCCTACAAATCCCTCTAATTTTCTTTAATTTCCTTTTACTATCACCTTGGGCCTGGCTGACAAATGCTGAGTCTATCATTCGGAAGTTTTCAGGGCCTCTGGATTAAAGGGAGTATACAACCTATTTGACTCAAGCAGTGTCTAATATGGGACTTCGGCAAGGCTGCTCAATAATAGGTTCCAGTCTACGGGTAGTAAGATAAGTGTAAGGGGGTGAGCTAATTTTATTAGTCGGCATTTGGTGGATGAAAAAAAACGTTTTTGTTTAAAGTGTTAAACCAAAAACCTACCAGTAGGTGTCACCAGAGGGTAATTGTATCAAAATAATCTTTATGGGTCTAATAAGAAAACTCAACTTTTAATATATTTATACATAAAATAAAACCTTATAGCAATAAATATATTAAAATAGGGTAAACAATCCTACATCTATCTGTTATAAACAATGTATTATCAATGTAACTCCCGAAGATGGCCAGTAGGTGGCTTAGAGTGCCTCCCTAAAGTCAAATGAAACAAATAGACTTTAATTAATTATGTCCTATTTTATTATTACTTATTTTAATCAATGTCCACCCTGCTAGCTAGGCTTGATTAAATCTTTAGTTCTAAGGTAAATTAAACATTTCAGTTTGTAGTTTAGTAAAAGGGGACATTTTGGACAAAGCTGGGAGGGGCCCATCCAGTAACTAAAAAAACCAATATACCATCTGATACCATTGATCATTGATTAGGGGGAGGGGTAGTACAGAAATACAAGAGTTTGAAACACAGGAACAGATAGGTATGTGGGTAGGCGGGGACAGTAGAGCAGGGGAGTGCAAATACTGATTATACCAGCCAGAAATGGGCGTGGCTAATCTGGCTCTGGAGGATGTTTGGGGGGTTGGTAATCAGATGCCAGGGGGGGAGGGGATGTCCAAAGCAGTTGTAATTAAGTCCTTAGTTCTGACCACCATGTGGCTACATTGTTTCCCATATGACACAGTTTAATTCACCAAGGCAACAATCAGTTTCCAACAGTCAATTTATAGAAACTGATCATAGAATTCCAGCCTACTAGTTACAGCCACATGTACACTCTGCACTAAATTTAAGTGAAGACTGCTACATGGAGGCCATGTGGCCACCAGGACAAGCTACTCCCTACTTTTTTTTTTTTTTTAAACATACAAGACAAAAGACTAACAGCCAAGTGAATCAGATTATTTCAACAGAACGTCTGATTCAAAAAGCTGTACAAATATACACACAATTTCAACAGTCACACCAATCTCCTTATCACCAGCAACACATTAGCGGTCACTGAGCCCAAACACACACACACAGGATCTCCACATGCTCAGCAATATCACGGCGTCGCACACCGCGAGAATTAAATCAAAAACCCACCAAAAGACTATACACTTATCAGTATGGCTTTATTATTCAAACCATACAACTATCCACGCTATTAATCCATATAGAAAACTAACCCGATCACATAACATTTCAACAAATTCATCTCTACAATTATCTGTACTATAAATCAACTTTTTATTTAACCAACTATATCACATTCTAGTAACCTCATCTTTACAGTCAGTGGTTATGGGTACAGTTAGTAAAAGTGGATTTATAATACAGTTTTAAAGTCACAGATCAGTTATTAACAGTTATGGTATTATACATATATAACATAAAACAGCAATTGTTAGTAATTTTTACACAATGTCAGTGGTTATGGTACATGTCAGTAGTTATGATACCGTGCGCTATTTTACAGTTATACACACAATTTACACTCCCACTAGACAGCAGAGCTCTAACTTTCTAGTAGGACATACAAGTTAACCAATTCACCAACTACAATATATTTAACAACATTTACAATAATCCCAACTAAACTATTGGCCAGTACCTTGAATAGACTACCTAAAACTATATACACCCGTTTTGGTTAGCCACACTGCCCAAGCACCACATATAGCGAACTAGAGGGCAGAATTTACAAAATTGCCCTTCTAGTCCATTTACTCTATCAAAAGTCTAGTGGGTTCCAAATTTACACGCCTTCCCACTTAGCCAAGATAGGTTGAGAGCTAGCGAACCGAATTTACACAGGCGCCGCTTAGTCTCCCGGTCCCTCCGACCTAGCGAACGTAATATACACCCTAGAGCGCTAGTCTAGACAAGACACCGGTGTCCGGCTAGGGCTATTTACACAGGACCCCGCCTGACTAACCAGATCAAACGGTCTTACTAAAGAGCGTTCGATCGAGCGGTGCGCCTTAGCTCCTTCCCTCCGACAGAGGGGGCAGATTCCATACACAGATTTAAACCCCTTTTGGGCCTACCGCACAATCGGTATACCCCTAGTGGGTCTGCCGTCTAAAACAGCAGTTGTCTTACCTCCTCGTTCCTGAACCTGAGTTCACACTCATCGACGGGGACACCCCAGCACTTCTCACGTAGAGGCCGATGATCTCCTGGACAACAGACCAGTGGCGCCGAGACGAAGGGAGGTCCACGCAGAAGTTCAGGGGTGCAGCCGTAGAGAACGTGGGCAAAGATAGACCGTCTCACGCCTCTGCCTCTCAGCTACCGTTGAACGATGAGCTTCCCGGCCAATGCACCAAATGATACCAGAGAAACTGACGGAAGCAAAGCACAGAGGGATGGACACAGGTTTCTTCAGGAAGGAAGAGATTCTTTATTGGATCACCGATCGGGACTCAGAGGGACTAATGTCACCAAAAATACAGCAAGTTCTGAGCCCTGAACAATAGTGCAGGCTCCCTATATAGGCACATAACTCCTCCCATTAATAGCTACACCCACATATACCTTTAACCAATCAATGAGCAGACTATAGACTTGTACATCTAGTCAAACCACATGGCTCATCCAAGACAAAGGAAATAAGTGCAATTTCATTTCCTGCATTCCTGCACATGCTCAGTACACTGATGACAGTATCCTAGCTACATGTAGCTAACCAACTGACACAACATACACATATGCCACATGGAGATTTTGGCCTACTAAATTTTAACCATGCTGGAATCCCATCACACCCTCAGCCTCACTACCCCCCACACCCTCAGCATCACCACCCCCCACACCACCCTCACTACCCCCCACACCCTCAGCATCACCACCCTCAGCCTCACTAACCCCCACACACCCTCACTCACCTAAACCTTCTGTAGCATCACCTCACCCCCCACACCACCCCTCACTACCCCCACAATTTCTGTACCCCACACACACACACCACCACCCTCAGCATCACCACCTCAGCCCTCACTACCCCCACACCACCCCCAGCCTCACTACCCCCCCACACCACTTAGCCTCACTCACCCCCCACACCAGCATCACACCCCACACCCTCAGCCCCATTACCCCACACCACCCTCATATATCACCAATCTCTAAGCCTCACCACACCTCTGTAGCCTCACTCCACCCCCAGCCTCACTAACCCCCACACCACCTCAGCCTCACACTACCCCCCCACACCACCCTCAGCATCACACCCCCACACCCTCAGCATCACCACCCTCAGCCTCACTCACCCCCACACCACCCCAGCTCACCACCCTCCACCACCCCCCAGCCTCCTCACTCAACCCCCACACCACCTCAGCCTCACCACCTCCCCACACCCTCAGTATCACCACCCCCACACCACCCTCAGCATCACCACCCCCACACCACCCTCACTCACCCCCACACTCTCACATCACCACCCCACAATCTACCCTCAGCCTCACTACCCCCACACCACCCCTCAGCATCACCACCTCACACCAATCTCTCACTAGCCCCACACCCTCAGCCTCACTACCCCCCACCACGCTCAGCCTCATTACCCCCCAAACCCTCAGCATCACCACCCCCCACACCCTCAGCATCACCACCCCCCACACCACCCTCAGCCTCACTATCCCCCTGTTACGGTTGCCTCCAGGCTGGCTGGAAGTTGGACCATAGAAAAGGATGCTCCTAGCGCTCACCAAAGGACCATCAGCAGCATAGACACCATAACTACTGCGTAGCCACCATAAGTACTGCAGACTCCACGAACCACCGCTGCTGGGCTGGTATCTCACCGTCTGCTCTGTGCCCTGGACCCACGACCAGGCTCCAGGTTCCATGACCGGTGTATAGTTGCCATATGGGCAGTCGGACTCCAGGACAACCCTCCCACATACCTAACCCAATAACTCACTGACACAAAGGTATATGGGAAAATTTGTCCACAGCTTTATTTAACCCCTTAAGGACCGAGGACGGTTCAAGACCGTCATCGGCATTTTTGCGTTGCCGACCGATGACGGTCCTGAACCGTCCTAACGGTCAGAGCTACTTACCTAATCGCCGTCGTTCCCCCGGCGGCGATCAGCATGGCTCCGGTTGTGGGGAGACTGCCTGCAGCCCAGACAGTCTCCCCATGGCAGATTAGGACCCCTGTGGCCATGTGATCGCTTAACACAGCGATCACATGGTCACAATAGGTGTCCTAGTGTCTGCCTGCAGGGGGACTGTCTGTGCTAACAGGCAGTCTCCCTGCTAGTGTAAAATCAAAAAAAAAATAACTGTTAATGTTAATAAAAAATAAATAAATAATTATATATGTGTATATATGATATATAGACATATATTATATCTATATAATATATGTCTATATATTATATATATATAATGTCATACTAAGTGTATTTTTATATTAATATGTACTTATATTAATATAAAAATACACTTATAATTAAATTACACACGTATATATATAATATATATAATAACTATATATATTGTATATATATATTATTATAAAATATAAATAATAAGTAATTTAAATTAAATAAAAATTTTTAAAAATAATAATAAAAATTTTAAAAAAAATTATATAGCTATATGAAATTTTATTCTAACTGTATTTTAAAATTAATATATATATATTTATATCAAAATACACTTAGAATGAATTTGTATATATATCTATGTATATAAAAATAAATAAAAATAATAAGAAATATACATACGTCCATATACAAAATTACATAAATAATTATATAAATATACACGTAGACTTCAAATATATAAATATGCATATATATTTAAATTCTACGTGCGTATTTATGTAATATTTTTACATAATTCAGTAATTTTATTGATTGCAATTTGAGGGACCTGCCTGCCAACCCAGGCCGAAATTCCAGAGAATTTAATTTGCTAGCACTGTATTTTACCCTGTAACGTTCTACGACACCCTAAAACCTGTACATGGGGGGTACTGTTTTACTCGGGAGACTTTGCTGAACACAAATATTAGTGATTCAAAACAGTAAAACATATCACAGCGATGATATTGTCAGTGAAAGTGACTTTTTTTGCCTTTTTCACACACAAACAGCACTTTTACTGATGATATAATTGTTGTGATACGTTTTCCAGTTTTTAAACACTAATATTTGTGTTCAGCGATGTCTCCCGAGTAAAACAGTACCCCCCATGTACAGGTTTTATAGCATTTTTGAAAGTTACAAGGTCAAATATAAGGGTCAAATATTTTTACATTGAAAATGGCCAGGTTGGTTACGTTGCCTTTGAGAGCGTATGGTAGCCCAGGAATGAGAATTACCCCCATGATGGCATACCATTTGCAAAAGAAGACAACCCAAGGTATTGCAAATGGGGTATGTCCAGTCTTTTTTAGTAACCACTTGGTCACAAACACTGGCCAAAATTAGCGTTCAATTTAGTTTTTTTACTTTTTTCACACACAAACAAATATGAATGCTTACTTTGGCCAGTGTTTTCGACTAAGTGGCTACTAAAAAAGACTGGACATACCCCATATTGAATACCCTGGGTTGTCTACTTTAAAAAAAATATGTACATGTGGGTGTTATTCAGAGATTTATGACAGATAATAGTGTTACAATGTCACTATTGATAAATTTTAAAAATGTATGTTTTGAAACCGCAATATCCTACTTGTACCTATAGCCCTATAACATGCAAAAAAAAAGCAAAAAAGCACGTAAACACTAGGTATTTTTAAACTCAGGACAAAATTTTGAATCTATTTAGCAGTTTTTTTCATTCGCTTTTGTAGATGAGTAAAAGATTTTTCAAGTAAAAGTCAAAAAACATGTATTTTTTTCAATTTTTCATCAGATTTTTTTTAAATTAAAATACATGAGATTATATAAATAATGGTATGTAAAGAAAGCCCCTTTTGTCCTGAAAAAAACAATATATAATTTGTATGGGAACAGTAAATGAGAAAGCGGAAAATTACAGCCAAACACAAACACCACAAAAGTGTAAAAATATGCCTGGTCGCAAATGTACAACATCGCAAAAACAGTCCAGTCCTTAAGGGGTTAAACAATCTTGAATAATAACAATTTATTAATTTCCATATTAATAACCATAGCAATAATAATTTAACAATAAACATGGGTCATTGCCCCCATACTCCGCCCTCGCATCCGAATCCTTCTGTTAATATAACAGGCAATGACCCCCATATAAATAACACATATACATATATATATATATATATATATATAAAACATACATATCAACATATTCCAACATACCAACTTAAAGTGCCAAACATAAATTAACCATGGCAGGGGTATACCCGGATACCCCTGCCCCACCAGATTCTGAGCCACCGACAGGACTCGGAACCTACCAACCATCAATGACCACAGTTTTACGTCTCCATGACGTTCATCCTAGGGAGCCTATTTCTTCTCCTTCAGCTCCCTATCCCGCCACAAGCTCAGACCTTGACTCCTTAAGATGTCTGAGCTCCGCCACCCCGAAGAAAAAGAGCCTTGGTTATGCCATCCTGCCAGCCCAGGGTCAACAGATCCCAACCAACTGCCGAGAGATGGACTCCATCCGAGCGGTAGTACCCCGGCAAACCACCTTCCAACTCGCTGTGTCGTACTACCACACCCCCTAGCTTCCGCACGAAGCTTGCCCTCAAGCTATTCACTTTCTTCCTACACCTGTCAATAGCCTCCGGGTCCCTAGCATGCCGCCACCGCTTCCTAGGGATAATCTCTGACCAGACCAACATCACCCCCGGAAACAGGTCCCTTAAACTGTTAAGGTCCTGCTTCATCCACTTCACCAGCCGCCGCTGCGGAGTGAGGCCCAAGTCGTTGCCCCCCGCATGGAGCACCAGCAGGTCCGGCCGTTGCCCGCCTGCTACCATCCGGAACACCCTTCCGCAGACCTCCCCCCAACAAAAACACCTGTACCCAAACAATTGCACCGCCAACTGGTCCCGATGAAAGCCCAGCTGGTGGGCCTGAGCTCGAGCTGCAGCCCTCCTTTCGGCCCAGAAGACAAATGAATGGCCCACGATCCATGTGACACGGCCTGGGGGAGAGAAGAAAACAGATCGTAACAGCCCCTTTTATACCCAGCCCCCCGGGGTCCTCAAAGGCTACTCCAATAAACCCAAGCGCACATATGAACGGAACCATCTCCCAATCCGTTTCACTATGTCATCCCCCAGACCCAACCGAGCTGCCTCCGTAGCCGCCCCAATGCGAAAGGAGTGTGTACCAAAAGTATCCGCCCTCAATCCCAGCTTTCCCAGGCCAGACCGAAAAACCTTGGTGAACTGGAACCGGGAGAGGGAAGACCCGTCCGCGTGTACCAGCAGCGATCCCCCAACCCCGGCCTTCGTGCCATGTACCCCGCCACTGCGGCCACTGGGCACAAAGCGGAGCCCAGCAGGGCCCGCAGCGTCACATCTCGGCCCTTGCCTAACATGTCCGTCTTGGATTTTGCCAGGTGTACAACCACCTTCCCTTCCAGCACTCGGACCCCCGACACCTGCACCCCCCCTGCCGCAGTCCTCGTGGCACTGACCAACTCCCCTACCCGAAAGGCTCCAAAGAAGGCCAACAGAAACACCGCCTGAAACAACGATGTTTTGAACCTGTCGAAACATATAGTAGGCAATAAACCGACCAGGTCACTCAACACTCGCACCGATACAGGGCGCCAAGTGTCAGGCCGCCTGCGGCCCCGTCGGTACCCCTTCAGTGCCTGCCTGATGACAAAGGCCTTAGTAAGGTCCTCTTCCCCGTGTAGCTTGAACCAGAAAGCCATCGCCGCCATGGACCTGTCAACCACCGCCGGGGACGCCCCCTTCGCCAGAAAATGACAGGTGTACCAGAGGAACGCATCCTTGAGCGATTCCCCCGCCGGCAGGTGGTCCAACTCCTCCCATGACCTTTCCCAGGAGTCCCAGACCTTACTGTAAGCGGCCCATGTGGCCGGCGCCAGCGAAGCCTTCACCAGTCCCCCAAGCAGGTCGCCCCGAGCCGCCAAATCTCGTCTGGGCAAGCCTGTCCCACTTCTTGCGCTTCCGGCGCCACCGTCCGGAATCGTGACCACTGAAAACGAGACAGAGCATCAGCCACATCATTCATGAACCCAGGCACATGGCGTGCACGAAAAAACAACATTCAGCGACATGCACAACAGAACGAAATGACGTAGCAACCTGACCACGGGTTTCGATGCCGCCGATTGGTTATTCACAGCGTGCACCACGGCCATATTGTCCGAGAAAAAGACCACCTTCCAGTCCCGCAGCCTATCCCCCCACAGGGCCAACGCGAAGACCAGCGGGAACAGCTCCAAGAAAGCCAAGTTCCGCATGAGGGGGCTTGTTCGCCACTCCCCCGGCCATCGCTCCGCACACCAACTTCCCCCAAAGTAGGCCCCGAAGCCCACGCTACCAGACGCGTCAGTGAACAGCTCCAGTTCAGCAGCCGACACGCCCTCCTGTCTAAAAATCACCGTCCCATTGAACTCCCGCAGAAAGGTCTCCCATACGGCCAAGTCGGCCCTCATGGCCGACGACACCCGAATGAAGTGACGCGGGGATCGCACCCCTGCCGTTGCTGCCGACAGACTCCGGCTGAACACCCTACCCATTGGGATCACCCTGCACGCAAAATTCAGCATCCCGATCAAAGACTGCAGCTGCCGCAGTGTAACCTTACGGGCTTGAGCCACCGCCGTCACCTCCCCCCTCAGCCGCCGTAACTTTTCCAACGGCACGCGACACTCCCCTTGCAACGTATCTATCTCCAGCCCAAGAAAATTAAGGCACGGAGCCGGCCCTTCCGTTTTGTCCGCCGCCAGAGGGACCCCGAAATGGCCAGCCACCCACTCGACCGTTCTCAGCAAGTGTAGGCAGGCGGGGGAGCCCGCCGGCCCCACGCAGAGAAAATTGTCCAGGTAGTGTACCACAGCACCACTCCCCGCCTCGACCCTGACCACCCATTCAAGAAAGGTACTAAACTTCTCAAAGTAGGAGCATGAGATAGCACAACCCATTGCAAGGCACAAATCCACAAAGTACTCCCCGTCGAAGAAACACCCCAGCAAGTGATGACACGCTGGGTGGACTGGAAGCAGCCGAAACGCCGCTTCAATATCCACCTTAGCCAATAGTGCCCCGTGCCCGGCCCTCCTTACCAGCTCGACCGCCCTGTCGAATGACGCGTAGGAGACCGAGCACAAGTCCTTGTCAATATCATCATTCACCAACTCTCCTTCCGGGTAGGAGAGGTGGTGAATGAGCCTGAATTTCCCCGGTTCCACCATTGGATGAGCCGGGAACGGTCCTGCCATCCTCCCCAATTTGACTTCCTTGCCCAGTTTTTCCCGCACCACACCCGGGAACTCAGCCACCGATTAAAGGTTGCGCCGAACCCCTGTCCCCCCCCGGTTCCGGAAAGGGATAAAGAACCCCTGTCCAAACCCCGCCCGGAGCGCCACGGCATCTGCCCTATTACCGTAGCGGCTTAGCCACGGCTCCATCGCGTCTAGCCTCACCGGGGTTAGGCCCCAGGGCAATCGAAACTCCCCCTCCCCCCCAGCCGCAGTAGGGACTTCGGCGTGCCCTGACTTCCCTTTCTTGAAGCACCGGTTGAGCCCATGAGCGCCTCCGCAGCCCGAACACTCGTGCTTAAAGTGACAGGCGTTTCCCCATTTGCACTTGCCCTCGTTAAAGAGCCAGCAGAAGCCCTTTTGCATGGCGCCCGATGAGGCGGACTTCCCCTTTGCGCCAGCTGTGGGCTGAAAGGGCTGCGCTTTCTGCGCCATCATCAGCTTCATCCAGATAGGCAGGTCCATTTGATCCCACCACATACCCGGATTAGCCGCCAAACGCTGCCGGAATTGCTCGTCGTACCGCCACCATGCCAGTCCGCCATAGGTGCGGTATGCCTCCCAAATGCCATCCAAATAACAAAATAGTGAGGAGCACAGGCCTGGCAATTTCTCGCCCAGAACACTGGCCAACACGCAAAACGCCCTCAGCCAGTTACCGAAAGACTTAGGAATCTTACGATACCGCTTCTTTTTCTCTTCCTCCTCCTTCTTCTCGTCTTTTTTATCGTCCTCCTTGAGATCGATAAAATCCTCCAAAGGGAGAAGAGATAAGATCTTGCAGAAGTCACCCTTCCAGATTTTTTCCTTCACCTCCTGTTTGAGGTGGACCCCCAGCGGACCCGCAAACGACACATATGCGTGTTGCCTGGCCGCATCAGGAACCACCCCCCCAGTCAACTCAACCCGCTCACTCGTCGCATCCGCCCCGGTAACCGTCGTCGCAGTGTCCCCACCCGAACTCTGCTCCGCGGAGGGAATCTCACTCAGGCCCGCCACCCCGGCCCCCTGAGCCCAGACCTGACCCA
>OW240914.1:241666135-241712350 GCA_933207985.1 Pelobates cultripes
TATTTTTGAGGATTAATTTTATTATTGAACAACAACCATGTTCTCAATGAACCCAAAAAACTCATTAATATCAAAGCTGAATATTTTTGGAAGTAGTTTTTAGTTTGTTTTTAGTTATAGCTATGTTAGGGGGATATTTGTGTGTGAAGGTGACTATTACTGTGCATAATTATTAGGCAACTTAACAAAAAACAAATATATACCCATTTCAATTATTTATTATTACCAGTGAAACCAATATAACAGCTCAACATTCACAAATATACATTTCTGACATTCAAAAACAAAACAAAAACAAATCGGTGACCAATATAGCCACCTTTCTTTGCAAGGACACTCAAAAGCCTGCCATCCATGGATTCTGTCAGTGTTTTGATCTGTTCACCATCAACATTGCGTGCAGCAGCAACCACAGCCTCCCAGACACTGTTCAGAGAGGTGTACTGTTTTCCCACCTTGTAAATCTCACATTTGATGATGGACCACAGGTTCTCAATGGGGTTCAGATCAGGTGAACAAGGAGGCCATGTCATTAGATTTTCTTCTTTTATACCCTTTCTTGCCAGCCACGCTGTGGAGTACTTGGACGCGTGTGATGGAGCATTGTCCTGCATGAAAATCATGTTTTTCTTGAAGGATGCAGACTTCTTCCTGTACACTGCTTGAAGAAGGTGTCTTCCAGGAACTGGCAGTAGGACTGGGAGTTGAGCTTGACTCCATCCTCAACCCGAAAAGGCCCCACAAGCTCATCTTTGATGATACCAGCCCAAACCAGTACTCCACCTCCACCTTGCTGGCGTCTGGGTCGGACTGGAGCTCTCTGCCCTTTACCAATCCAGCCAAGGGCCCATCCATCTGGCCCATCAAGACTCACTCTCATTTCATCAGTCCATAAAACCTTAGAAAAATCAGTCTTGAGATATTTCTTGGCCCAGTCTTGACGTTTCAGCTTGTGTGTCTTGTTCAGTGGTGGTTGTCTTTCAGCCTTTCTTACCTTGGCCATGTCTCTGAGTATTGCACACCTTTTGCTTTTGGGCACTCCAGTGATGTTGCAGCTCTGAAATATGGCCAAACTGGTGGCAAGTGGCATCGTGGCAGCTGCACGCTTGACTTTTCTCAGTTCATGGGCAGTTATTTTGCGCCTTGGTTTTTCCACAAGCTTCTTGCGACCCTGTTGACTATTTTGAATGAAACGCTTGATTGTTCGATGATCACGCTTCAGAAGCTTTGCAATTTTAAGAGTGCTGCATCCCTCTGCAAGATATCTCACTATTTTTGACTTTTCTGGGCCTGTCAAGTCCTTCTTTTGACCCATTTTGCCAAAGGAAAGGAAGTTGCCTAATAATTATGCACACCTGATATAGGGTGTTGATGTCGTTAGACCACACCCCTTCTCATTACAGAGATGCACATCACCTAATATGCTTAATTGGTAGTAGGCTTTCGAGCCTATACAGCTTGGAGTAAGACAACATGCATAAAGAGGATCATGTGGTCAAAATACTCATTTGCCTAATAATTCTGCACTCCCTGTATAGTGCAATTAAATAAAATTCCCTTTACTTTCGGCATGGGTTGTCAGGCAGGTCCCGCTAATTGTAATTAATTAAGATACCTAATTATGTAAAAATATTACATAAATATATATGTAGAATTAATACATGTATATATATACGTATGTGAATATATATGTATATATATATATATATATATATATATATATATATAATTTTTTTAAAATATTTTTATTTATATATAGGTATAGTGATATATACGTATATATTTATGTATATAGATATATATATATATATATATATATTATTTCATTCTACGTGTATTTTGATATAAATATATACAATACAGTTAGAACGAAATAACACACATCTATATATTTTTTTAATTATTTATTTTTAATTATTTTTTTTTATTTTATTTTTTAACGTATTTACATATTAAATTTTTTATATTATATATAAATATATATATATAACAATAATTATATATATATTTAATCAATATCAGTCTACGTGTAATTTGATATTAATATATATATACATATATATATATATTAATAGTAAAATACACCTAGACAGTGTATGTGTATATATATATATATATACTAAGATCATATATATATTATATATATATATATATATATATGATCTAAGTATATATTTATTTTTTTTGCACTTTTTAACTTATTTTAATTTTATTTGATTTTATTTCCAGCCAGCAGGGGGACTACCTGTCATTACAGGCAGCCCCCCCTGCTGGCAATGCAGGAGGCAGCTATCCCGGTTATGTGATTGTGAGGTCCTCGCAAGGACCTCACTCTCACATGGCAGTACAGGAAGAGATCTGCTGGGGGGCTCCCTAGAGTCCCAACCCGTCGATAAGCGTACGATGGGATCACGGCGACGGAGTGAAATAAGAAAGACTGGAGGCATTACTATTTCATGGCTGATTAAACGCCTAAAATAGGGCGTAATACTACGCCCTCAGGTCTTAAGGGGTTAATATCTATGTTGAGAACTTGATTGACAAAGAGAGCAGGAGAACCCTACTGTCAGTCAGAATCAGGTTGCACGTTCTCTGTTCTGCAAGCACCAAAAACACTATAACAGTCTGCAATGACTATGATGCTTAGACTGTTCCTCTTATTTAAATATTGAAATGATTTTCTGAGCTGTATGGCTCAGGTGCAAAACATCGGGCACTTCTGGGGCGATCTTATCTGGCAGTCTGGATGTTGCGGTGAGAACCAGGGATTGGGGGGTGGGAGGGAGAGGGCACCTGCAGTGCCAGGAAAACTGATATATGATATATGGCAGGTTGCTTCCACACTGTCATTCTCTGAAGTTCTGCCTATGCATAACACTCAGAACGACAGGCAGATGCGTATTAGGGACTTTAATTTGTGGCTTGGTGAATGGTGTCGGGAGCAAGGATTTGGCTTTATTTCTCATGGTAGCTCTGTTTGGAATGGAGATAAGCTGTACAAAAAAGATGGTTTGCATCTTTCTCAAAAGGGAACAAAATGTTCTCAGTGAGCAGTTCAGAGGTTTTGCTAGGATGTATTTAAACTAGGGGGGGGGGCAAAAGGGTGATAAAACATCAATCCAATTGTCCCCCAAAACAAGGACAGAAGGTGCCTGTAGCAAGTGTGTTAAAAAATGATAAGCTTAGAGGTATGTCTACAAATGCGCGCAGTTTAGGGAATAAGATCCATGAACTTGTGGCAATAATGGCAACTGATAGTGTAAATTTAGTCCCTCCTACTGAGACATGGTATAATGAGAAAAATGACTGGGACATAGCAGTACCAGGGTACTCTTTATATAGAAAAGATAGGAAAGGCAATAAAGGGGGAGGGGTGGCCCTGTATGTGAAGGATAGCATAAAATCTAGCCTAATAAAAGTTAGTGAGGCGAACATAGAGTTACGTTAGAATTTGGTAATCACACAGTAACTCGTGTAGGTGTGATTTATAGGCCCCCAGGACAAATTGAAGAGTTAGATAATCTACTAGTTGAGGAAATAGCTAAAATGAAAATGAAGGGGGAAGTTATCATCATGGGTGACTTTAATCTTCCTGATGTGAATTGGAAAACAAAAATAGCTGCTTGTGCCAGGAGCACACATATTCTAAACTCCCTACTGGGATTGTCTCTAAAACAAGTTGTTGAGGAGCCAACTCGTAAAGAGGCCATTCTATATTTAGTGTTAACAAATGGAGATTTGGTATCAGATATTACTGTAGGTGAAAGTTTAGGATCCAGTGATCATCAGTCAGTGTGGTTTAATATAAGAACAGTAACTGAGTCAGACCACACAAAAACAAAAGTTTTAGACTTTAGAAAAACAGACTTTTCTAAAATGAGAATATGTGTAGAGGAGGCATTATCATACTGGAGCAATTTAAATGGAGTCCAAGAGAAATGGGATTATTTAAAAGTTGCACTATTGAAGGTAATAGAAAATTGCATTAGGCTTGTCAGTAAAAGCAAAAAAATCAAGAAACCACTGTGGTACAGATGTGCAGATGTGCAGATGTGGCCAAAATAGTTAAAAACAAAAAGTTAGCATTTAGTAATTATAAAAAAAAAAACAGAGTGAGGAAGACAAAATGATCTATAAGATTAGGCAGAAAGAGGCTAAGCAAGTTATAAGAGCTTCCAAATCACACACAGAAGAGAAAATAGGACATCCGGAAAAAAAAGGGACAAATCTTTTTTTAGATATATAAATGAGAAAAGAAAAGTAAAACAAGGATTAGTTAGATTAAAAACAAAAGAAGGAAGGTATGTAGAAGAGGTATTTACAGATGAAAATGAAGGAAAGGGACCTCAGTTAAGAAAAAGGATAAATGAGTCATTTATTACACATGAGTTTACAGAGGAAGAGGTTCTATTTCAACTGTAAAAAGTAAAGACAAATAAGTCAATGGGACTTGATGGAATACACCCAAAAGCTATTAAAAGAGCTTAGTGGTGTACTAGCAAAACCATGAACAGATTTATTTAACCAATCATTGTTTGGCAAATGATTTAGGTAAACTAGAAAAATGGTCAGAATTGTGGCAACTGACATTTAATGTGGATAAGTGCGAGATAATGCATCTTGGACGTAAAAACCCAAGGGCAGAGTACAGAATATTTGATAGAGCCCTAACCTCAACATCTGAGGAAAGGGATTTAGGGGTGATTATTTCTGATGACTTAAAGGTAGGCAGACAATGTAATAGAGCAGCAGGAAATGCTAGCAGAATGCTTGGTTGTATAGGGAGAGGTATTAGCAGTAGAAAGGGAAGTGCTCATGCCATTGTACAGAACACTGGTGAGACCTCACTTGGAGTATTGTACACAGTACTGGAGACCGTATCTTCAGAAGGATATTGATACCTTAGAGAGGGTTCAGAGAAGAAGGGCTACTAAACTGGTTCATGGATTGCGGGATAAAACTTACCAGGAAAGGTTAAAAGGATCTTAACATGTATAGCTTGGAGGAAAGACGAGACAGGGGGGATATGATAGAAACATTTAAATATATGAAGGGAATCAACACAGTAAAGGAGGAGACTATATTTAAAAGAAGAAAAACTACCACAACAAGAGGGCATAGTCTTAAATTAGAGGGACAAAGGTTTAAAAATAATATCAGGAAGTATTACTTTACTAAGAGGGTAGTGGATGCATGGAATAGCCTTTCAGCTGAAGTGGTAGGGGTTAACACAGTAAAGGAGTTTAAGCATGCGTGGGATAGGCATAAGGCTATCCTAACTACAAGATAAGGCCAGAGACTGATGAAAGTATTTAGAAAATGGGGCAGACTAGATTGGCCGAATGGTTCTTATCTGCCATCACATTCTATGTTTCTATGTCTGCGTAGTATGTTCGTATAGTGTTTGCCATCTCCGTTGGCATGCACTGTGTCTTCCCTGCCCTGTCTCTAATCTTTGGGGTGTAGGCCGATGCTCTCTTTTTGGCTATCATGCGGGCGAGGAGGGCACCACATTTGTTAGCGTTGGTATAGAAGAACTCCTTAGAGTGCAGGTAAGCCCTGTGGTGGTTAGCGTTAAGAATGGAAGAGAGTTCCCTGTGGAGTTGTGTCCAGTCCGCTGGGAGGTGGGTCTGTTTGTGTCTGCTTTCTAGTTTCTGTATGTCAGCTATAAGGGTTTTGAATCTGGCGGCTTTTGCTTTTTTGATGGTCTCTCCTTTCGCAATGAAGTGTCCCCTCATCACGCTTTTGTGAGCCTCCCATAGGGAGAGGGGCGTGACATCGGGTGTATCGTTTTCCATGAAATAATGCGCAAATCTGTCTTTGGCTTCTGTCATCACAACTGGGTCCTTGAGGAGGGAATCATTTAGCCTCCAGTTGTTGCATGTAGGTCTAAATAATGGGGACGACAATGTCATCATGACCGGGGCTTGATCAGACTAGGTCGCCGTGCCTATGTTAGTCTGTCTAATATCAGTCAAGTGGTAATGTGGCATAAGAAAATAGTCTATCCTTGAGTATGTCTTGTTAGGGATAGAGTAGAAGGTGTGCCCTCCAGCAGTCTACTAATCGTTTCTCATGTAGGGTCTTAGCTATGTCCATTAACATATGTTAAAGTGTTATTGAGGACCCCATTGATGTGTCTATGGTTGGCCTCAAGGCCACGTTTAGGTCTTCCCCTATGACCAGACACCCCTCTGCGAATCCCTCTATGGTCCTAGTTGCTGATCGTAAGAAATGGTGTTGGCGTTTGTTGGGGGCATAAAGGCTTGCGAATGTGTATGTGAGGTCCGCTATTGTTCCTTTGAAACAAATGTATTGTCCGTATTTGTCTCTCAGTATGTTAGTAGGGGCAAAATGTAGCGACTTGTGAATCAGTATTGCTGTACCTTTGGTCTTCCCTTCTAGGTTGTTACTAAGAAAACACTGTGTATAGTGTCTGTCCGTCAACCTGGGGACCTGGCCCTCCTTAAAGTGGGTTTCTTGGACAAACACTACATGTGACCTCTGGATATGGAAATGGCGTAGCACGTTGGAACATTTTTTTGGGTATGTTCAGACTTTAATGGCATTAATAGTGAGAAAATTAATCTCCACCTGTGTGTGTGTAGTTTGTGGTGGCATTATTATGGTGTTCCTGGGTTGTTGGGTTTATGGTGGGAGGGAATGGGGTGTTCGGGAAAAGGTACCTTATGGGCTGTGGTACGGGTATGGGTTCTTCCTCTGTTCCCGAGGGCCCCATGGGCGTGAGCGACGTTCAGTCAGAAATAACAAATTCAACAGTAACAATTAACAGTAAATCATGTGAATTAACCAAGTAAGTCAAAGGTGTGGGCGGGGAAGGAGTCGGCCCAGCCACACCGGTCTTCTTAGTTGAGTCCCCCCGCCGTAAACTTTACACCCCCGTCAGGTGGGAGCACGGCCCTATCTCCCCTCTGTCCCCAAGGGGTGATCCCTTTCTCTCCTTCCAGAGGGCAGCGTATGAGAGAACCCTTCTCCTGCTGGGATTCCCTGTGTCCCCGGGCCCCTCCCACTCTGTAGTTGTCTAGCCAGCATTGGTGGTTTTTTTAGGTCGGGTGACCCAACCCTTGGTGTCTGTCTGGGCATGTATACTTTGCGTGGGCTGTCCTCTATTCTCTCCACCCCTTTTCCCATCTGTTGGGCTAGTCTATGGTACAAGTGTGGTGCCGTCAGTTAGTGTATTTAGGCTTAGTCATCTGGGTGGGTTCTAGCTGCCTTTGTGTTCCTCCCCTCTACTGCGCGTATGGTAGTGGACCCGCAGTGGTGTTGTACCGCTTTGTGGGAGAGGGTCAGAGGATTGGGTGGGGGTCAGTCCCTCTGTTTCCCTCGAACCGCCAGGCGGTGTCTTTCCCCCTTTCCATTCCGCCCTCGGTATTGGGCGTCCTCTCCCATCGTTCCCCCACCCCCCTTCCATCCCCCCATTCCCCCCTTCCAAACTGTTGTTCCCTTTGGCCAGTGCATGGTCAGCATAGTCTCTCTTGCTGAGTCCCAGTGCATGAGTTCAGGATTTCTTGTGTGCCCTTTCGTGTTTGCTTCCTCCACCTCCTCCCCTCGTCCCATCCCCCCACCTAGGTCTCTGTGTGGTGTTAAATCTGTGTGCATGGCACATGTGGGTGTGAGGCCTGGGGCCAAGGTGATCAGTTTTATAGTTATGTGTTCCATGTGCCTCTTCGTATCTGTGGATTCGCCTGGCGTATCTAGTGTGTTGCCCCGGCTGGTCTCACGGTCTCCATCCTAGTTCTGTTTCTGCACTGCGGCTGTGGCTATCCCCTTGGTAGTGTTGGAGGGCTATTGTAGTAGTCCGGTCATTCCGGCCATCTCAGATTGAGTGGTGGTAGTTGGAGTTCTTCCGAGAGCTCTTGTAGGTCCTGTGCGGATCTGTCTGGGGCCACCTGGGGTGGTGGCAATCAGACCTTCGGTAAAAGCTGCAAGTGTAGAGTATCCCAAACACGGTATAAGCATTAATATCCTGGATCCCTACAACATGAGTCGAGGCTGCAAGTTGAGGGTCAAAACGAACTGGCTTTACTGGCACACAAACATGGCAATTTATGTAATTCCTCAGGTCCAAGGACAGCCCCCTGTGGACCTGATGGAATACAGGTACAGTACAAACAGGTAACCAATCACAGTACAATGTATCATTTGAATTAGTACCAGCCCAGCTTGGAGATAATGAGGCCAACGGATATACAATCTAATTATCTCCAAGCGCACAAAAGACGACGTTTTATTATGCCTCATAAAACTGTATAAAAATACATAACTTCATCATTAATAGGGGAAAACGGTTCATTCTACCACTCATTCAATAGCTTGTGTTCGGGTACATCAAATATACGAATGGCACTCCAATCCCGCGAACAGAATGAGCAATTTCTGGCGTATAAAGTCCGTTCGGTATTTTGAGTCGTGAGTCCCTGATGGCGGCCATGTTTTTAGACTGTTTAACGAGCAGCAGGACCTCGCCTCCAACTTATGGAACTGAACTCGGATATAGGTTCATCCGAATCCCCGCTGTCTGTCTGGTAGTGGAAATCGTTCAGTATACGAATTGGGACGGCCGGTAGCACGGTACTTGAGTTGCGGTTAACCGCAGAAACCACAGGCTAATTGCTGACACACGACCCACTGTAGGAGGTCTCCGTTCATGAGGTTGTTCGGTAGTTCCCCTTCGGTAATTTGTGTGCGAACGTCGATCCTCCTTGCCCGTCAATTAGTTTGTGGTTAACCGCAGACCGCAGCCACCTGGGTGGTTAATGGGCACAACACTCCGCTTGTCAGGTGGCCGGTCATTCAGTACTTGGCGGGGTGAGGAGGTTAATTGGTGGCACACGCCAGCGTTTGGGGGGTTCTCTTGTTCGTATCACGAACGGTTCTTTATAAGGATTCGTATAGTCCATGCGTGTTTCCTCCGTGTTAATAGTATAGGGCCGCAACAGTAACAATAATGAAGTCATTTCGAGTCTTTTGTAACAGGAAGGTCCATCTGTATCGTATTTTCTGGGCTACCAATGCTCTAGTGAGTGGTTCATATGTTATTTTTATTTCAATAGTGGGATTCTTATTATGTTTTTTGTAAGTAGTCTCGTCGCATAATTGGCATTTAATCTCATGTAGATATTTATCTTTATGTAAGATAACTACTCCTCCACCTTTATCTGCTGGTTTAATTATGATGAAGGGTCTTGTTTTAGGTCTTTCATAAATTTCCTTTCTTTAGATGATAAATTATATTAATATTTTGTTAGAGGTTTAATTTTATAGATTTACTCTTTTTATCAAGCACTTTTATGCTGTGGGATTCAAGACATTGCAGATACAACATCGATTTCTTCTCAAAATTGGTGTTTTATTGCACTATTTTCATCATTATCAACTATACGTGAAGTTTTACCTTGACTTGAAATGTCATTTTTATAAAAAAAAAAAAAAAAATTAAGCATATTTTCTGGTAACTCTATTTAAATCAATAAAAGCCTCAATTTTATTGATAGAGCAGCTTGGAGTATAGTTAAAACCTCTGGTTAAAACTTTTTCTTGTGTTGGGGATAAATTATTTTTAGATAAATTAAAAACTCTTATCTCGTTATTTTTTTCTTTCTTTCCTGGTTTATCTCTCCCTCCTCTAGTTCCTCTTCTGATATTCTGTGTCTTGTTATTGGTGTTTTGTACTGCTCTTCCCTTCTCCAGCGTGGTTCTAATAAAACCTCCTCTCCTCTTTCAATTCTTAACCTTTCAAACCTATTTTTCAAAGGGATCTGGAACAGTCTTTCTTCAGTCTCTCTATCTCTACATTGTTCGATTTCCCTCCTTGGTTTTGGTGCAGTTTTAGGGGATGTTCTATGTACAGGTCTAAGTTTAGTATGTCTATCTTGTTGTGTGCTTTTCCAGCTATTTTGGGTAGTGTTTTGGGTACTCTTCTTGTCCAGAATAGGGAGGGGGGTTCTTGGGGCATATGTTTGGTTAAATTTATTTCTATTATGAGGCTTATAACCCCTATCTTCAAACCATTCATTCCTTGGTTTATAAGATGGTCTTGATTAGCTCTGATCTCTTCCTTTCCCCCCCCCGGTACTTTTCTCACTCTATTATTACTCTTTTGAATTTCTTTTTCTTATTAGTAATTATGGAGTTTTCAATTTTTATGACTGTGACAGAACCATCTGTCTGTCCATTGTGGTGGATTCGTCTATTTCTGCCCCCTTTCGTGTAAATGGCTGTTTCTATAGCCCAGCCATACGAATGACTCTTCTTACCGAACAAATCTACCAAATGGATGGCCACCCAGGATAGATGTGTGCTGCTGGTTAACCTCTTGGTCCCAATTAGAACGTTGTGGTTAACCGCAGACACTTCTCAATTAAACCGAATTCAGGGTGGCCGTCGTTCGCATGTCGACCACGAGGCAGCGGCCATTTTAAAACACACGAAAGACCAGCGGTGTTTGGCAGTGATTTAATGGAACTAAAAAAGGACACTTTTTCTGCCGAACACCGCTGAAACAGTGGGTCGCCCTACTCCATCGACGAAAGCATGCGAACACCGGCCGTTCGGGAGTTTGGAATCACATGAAAAGACTTAACCCAGATAGCCGTCCCATGGAGTCAATCGCATACCGAAGAACTGTAATAGACTTTGACTCCATGGTGATTGAACTATGCGTATGGGATCTGAGCGCTATTCGCTAATAATATGCCTTCAGATCCAGGCTATCTGGGGATATGTGATACGAATGTGAAATGTTCGGTAGTTGTGGAATTATATATTTTTGTGTGTTTTCTGGCATTTTATTTAAGATGGCCATTTGTCTTTGTCCTGGAGATAATTGAATTACTTCTCAATTATCTCCAGGGCAGAGGGGAGGAAACCATATTGCATTGTGGGAAAAGTTTACATCTGTATGTCTGAAATGTCCCTATGTCTATTGTGACAGACCCATCTGTATCAACTAGAATTGCTGTGTTCGTCTGTTTTGCCGTTTGTATGAATTTCCCCATTCGTATGCCTTGTTTAAGGAAATGTATTTTTTTGTCGAACGGAACTACCGAACGGATGGCCACCCAGAAGAGAAGTGTGCTGCTGGTTAACCTATTGATCCCAATTAGAACGTTGCGGTTAATCACAGACACTTCTCAATTAAAACCGAATACAGGGTGGTCGTCGTTCATATCGCGACCACGAGGCGGCGGCCATTTTAACTATGTGAAAGCCCAGCGGTGTTCGACAGTTATTCCATGGAACTAAAAACGGACACTTTTTCAACCGAACACCGCTGAAGCAGTCGACCTCCCCTTCTCAATCGACAAAAGTATACGAATACCGGCCGTTCGAGACATTTAAAGGCACGAATGGACTTACCCCAGATAGCCTTCCCATGGAGTCAATCGCATCCCGAAGAACTGTAGTAGACTTTGACTCCATGGCGATTGAACTATGTGTGTGGGATCTGAGCGCTATTGGCCAATAATATGCACTCAGATCCAGGCTATCTGGGGATGTGTTATACGAATGCAATACGTTCGACAGTTATAAAGTTATGTATTTTAATGTGTTTTGTAACTTGTATTTAAAATGGCGATTTGCTTCTGCTCTGGGAGATAATTGAATTACTTCTCAATTATCTACCGAGCAGAGGGGAGGAAACTGTGTTGCATACTGGGAATATTGTGGGGATGTATGTCTGAAATGTCCCCATGTCCTTCTGTTATTCCAGTCTCCCATTTGATCCCCTAGGGGAGTGTCCACCAAGTGGGAGACCTGCATAAATACGGGCAAGTAGCCCACAGCGAACTCAGTTCGTGTTTTACCCTCAAAGCGGAGCTTGGTCTCGTTATTGGTGGGATTTTATTACCGGTGACTAGAGACTGCTTATTGGGATTATTTGCTGCTTGGAAACTATTGCCGTTCGGCTGCTATTGGCGATTCGTGCATTTGGAGCTCGTGAAGGGAAAGAGCCGTACAGGTACCGTTCAGGAGTTTGGAGTATTCCCTGGCTGGCGGTTCGCATGGTTATACTGCATACGCTACCAGACCACATTATTGTGAACGGGGAACATTCACTAAGCGGCGGTTTGTGCATTTATTACTGGAGGTACCGTAACAACTGGTGGCAAGCGACAGGATGATCCTCAGCGACCAGAGAGACCACTACAACCAGGATTAAATTGAATTACAATACCAGAACCTGAGAAGAGCTGCCCTAAAAGATTTATTGGAACAAAGAGGCGGACAAGCCAGTTACCTCAGGAAGAGGGATATTATTGCACTATTGCTGGAAATGGATGGAGTACCAGCGGCAGAGGGAACCAATGGACCCAGCACAGCTGACAGAACCCCCGAGGAGGCAAGCTTTGACTGGGCGGTAAGAATCAGGCTGGCACATTATGGTCCCAACCCATCTGCAGAGATCATCGACCGGGTCATGGCCGCTGTGGAGGCCAACCTGCTACGCCAAAGCGGTGCTGCAGCAGCCCCAGTCACAGCAAACCCGGGGGAAAGAAAGAAAGTGCCGTTTACTGCATTTAAAGCCTTCAGTGAGACAGAAGGAGAGATTGATGGGTACCTTGCTGATTTTGAGCGGCAATGTGCCCTGCACAAGGTACCCCTGGAAGACTGGCTCACTATATTGTCCGGCAAGTTATCCGGCTAGGCCAGCGAGGCTTTTCGGGCCATTCCTGATTAGGAGATCGGGGATTATGGGGCCGTCAGGGAAGCTTTACTCTCCCGGTATGCCGTTACACCGGAGGCATACAGGAGGAGGTTCAGAGACACCGTTAAAACAGCTGGGGACTCTTACGTTGAATGGGCATGTAAAGTGCACCGCACAGCTGCCCACTGGATGGCAGGGTGCCAGGCTGTGTCCAGAGAAGAGGTGCGGCAAATGTTTCTATTAGAGCATTGCTTCGATAAATTACCACCAGGGGTCAGAGAGTGGGTAAGGGACCGCAAACCTTCCACTCTACATGAAGCAGCTTGCCTGGCGGATGAGTATACGGATGCCCGCAAACTGGACAGTTCCATCAGTAAGACTCCCGCCAGAGTGGAATACCGACCAGCAGCACCACCAGCAGCTAACATCTACCAGCCTCCCATGAATCGGCCGTCAACACCCCCTACGTCTGCCAAGTACCAACAGCCCCCCCCCCGGTTTAACTCACGGGATTACTCAAAACCCATTAGGTGCTACCTCTGCAAACAGCCAGGGCACAAGCGACCGGAGTGCCCAAGGAACAGTGCCAACCAGAACCAGTCCTGGAGGAGACAAGCCGGGGGCAATCCACGACCAGCTCTCCCCACTGCTCACTGTGTAGAGGAAGAGGAGTGCTGGGGCATCCTGCATGAGTCAGACCCTGTTCAATCTGCCCACCGGGACAACAGACAGCACCACCGGCAATGTGTAAAGGTCAATGGGAAGGAGGTCAGTGGTCTACGGGATACCGGTGCAACCATGACTTTGCTTCAAAAGCACCTGGTATCCCAGGCCAAACATACCAGAGACACGGTCACAGTGCGAGTAGCCGGGGGTGCTGTGTTTCGTCTACCCGTTGCCCGGGTACATTTGGATTGGGAGTGGGCGCTAGACATGTGAATGTGGGGGTCATGAAGGACTTGCCAGCAGATGTCCTCCTTGGCAATGACTTGGTGCCCCTTGTTTCAGCCTTCGCTCCCATGGGTCCCGCTGAAGTGGACGCTGTCACGACCCTTGCCCAGACCCGTGCCGCCGAGACCGGCCCACCTGCTGCTGAGACCCAGGTAAGACTCTCTACCCTGACTTGTACCTTAGACCAGGCCCCTTTAGGCTGGGATACCCCAGAGATGTACGGGAAGGAAACTAGGGAAGACCCGATGTTAGCAAAGTACAGGGCCAGGGCCGATTCTGGGGGAGAAGGGGTAGATGGGGAGCATTACGAGTGGGTGGGGGATAGGCTGTACAGGATCCCGAAACCGTCCCATAAACCGAGTACACCTCCGCAGAATAAACAGCTAGTGGTACCTGCAAAATACCGGCAGGAGATTCTGCGGATTGGGCATGATGTGCCGTTAGCAGGCCATCTAGGTTCCCGCCGCACAGCTCATAGAATCACACAAAACTTTTTCTGGCCTAATTTTAACCGAGATGTGCGGGTTTATTGTAGCACATGTGACACATGACAACGGGTAGGTAAACGGGGGGATCACCCAAAGGCTAGGCTTCAGTCGATGCCTATCATTGGAGAACCCTTTTCTCGCATAGCCGTTGACATTGTGGGTCCACTGGCCAGGGCTAGTCCATCAGGTAAGAAATATATTCTTACCGTGGTGGACTATGCCACACGTTATCCAGAGGCAGTAGCGCTGTCTAACATAGAGGCAGAGACGGTTGCTGATGCCCTGGTTAAAATTTTCACTAGGGTCGGGTTCCCTCAGGAGATCCTCTCCGATCAGGGAACTCAGTTCACCGCTGTGCTTACCCAGCAGCTGTGGAAGGTGTGCGGCATTAAACCGCTGCTTAGCTCACCTTATCACCCACAGACTAACGGTCTCTGTGAAAGACTTAATGATACCCTCAAACAGATGTTGAGGACCTTTACTGACACTTGCAGAGACTGGGAGCGATTCCTGCCTCATCTGCTATTTGCATACAGAGAGGTGCCCCAGGAATCTACTGGGTTCTCCCCATTTGAGTTACTCTATGGGAGGAGGGCCCGCGGACCCCTAGATCTCATTAGAGGACACTGGGAGGGGGAGACAGAGCAAGAAGGGACCCCCATAGTACCATATGTCCTGGAACTCCGGGACCGCATGGAGAAACTATCCCTGATGGTAAGGGAGAATCTCCAGGCGGCCCAGGGGAGACAGAAAAGGTCGTACGATCGGGGTTCCCAACAGCGGATCTTCCAGGTATGGCAGAAAGTTCTGGTGCTCAAGCCTGTGAAGACGAACAAGATGCAAGCATCTTGGCAGGGCCCGTATAAAGTGTTAGCTCAGGTATGTGATACTACCTATCTTATAGCCAGCTGTGCAGATGAAAGGATTCAGCGATCCTTTCATGTGAACATGCTGAAGGAGTGTCAGGAGAGACCAGAGGACGTTGTTGCAGTATGTGCCCCAGCTACTGAGGACCCCGAGAATTTACCCTTACCTGACTTATTAGAGAAGGATCCCCAGACTGACCTTACTAGTCTTGTACAGCTAGGGGACCGGTTGAACCCTGCAGAGAAGGTACAGGCAAGACAGCTTCTGTGGGAGAAGCAGGCGACGTTCTCCCAAAAACCTGGGTACACTACCCTAGCTGTGCACAAGGTTGAGACACCCGGCCAAAACCTCCTATGACAACCCCCATACCGTATCCCTGAAGCAGTCCGAGAAGGAATGCAGAAGGAGATACAGGAGATGACCAGGCTGGGGGTTATCGAGCACTCAGACAGCCCTTGGGCCTCGCCTGTAGTCTTGGTGCCTAAGAAAGATGGGACCACCCGGTTCTGTGTGGACTACAGGCGGCTCAATGAGCGGACCACCACTGACGCCTACCCGATGCCCCGGGTAGACGAGTTATTAGACCGCATTGCCAGGGGGCGCTATCTGACCACCATTGACCTGTGCAAAGGTTATTGGCAGATCCCCTGGCCGAGGATGCTATCCCTAAGTCGGCATTCATCACCCCATTTGGTCTGTACCAGTTTAAGGTCATGCCATTTGGGATGAAGAATGCTCCGGCTACCTTCCAGCGTATGGTGGATAGGCTCCTCGATGCCTTCCAGGACTTTGCATGTGCATACCTGGATGACATTGCGGTCTACAGTGAGTCCTGGAATTATATATTTTTGTGTGTTTTCTGGCATTTTATTTAAGATGGCCATTTGTCTTTGTCCTGGAGATAATTGAATTACTTCTCAATTATCTCCAGGGCAGAGGGGAGGAAACCATATTGCATTGTGGGAAAAGTTTACATCAGTATGTCTGAAATGTCCCCATGTCTATTGTGACAGACCCATCTGCATGAACTAGAATTGCTGTGTTCGTCTGTTTTGCCGTTTGTATGAATTTCCCTATTCGTATGCCTTGTTTAAGGGAAAGTATTTTTTTGTCGAACGGAACTACCGAACGGACGGCCATCCAGAAGAGAAGTGTGCTGCTGGTTAACCTATTGATCCCAATTAGAACGTTGTGGTTAACCACAGACACTTCTCAATTAAAACCGAATAAAGGGTGGTCGTCGTTCGTATGTCGACCACGAGGCGGCGGCCATTTTAACTATGCCAAAGCCCAGCGATGTTGATGGTTATTCCATGGAACTAAAAACTGACACTTTTTCAACCGAACACCGCTGAAGCCGTCGACCTCCCCTTCTCAATCGACAAAAGTATACAAATACCGGCCGTTCGAGACATTTAAAGGCACGAATGGACTTACCCCAGATAGCCTTCCCATGGAGTCAATCGCATACCGAAGAACTGTAATAGACTTTGACTCCATGGCGATTGAACTATGTGTGTGGGATCTGAGCGCTATTCGCCTATAATATGCACTCAGATCCAGGCTATCTGGGGATGTGTTATACGAATGCAATACGTTCGACAGTTATAAAGTTATGTATTTTAATGTGTTTTGTAACTTGTATTTAAAATGGCGATTTGCCTCTGCTCTGGGAGATAATTGAATTACTTCTCAATTATCTCCCGAGCAGAGGGGAGGAAACTGTGTTGCATGCTGGGAATATTGTGGGGATGTATGTCTGAAATGTCCCCATGTCCTTCTGTTATTCCAGTCTCCCATTTGGTCCCCTAGAGGAGTGTCCACCAAGTGGGAGACCTGCATAAATACGTGCGGGTAGCCCACAGTAAAGCCAGATCCTGTTTGACCCTCAATGCGGAGCCTTGTCTCGTTATTGGGGGGATTTATTACTGATGCCTAGAGACTGATTACTGGAACCGAAAGCCGCTTGGTGGATATCTTTCTTCGGCGGTTAGCGCCGGTTCGTGGATTTCTGTTCGGGAGGTTGGAGCCTTTCACGGATCCCGCTCGGGAGATTACCGCTTCCCCTGATGGTGGTTCGTATACTGCAGTCTATGCGAACGGAGTTATTGATATTGCGAAAGGGGAAGGTTAACTAAATGGCGGTTTCTCTTAAAGACACCCGGGGTGTCGTAACAATGACTTCTATTTTTTTGTACAGAATAATGACTTGTATTTTCTGTACATTGAAGTTATAATATTATATAGAACCAAAATATGTAAATTTTAGATATATGAGTGATGTTGCAGGATCCACTTTGACCAAAAGCACATTGTCAGCAAAAAGCCCTTAACCTACGCCCTGAATATGGGGGCAAGACCTAATAGATGGCATTACACAAACCCAGAGGCCGATACCACTATAGTTAGGTTGCTACAGAGGGCAAATATCGACTTTATAAATGCCAAATGACAGCCCATCTTCCCTAGCCCAGTGGATAAAAGACCTTTATTAAATGCCTTCTACATGTCCAATAAAAGGAGCAGAGAAGGAATTAATCCTACATTAATGTGATGTATTATATCAATGCTGGTACTATCTGAGGACGTCTATTGGCCACAAATACCACTTGATCTCTGTGACTAAGAGATGGCAAAGCTGGCATAATTCTGGTTTCTGTTATGTTTTCTATATAGCTTAGTATTGTTATTTGTTAAAAAATTTGGACAAAAATTTAAACATCTATCGGGGTCTTTCATGGCTTCGGGAGTGTAATAATTTGAGCCTACAGGGCATCTGACTTTAGATTATGTAGTTGTTAAATAGAAATATAAGGGCAGTGCTAAAATATCTTTAAATACTTTATAGAAAGTAGACAAAAACAAAGAGTGGAATAGCGCTAAGTCAGAGGAAGGGGAGGCAGCACACATAGATGGGTTACTCTCTCCTAAGAACCCAAAGAGGACAAACAACAATACAAGACAGTAGGGTGCGCCATGGAGTTAGGAGTGAATTAATACTCAATTATGCAACCAAAGTAAAACTGATAATACGTGCTCAATAAAATGATATAAAATCATATATGCATAAAAGCAAACAAGCAAAACAAGTCCAAAAATGAAGTATAGAGGTATAGGTAAGTCTTTAAGGGTTTGCCTTTATCTCTTCCAGGTAGTTGGAGTCCAGGGACATACAAGAAAAAAAAAGAATTCCAATAGTGCAATATGTTTAAAATATATTAAAAGCTTAGGTAAAAAGAAATCCAAATGGCCTACTCACATGAGATAGAGCTTAAAACCAGCTCTAGTGTGAAGCGCTTGCAGTGGTATTATTCCCCCACTTCAGGAATATGGTGGAAGGTATAGGCCAGTACGTATATTGTCAGCAGGATATGTAAAAATACAAACAAAGGTACAATGGATAATGTTCTCTGTATAATATATATATATATCCAGGAGAAGAAATAAATGAATAATACTCACATTTACCTGAACAGATAACCCGCTCAGTGTAATCAGCGTAGGTGGCATAATCCCCACCAAGGATACTTTGTGAGGTCCTCACTGGAAAGATAAAAATGTGATACCAGGTAATAAAAGAAAAAAGAAAAGGTATATGGTACTAATATTGGTAGTAAAAGAGGGCGTACTATTACGTCCTATTTTAAGCGGCTCTAAACGCCGCCGGGTGTAATAGTACGCCCTCCGGTCTTTCTGTACTTATCGTGGTTGGGGGGACTCCCAGGGAGCCCCCAGCGGCACGTCTAACCCCCTTGTAGCCCCCCGGCCATGTGAGAGTGAGGTCCTTGCGAGGACCCCACAATCACATGGCCGGAGGTAGCTGCCTCCTGCATTGCCAGCAGGGGGGCTGCCTGTAATGACAGGTGGTCCCCCTGCTGGCTGAAAATAAAAAAAATAAAAGTTAATCAGTGTAAAAAAATAATAATATATACTTAGATCATATATATATATATTATATATATATATATATATATATATACACATATACATACACACATGTACAATGTATAGGTGTATTTTACTATTAATATATATATATATAATTATATATATATATATATATATATATATATATATATATATATATATCAAATTACACATAGACTGATACTGATTATATATATATATATATATATATATTATTGTTATATATATATATATATATATTTATATATAATATAAAAAAAATGTAAATACGTTAAAAAAATAAATAAAAAAATAATAAAAAAATATATAGATGTGTGTTATTTCGTTCTAACTGTTTTGTGATATTAATATATATATATATATTTATATCAAAATACATGTAGAACGAAATAATATATATATCTATATACATAAATATACCTATACCTATATATAAATAAAAATATTTTACAAAATTATATATATATATATATATAAACATATATAAAAATCCAACAAGCAGCTGCACTCACTGTAAATAAAAAATCTACATTTATTAGAAATACATTAAAACATCCATGACCAACGTTTCAGTCCTACAAGGACTTTCCTCAGGATCAAAAAAGATGAAAAAACAGTGTGTACAATAAACAGGACATTTATACATGAAATTATTAAGAATGTAAGCTTACCCCAGGTGAAAACCGCCATTCAATCGGCGTTCTAGCCCGCTCAGTGCGCATGTGCAAATTGACTCCGCCCCCTGCCATGACGTTATGACGTGACCGCGGCCTGATCTTTGCCTCGGTGATGTTAATAAACAAAGCATCACTGCGGTTAACTGAACACAGGCAAACAGACCGAATCGATCATTGCCATGGTGATGCCAGTAAACAAAGCATCACCGCGGCCAGTACATATGGAAGAGTGCAGACTCGGGTGTAAATGTTTATCAAATTAAAAAGCATGTGGAGAAATATAATTAAAGATGAAAGTGTAAATGCCTCATATATGAATGAGCCTTATACTTTATCAGCTCAATCCACATTAAAGTGACAGCATTGTCAGTGTAATCAAAGTGCATAAAAGTTATGTATGTAGGCAAGTATACATGTATATTGTTAAGGGACCAGTGCATATAATTTGTGTTCAGTAAAGTCTCCCGAGTACAACAGTACCCCTCATGTACAGGTTTTATGGTGTTTTCAAAAGTTACAGCGTCAAATATAAGGCTTGTGTTTAATTTTTTTTTCACATTAAAATTCGCCAGATTGGTTACGTTGCCTTTGAGACCCTATGGTAGCCCAAGAATGAAAATTACCCCTATGATGGCATACCATTTGCAATAGTAGACAACCCAAGGTATTGCAAACGGGGTGTGTCCAGTCTTTTTTAGTAGCCACTGGCCAAAATTTGGTGTTTTTTGCATTTTTCACACAAACAAATACTAACGCTAACTTTGGTCAGTGTTTGTGGCCAAATGGCTACTAAAAAAGACTGGACATACCCCATTTGCAATACACTGGGTTGTCTACTATTGCAAATGGTATGCCATTATGGGTGTAAATTTCATTCCTGGGCTACAATAAAGTCCCAAAGGCAACGTAACCAATCTGGCGAATTTCAATTTCAAATGTAATGTGCTATATTTGACCCTGTAGCTTCCCAAAACGCCATAAAACCTGTACATAGGGGGTACTGTTTTACACGTGAGACTTTGCTGAATACAAATATGTGTATTTTATTGCAGTAAAAGAAAACAGTATTATGACATTGACCGTTAAAATGTCATGTAGAACTAAAAAAATAAAAATAAATCTTATTTTCTCCCATTTTTTTCATATTAAATTATGTTTCATAGCTAAATATTTGATATTAAATGAAAGCCCTGTTTCCCCTGAATAAAATGATATATAATAAGGGTGGGTGAATTTAATATGAAAGAGGTGAATTACGGTTGGACAGACATGTAGCGCAAATGCCAGGTTTTGTTTACATTTTGTTTCGTTCACAACGTGTACATTTGGCTCCGTCCTTAAGGGGTTAATACAATAATAATGTTAAAGTAAGTCTGTTTCACCCACAATGGGCTTTTTCAAGTGGTAATCAAGCACATACCTGTCAAGTACAATCTTATATAGAGTAAAATGCCCCAATAACAGTGCCCCAAAGAGCCAGTGTTTAAGATTTAGGAGGAATTGCTCTAAACATGAAGACTTCAAAAGGCAATTCACTTCTAATCTGTAAGGATAAATATAATGATGCTCCATCTATACCTTTTTATAGGTAGCTGCAGACCAGAAGAAGTGGCCCTGGACCACCAGGGAAGAGAAGGTAGGCTCCCTCACCACCCTCAGCCTCCCCCCACTGCCAGCCCACCCCCACCACCAAAGCCTCCCACCCCACTCACAGGCTCTCCCTCTCAATAGGCCACCACCCTTTCCCCCCACCAGCCTCACCATCCTCAGCCTCCCCCACCAGCCTCCCCACCCCCCCCTAAGCTGGAGGAGGATGGTGCATCAAGGTTCCGAGCGGAAGCTGTAGAAGATTGGGTGTCCTGTGTTAGCCAGTCAGTTATGTCCTCAGAACTTTTCGAGTTCAGGGTACATGGCCTCTGAACACTGGGCATTATTCTAGGGCCAAAGGGAATTTCGATTAGTGGTACTATGCGTGCAAGCTACTGTGACAACAGATATGAGTGGCACTGTGCAGTGGCAGAAGTTGGCAGAGTAGACGCTGTAGGCCTGACACACACGCTTGCAGACAACTAACTGCTATTCAATCTATTACAGTCAAAATTTTTTTTTTTTTTTAAATGTACACTACTGTTACACCAGATATGAGTTGCTCTGGTGTGACACTGTGCCCTGGTAGGCCCTGAAACGCACACGCGTGAAGGAAACTGACTGCTATTATATTACAGTCAAAAAAGTTTTTTTTTTTTTTTTAAATGCAAGCTATTGGGACACCAGTGAGTGAGTGGTGGCACTGGGCGGGCCCTGAAAAGCACACTCATGAAGAAAACTGACTGGTATTATATTACAGTCCAAAAAGTTTTGTTTTTTTAAATGCAAGCTATTGGGACATCAGTGAGTGAGTGGTGGCACTGGGCAGGCCCTGAAACGCACACTCGTGAAGGAAACTGACTGCTATTATATTACAGTCAAAAAAGTTTTTTGTTTTTTTTAAATGCAAGCTATTGGGACACCCAGAGGCAGCTCTAGACTTTATGAGGCCTTAGGCGAAACTCAAACATGAGGCCCCACTAACAAAAAAGTGTCACATATACACATTGATGCACAGTTTACCTGTGTATGTGCCTGAGAGTGTGTCTGACAGAGAGTATCCTTGTGTGTGAATGTATGTCTCTGTGAGCATGTTTGCGTTTTTGTCTGAGACCCTATGTGTATGGGGTAGCTGCTTGTAATGTGTTGTGTGTATGGGGGGGGGTGATGGTGAAAAGGAGAGGCGGGTGATGGTGAGAGGCGGGTGATGGTAACAGGGAGGTGATGGTGACAGGGAGGTGATGGTGTGGGGGGTGATGGTAATGGAGAGTAAAGTGATGGTAATGTGAGAGTGAGGTAATGTGAGAAGGAGGGAGTGGGGTAATGTGAGAAAGGCTGAGGATGTGGGAGGGGTAATGAGAAAGAGGGGGGGTAATGTGAGAAGGAGGAGGGGGGGTAATGTGAGAAGGAGGAGGGGGGTAATGTGACAAGGAGGAGGGGGGTAATGTGAGAAGGAGGAGAGGGTAATGTGAGAAGGAGGAGGGGGTAATGTGAGAAGGATGAGGGGGCAATGTGAGGAGGGGTGATGTGAGATGGAGGAGGTGATGGTGAGGGGGGATTGATGCTGAGGGTGGTGGGCGTGGTGAGGGGGTGATGCTGAGGGTGGTGGGGGTAGTGAGGCTGAGGGTGGTGTGGGGGTGGTGAGGCTGGGGGTGGCTGGGGGGTGGTGATGCTGAGTGTGGTTGGAGGAGGTAGTGATGCTAAGAGTGGTGGGGGGGTGTAGTGAGGCTGAGGGTGTGGGAGGTAGTGAGGCTGAGGGTGGGGGGGCAGGTGTGATGGAGGGTGGTGGGGGGGAAGTCGGGAGGGGTGGTGTGGGGGGTAATGAGGCTGGGGTGGTGATGTTGTGGATGGTGTGGGGGGTGGTGATGCTGAGGGTGGTGTGGGTAGTGAGGCTGGTGGTGGTGATGTTGAGGGTGGTGTGGGGGGTAGTGAGGTGGAGGGTGGTTGGGGGTAGTGAGGCTGAGGGTGTGGGGGGTAGTGAGGCTGAGCGTGGTGTGGGGGGTGGTGATGCTGAGGGTTTGGGGGGTAGTTAGGCTGAGGGTGTGGAGGTTAGTGAGGCTGAGGGTGGTGTGGGGGGTGAAGATGTTACCGGGAAACTGACGGAGGCCAAGCACAGAGAGATGGACACAGGTTTCTTCAGGAAGGAAGAGATCTTTATTCGATTCACCGACCGGGACTCAGAGGGACTTATGTCACCAAAAACAGCAAAGATCTGAGCACTGAATAAATAGAGTAGATTCCTTATATAGCACTGTAGCTCCTCCCATAACTAGCTACGCCCACACATACCCTTAACCTAATCAATGAATAGAGTCTAAACTCATCCATCCGGTCTAACCACATGGCTCATCTGAAACAAAGGAGAGGGAAGCGTAATTCCAGTTCCTGCATTCCTGCACATGCTCAGTACAATGATGACAGTATCTTAGCTATGTGTAACTAACTAACTGATACTACAAACACATGTACCTACATATGCCTTGTGGCAATCTTGGCCTGCTAAACTTTTATTTTACTGGAATTCCATCACATTCCCCCCTTTGATGCTTCTGATTTAAAATAATTCCAGATGCATCACCAATCATAGTTTGCTTACACCTCAAGTTGCCATAAACCAGACTAGACTTTGCGATCCTCTAAAGATACGAACCCCTCAACATTCCTCTTCCTGCATGTATTCTCCTTGATATAGAGCTTCATACCTGCAAACAGCCATTACCTGTGCTGCGGCCTTTCTTTCTGCTATACTTTCTATAATGCTCTGCATAGACCTAATTACCAAAGGAATCAGACATGGCAGAAGGAGACACAACATCAAAAATCAGTATGACTCCACCTACCAATGCCTTGATTCCTCCAAACTGCTCATACCAACTACCAAACCAACTACTCTGATTATACCCACTCCAGACCTGAGTAGGTAAATGCGCAAGTTTAACCATGTGACTGGTAAGTTCAGCCACTGCCTGCCCTTCATCATCTTTGTGCAGACAATAGTTACTTAGATTAAACTTCCCACATACACCTCTCTCTGCCTGTCGGAATACGGCAGCAACAAACAAAGCATTAAAGAGTTTGTGGCGAATGGAAAAACATACAAAATAAAAGAACTTATAACATGTCAAACAAAGAATGTGATATATATGTTACTTTGCCCATGTGGTTTCAGGTACATAGGCCGGACAACTAGACAGTTACGAACAAGAATATGTGAGCACACCTATAACATAAAGAGAAAATACCAATTACATCAAGTGTCTCTACATTTTGAGGAGTTTCATAATTCTGATCCATCCCTTTTAAAATTCATAGGGATTCAACAGATCAATAACAATTGGAGAGGAGGCAATTTGATCCAGAATTTAGGCCGTACGGAGATGAGGTGGATATTTGAGTTGAACACTCTCATTCCTCACGGAATGAACAATGATTTTGAGATCTGTCATTTTTTATGATTCTATATATATATATATATATATATATATATATATATATATATATTTCTATACAATACACTTTTTGGAGGTGTATCTGTATATATATATTTTTATGCTTTTTTGGAGAGATATATTCCTCTAGACTGTTTTGGAGGGATATGTTCCTTTAAATCAGTATAAGTCTGGAGATCCACTCAGGCTCCGTTTTAAATAAGCTACTAATGTGTCCATTGAACATTCTACTTGTTTCTAATGTATATTTTGTCTGTATAATATGAAAAGACATTGCTATTGTGTCACTTTAAATAACAAGATGAAATTACACTGTAATAATGATGGACTAACAATAACATATGTTGTTTCCTTTTCTCTTTCTCTATTTTTGAACTAGGTATCTTTAATTGAAATATAAGTGCTTTTATTGGATGTATTCTATTGATTGTGGTTAGATGATTAGGGCTATTTAATAGATTATGTTGAACTATTTTAATTTTAAAATCTTTTTTATTGGTATTATTGCATATATATTGAATGTACTGCATTAAAAAATTTGCTAAATGTATATTTTGCTATAAATGGAAATGAAAAAAGAATGTTTTATAAGATAAATCAATGTTTATTGATAAGGATGCCAAACACATGTGGACAATATTCAAATGCACTAATTGTGTGTAAAGCAAGGTATATAAAAGCTCCCAGAGAGGGGGAACAATCAAGCACTTCACGTCCTGACGAAGCCGTCTGTGAACGGAGAAACGCGTAGATACGGAAGTACATCAATAAGGGGGCAGAGCCTAATCAGAAGCCGGGCGTTTCAAAAAAGCAGAAGCAAGACCAGACGCCATCCGGACAAAATAAAAAGGCACCCCACAGACGATTAGCCATCTTCTGGTACAGGAGACATCTCCCAGTGCGGGAAAACCTGTTTGTGGGTAAACGGATTTACACCGTTGTACTCACCACCACATCTAGTAAGCAGTAACCTGCTATACATTTTGATAGTGTTTGGCTTCACTGTTGCATCAATTAAGCAGTAATCTGCTAAACATATGTCAACTAAAGTGAATTTAGATGTATTTTATGTTTTTATTATTATCATTCTTTTATTACTTTTTATAGCCTGTTATGTATTGATTATTATCTTCTGTTTTTAATTTGTGGTAATACTGTAATAAACTTTCATCCAGCTAATTAAGCTGATTTAATTCAATGTTTATAGAATTCAATAATATTCACTGATCCATGCAGATCTGTTCTATGATCCTTTTCATATATTTTTTCCCATATATGCTGAGCTTGAATTGGGATATTAAGCAACAAGCAATATAAGTATAAATTTATTTTTTTATCACTTGATTGCATGTGGGAAAGGGGTTTTGTCCTCTAGCTCTAACATTGCTCCACTTCTTAACACTATAATTTCTATTTTTTGTATGTGGTGAAGGGATCACTTTGAAGTGTGGTAGCAGGCAATTAAAGAGATACTGTGTAATACACAATTGTTAAATAACTCTACTTTACCCCTGTAGAACTGTGTATATTAAGCGCTCCAGTATTGTAAGTTTTTTCTGTACACCTCTCTCTACTGCTAATAAATAGTCCAGAGCTAATCTATTTTGATAGATGGCTGATCTCATTCGGGTATTATGTTTAGCTAGGAGATTGAGCGCCTGTGCTGTCTCATTGGTAACTATCTCAACTACTGCTTGCAATCTTATAATACGATTAAGCATATATATTGGGGTTCTGTATCCATAAGTACCATCCTCAGCCCACGTAGCTGGCCCATAATAATCTATAATACGCTGGGGAGGCCACTCATCATCTTCCCAGGTACCTATCTCTAGGGGTGCCCTTTTCTTCCTATGATTTACATCATATACTTTAACTCCCAAAGTCTCTCCTGTTTCAATTGGCAACAAGAAGAAGGATGGTTTGAGCATACCCAATACACATGCCCCTTCCCAGTCCTGTGGTAACTCCGAATATGCTTTCTTACCACAAATCCAGTACAAATTTGCTGGGGCTTTCCAACTAGATGTAGCAGATAGGTCAAACCATACATCCTTTAAATTGGTATAATTTGCAAATGGATTAGACGGTTCTGAGACATTTGAAGCTGACCACCAAGTAGTATCTTTTGTATCGTCATTATAGGCTTTCTGCCCTAAACAAGTCAATTCTCCTACAGATGTATTAAACATTATTCCTTTCCTTGCTATACAAACATAACCTATAATGGAGGTCTTTAATCGCCACTCAGATTTACCTCTAACACTCACTTGATAATCAGATTGAGAAGATATTAGTTGTTCAACTGTCTCAGAACCAGAATACATTACCTCCTTTGCTTCCCAAGGCCATTGGTCTCCCATAATAGTACCTCCACACACATAGCAGTTGGTTACATTAAGACTACCAGCAATGCTCTCAGCTAGGTCTGTGAATAAGTTTTTGGCATTATGGGGAACCTTATCTTCCACACTCATCTCAAAGAATGGAAAACCTGATGAGTCTGGGGGGCCACTGTAACTGTCTCTATTCCTATGAATAATATCGTCCCAGGATCCAAACCTGTTCCATATATTTGGAACCCAAATAGATTCCCAAACTTATCTATAAATAGCTCTGGGTCCTTGATAAGTATATGGACTGGGTTACGCTCCATAGACTTACAATATGGCTTGGTAGGCAATCTAGTGATAATCATATCCTTATTTACTGTCTGTCCCCAGGTTGCCCATCCCACACAGGACCAATACGGACAATAATTGTAGTCTTTATTTGGGCAGTTTGGATCTATATTGTCAGAGTATTTATATCGGCAGATATTTTGTGCTATGATAGAAACTAAAAGTGTATATTCTGAGTCACTCTGAACAGACCAGACTCCATTTTGTTATTTCAAGTTAACAAAAAGACACTATATTTCTATCTGTAAGCTAACCACTTTCCCAGATTTGAGGAATGCATAGTATATACAAACAAGTGATAAGGAAGGGGGTTGGATAGACTGTCTAAAATGCTAATGGAATATAATCAAATCTAAACCCAGACAATTGTGACAGAGAAGATTAAATAATTTAATATTTAACTGTCTATATATATAAGGTACCATTGTATGGAAAAGGGTAAACTTAGTTCATGATCTGTCATATCAGAAATTATGGCAGGAATTGCAGACGCTAAGTCTGGACAAAATTTAAGAAACCCTTTGAAATTTTAAATTATGGCGCTATAAAGATAACGCAAAATGACGTCAAAATAGCCACCAGGAAAAGTTAACTCTTTCCTGGATAGGTATGTTTAGTGGGACAAGACTGCCCTCTACAGACCAAATAACTAATTTGCGATCTGGAAGATAACCACACCTCTAGTGCTTCTATTGGGTTATCAACTGATGACGTACAGAGAGTCTGGCCCTTTAAAAGTTAAGACAAAGGGAAGATAGATATACAATATACAGGAGAGGAGGCAGATGCAAGATATGCAAAAGAGAAAAGAGAGGAATTGGAAGTTTGGGGATTCCAACTCGGACAACATCTGAGACTAACATTCTACTCCTAAAACTCTAACACTTAGAATTTACTGACTTTCTAACCAACACCTCCATGCAGAGAGACTACCAATCGGATGAAATATCTACTCAACTGGTAATTATACTGGTTTCATTTAATTAAATTAAATTAATTAAAATGTATTAATAGCATTATATATGACTGGATAAAGCACGGTCAGATTTCCATATTAAGAAATCTTAGTTAACTAAGAATATATAGTTATAAACATTCCATTCTGCAGGTGGAATTAAGAATAATTATATATTGATGTGATATTATCACGTGTTAGCATACCGCTGTTTTTATCCAGGTGTATTGATTTGCTCTAAATTAAGATAGATATCTTTTAGACAAATTAAAAATCTGCTTATATAATGTGGTAAATTCTCTTATGGATGGTTTAAGAAAATGACTAGTGAACTGGTTTAAATGTTATTTTATTTAAAAATACATAAGAATAGATCTTAACTACCTAGGAGATCTAGCCAGCATTGAAAGGGTTATTCTAACTGTCTGCTAAACTTCACGACCTTACGCTGCACTCTGAGGAATTCTGTTCTCTGTGTGAAAGGTTTCACTTTCAGTCTGTGAAAGATAGTCATAAATAAAGTCTTGACAGAAAATGCTTTTTAGCCATTGAAACGTAATACCCATTCCTCTGTATTGCATACCATTTTATACTGGATATTCATTGATTATTGTTATGCATGTTACATATAATATTATTATTATTAATTTGTCATTATAAATAAAAATCTATTTTTATACATTGTGATATTATTATATGAAATACATTCCACTTAACACGATAAACGTTCTTTGGGATCTGAGAATTGAATTAGTGGGCAATTCTCACTGTTACTATTATTATCCCATAAATATCCCCACATATTGGAGGCACGGTGCTGAGATCGTTTAAGTTGAAATTGTATTTCATATATAATAATAATATTGGTGTAATTCATGCAATTTAATCTTGATATAGAAAAGAGTTTTGTATTGAGATTAAATCACTGTATAGAAATATGGCTGAATCCAGTAATACATCTGTAACAGATAATACTGAAATAATTGAAGACCTAAGAAAACATGCTCTAGTTCATATTCATAAACATATGAAAAATGATGCAACCTATGAGGTTTGGTTGAAAAGCATAGAATGGGAAGCTAAACACACCATTCTAACTGATGAACACATCATCATATATCTTAAAGAAATTGCTGAACAAAAGAACATAGAAAGGAAAATGGCGTACATAATACACTCTTGGCCTTTCTTTATGACAGCACTTCTTAAGGTGTGTGATGAAAACAAGTCACTGAATGCCAAATTGGACACGTACAGTGACGATTTGGGCATTCAAAATGGGAAATACCAAGATTTACTTGCTGAGCATAAAACTCGTCAGGCTGATCATGAAAAAGAAATGGAAGCTTTGATGGATAAATATGCACAGGAAATAAATCAGCTTAAAATGCAATTGGATGAGTATGAAAAGGAGAGTCAGAAATTAGACAGTGAGGTTGGTAGTCATCATTCTGTGCCAAAAAGTTGCACAAAAATGCAAGAAAAGACTATTTGTAAATCCCCTCCTTATTATGATTTTCCCACACCAAACCAGGTTTTCATAAAACAGTCTGTAAGAAAAGATGTGAGTAATTCTAAAAAATCACCTGTGGAACAAGATTCCCCATCTCATGACATTACCAAGCCATCTTGGCAATCTTGGGCAGAACAGTTTGAAAAAGCTGTCTTGGCCAAACTTGAGAGGGAGAGTCCAATTCAAGGTGATAGGAATGAAAACAGACATGGTTCTGTACACTGGCAGGATTCTGATGCTGATCAGAATTGTGACAGTGAACAAGAAGCTCAGAGTGATGGGAGTGAAAGTGATTGCACTGTCCACTCTGAAGGCCATGTAACTGATATGCCATCTGCACTGTTGTACGGGTCTAATTCCTCTTCAGCAGACAGATCGCATAGACGTTTACCCAAACACAGAAACAGAGGTCGTAAATCAACGACGCCTGTTTATGAAACACCAAAGGTCATCAAATTCCTTAGAGAGACTGTCCCACAATTTTCTAGAGGTTCAGGAAACATATCTGAACATCTGGAAAATTATGATAGAGCAATGAATTCATTGGGCATGTATGATGACATTCATAAGAAATGGTTCATTACATGGACCTTTGATTCAATGTGCCGTGTTTATCTAGAAAGTCTTCAAGCTATACAGTTAATGTCCTGGTCCAAGATGAAATATGAAATAATCATGGAATATGGTAAGTATAAAACCATTGCCTCTGCAAAGAAGGCGCTTTATAATTTAAAGTGCCGTCCAGATCAAAGCCCCAGAGAATTTCTAATAATTCTTAAAAATGCATACTCCGTGGCCCAAAGAAAACCCAGGTATGAAAGCACAGACTTCAAAGATCTGTATTTTCATGCCATGCCGGTAAACATACAAATGAATCTCGCAAGAGATTACGATTGTAAGTTACCATTAGAATGGCTAGTCAGTCAGTGCATGAAGTTGTACACTATACACCATGCACATGACGAAAATCAGCCAAAGGTTAAGAAACCTGGTGATAAAATGGTGTCAGAGACTAAAACTCAGTTAGGTTTAGAAACCCAACAGAAAAAGAGGACCTATTCCGAGGTTTTGAAAACACCAAAACCTCAGAAACAGGAAAATGCCGGAAGCAATTCTGCAAATTCCTCTAATAACTCTGAAAAGTCCAATACCAATGGGAATAAACGCCCCTGGGTTAATAAAAACCAAGGCAATTCCCAATGGAGAAGGAATCCTCAGGGAAATAGGAGATATGGAAACAGAAATAACCAATCTGCTTCCAGTAACTCCCAACAGTCTCAGCCATCCCAACCAAATTCTAATGGGCAAAGACAAAACGGCAATGGGGGAAATAATTTGCGTCGTCAGGTTGGTCAATTGACTGACCAGATGGGCAAATTAATGGAGGGAATGACAAAGATTAACCAAGTCTTTGCCACAAATCCTTTTTTAGGGATAGCTCCAATTGCAGAACTACCTGTGCAACCGCAGCAACAACAACAGGTGCCGCAGCAATAATAACCACTGTGACTAAACAGGCTAGGTTATCAGTAGATGTAATGCCTAACCCTGTTTCCTTTCCAGGTACTCATAGTCAAACAAACAATAGTTGTGTTAGGAAACCTATTGCCTATCCCGTCACTTCACTTTCGGGTGAAGGAGGCGCAACGTGTTCCTCTGTTTTTTCATTTCAGCCAAAGGCTAAAATAGCCCCAGCAGCCACAAGTTTCCAGGATCCAGACCTGAAAGGGTTAACTGATGAGATGCCGACCACTAGTTCCCGCTTGACAGTTCAAGATATTCCTAAAAAGGATGGGCCTGTGGGTAAGACTGAGCATTCCTCAGTACAGGTAGAAACTACTGCTGTGACCGGTAATGTATGGAAAACAAGTAATATGTTGACACATTCTAAATTCTTATGTGAATTAGAAGAACATGAAGGAAGGTACTACATGTCTGTAGAAATACAGGATTCGCTACCCCAGCCTTTTAAAGGGTTAATAGATACTGGTTCACAAGCCACTATCTTATCAAATACCTACTTCCAGCAGGTAATGGACTTAGCAATGGATAAGCCGAAGCTAAGAGATTTCCCCAACGCTTTGTTGAGTGTAGGAGGAAATGCCCTTCATGTTATTGGCAATACCTGGTTAAAGTTTGAAATAGGTAACAAAACCTTTAGACACCCGGTGATAGTGGTAGATCTCCCCTATGACCGACTGATTCTGGGTATAGACATACTCAGAAGACTTAACACAATTATTGACTGTGTGAATGGAATTGTATGGTCACAAGCTAAGGTTCCCATAACCTATGAGAAATCACATGTTCAATCTGATCGTAACTGCCATGTGATAGAAGAAAGACCTGACTCAATTGAGGTACATTTTAGAAATAGTCAGTCACCTGACGTGACTATCCTGCAGGTGAATGATGCAATCGCACCTGTAGATGAGCATTCCGTAAGAATTGCTCCAGAGAGGATCCAGAATGTCTCTCTGGAAGGTGATGTTTTAACCATTTCTCTCCACAGGGATTATGTTGAATCTGTAGATCTGGCAGGTCATGCTCAATTCCTTGCCAGAATTGAAAGGGTTAATAACAACCTATTCTTTCCTATGCAAATACATGACTTAGGAAGAAGTAGGAATGCAAAGCTGGACTTACAGAGTGAGAACAGCTATATTAGCAGAAGTCTGTTAAAGCAGATCGCTAATCCTAAAATGATCAGGTACGCTTCCCCACATGACAGGTGGATCCAGAACCTGGATGGCGAATCAGAGAGTTACAATGTGATAGCAAAATGTTTACTATCTATTTCCATCGGAAATAAGACAGTTAAACATTTATTCCTAGTGATAGACGAACCTCGCTATCAGGTTTACGTTGGCAATGATGTCATACATCGCTTTGCCATACACCTTGACCTGATTAATTCCAACTTGTGGACAAGGTTAAAAGGTAATCCTTGTGGATACCTACACGAGGAAAACGCCCTGAAATCAGGACAAATACTCCCATATGCGGTAAGTATCCAAGTTCCTGATTACATAACCATTCCACAGGGGACAAGTAATTTTCTTTTACCCCTACAGGTCAAGGAGGGTCAGAGATTGGAAAACTCTGATGCCCTAATCTGTTTATCCAACAGGATACAACAATTAGGGATGGTGGTAACACATACACCAATGGTAAGTATTGGTAAGAATCCCACCTATATCATGGTCAACAATGTTACACCCAATAGTGTTACTTTACCAAAAGGAACATTATTAGGTCTAGCATTGGATGCTGAGTACTATACATTTGGTTTCCAAAACCAAATTATAGGCCTCATCCCTGAAGAATATTTAACTGAGGACGAAATTGTCGATCAAATATTCCATTCCTCCCCAGAAGGATTATTCACTATCCTATCTGTGTATCCCTTCAACGTTGAAGAAGGCTTGTGTAAAATCGAAGAAGCATTAATCACCTTCGATCATCCGCTCGATGAGCAGGAATCACAAGAGTATCACGACCAAAGAGAAAAGGTAAGTCAACACCGAACTGACCTAACTTCTAGGCTTGAAGAAGCTTATGAGATAGGCCAGCCTGAAATCTTTCCAGGATTTCAGGAAAGGCTAGAAGAGCAAATATCTTTAGCTGACGGTTGCTCCAACGATGCTGAGCGGCAACAGCTAAAGGAAATCCTTTTGGAATTCCAAGATATTTTTGCCAAAGATTCCTACGACTGTGGGTTAACTAACCTCCACGTAGCCAGAATACAAACTGATCCAAATTTACCACCTGTATTTATCAAACAATATAGACTCCCATTAGCGTCATATGATGGTCTACAAGACATCATTCAGAATTTAAAGGAAAGGGGCATTATACGTCCAGTGCACAGTTCGTATAATAATCCGATCTTGGGGATTCTGAAACCTAATGGACAATGGCGTTTATGCGCTGACTTACGACAGCTAAATAAACGCGTCTATATGTCTGGTTGGCCAACACCATACATATACCAATGTTTGGTACAAATACAGGGATCCAAAATATTCACTGCCATTGACTGTGCGCAGGGATATTGGACTGTACCAGTCCATAATGAAGACCAATACAAATTGGCCTTCACATTTGGAAAGCAGCAGTATACCTGGACCCGTATGCCTTTCGGTTACATAAACTCTGGTCATGAATTCGCTGTGTTCATGCATAAAGCTATGCCTGACGCACTCGAGAGAGGAACGTTATCATATGTCGACGATGTCTTGCTGAAAAGCACTTCCTTTGATAAGCATATCTTAGAGATTAGACATGTTCTCACTCAGTTAAGAGAGGCAGGGATTAAACTGTCTTTACAAAAGGCGCAATGGTGTCGCACCCATGTCAATTTCCTCGGACATGAGGTAACTTCTGAAGGATTAAATCCCCAGAGGAAGAAGGTTGAAGCCGTACTAAAGGCTAAAACACCTTCAAACATCAGGGAATTAAGATCGTTCCTTGGTATGACTAACTACTCCCGTAAGTTTATAGATAACTATGCAGAAATAACTAAACCACTCTTACACCTGCTTAAAAAGGAAACTACCTGGAACTGGGGGGAGCCTCAGGACCAAGCGGTAAGTGAACTGAGGAGGAAGCTCACTCAGGCACCCTGTTTAGCATACCCAGAGGGCGGTAAACCCTTCTATCTGGAGACAGGTTATACCGATTTAATCATAAGTGCTGTTCTGTATCAGAAGCAGGACAGTTTAAACAAAGTTATTGCATATGCTAGCAAGACTTTGTCGCCTGTTGAAGTTAAATTCAACACGTGTGAGAAGGCGTTATTGTCGACTGTCTGGGCACTACAAAATTTTCGTAGCTATATCCAAGGTGAGAAAATAATTGTAGAAACAGCTCACCAACCTCTACAGTATCTGCAGAGTGAAAGAATTAGAGACGGTAATCTCTCTAACAGTCGGATTACTGCATGGACTCTATCCTTACAGGGATGGCCGTTAGAAGTCCGTTATAAACATAATAAGAGAAGCCCAGTTGCCCAAGGTTTAGCAGAATTACATGACTGTACTGCTCCATCTCTGGATGATAATGACACCGGAGATGACTTCCTAGAAGAGCAATTGCTATCTCCTTATAAAGTTTATGACGAGGAATACTGTCGACCACTACCGTGGGTATACATTGATGGTTGTTCATATCACCACGTCGTTGGTGCTGAACGGAAGTTAGTTGCAGGTATCGGAATCGCCTGGATAGGTGATTATCCTAATGTATCTATAGGATACAATATTGGTCCCAAAAGCAGTCAGATAGCCGAACTCTGTGCAGTATATAAGACCATTCAAATGGCAATAGAATATGGTATCAAAGAATTTGTTATTATAACTGATTCCAACTATGTTCGCAACAGTTTCGTCGAATATCTGCCTAGCTGGAAACGTAACCAAATGCTGAAAAGCAATAACAAACCTGTTAAACATGGGAAATTGTTTTGTAAAATCGATGAGTTGGTTAAGGAAAATGGTTTAACCATATATTGGAAGAAAACCAAAGGCCATTCTAAAATAGAAGGTATTGACAAGGATGGTAATGACTTAGCCGATTCACTGGCAAAACAAGCTGCCATCAATGGTGAAACCCTAAACATTGATGATCTTATGGGTTCAATTCATGTTGAAGCCATAACTAGACGACAGGCTAGAGATAATGCCGACTTAAATGTCGTGCAATGGAGTCAAGAAGCTCCTAGTGAAGACCTGATTACTAGTCAAAAGAATGATTCCGTCATAGGCATATTCTATAAACATATAGAAGACCCTACTGCCAATCCCATCACAGATGAGGATTGCAAAGATAATGAAGATTTACGAATCTTGATGAGATATAAAGTCCAATTTAGTATCATGGATGGGTTACTGGTCAGAACTTCTAAACATGGTATACAACAATGGGTAGTCCCAACTGTATACAGAGGGTTAATGCTCCAACACGCACATGATGCACCTACATCTGGGCATCGTGGTGATAAGATCACATATGAGATATTGCGTGATTATGCATATTGGCCACACATGTTAAGGGATGTTAAGACATACTGTCAGGGATGCTTGATTTGTCCGCAATATCAACCCCATGGTCCAACCCATCGTGCACCACTTCAGAAGAGGGGGGTGTCATTACCCTGGTCTGATATTCAAATTGACTTTATAGGTCCTGTAACAAGATCTTCAAGAGGTAACAAATACATGTTAACCGTTACATGTATGTACACAAAGTGGATAGAATGTTTGCCTTGTAAAGAGAACACGAGTACCGTGTGCGCCACTTTGTTGATTAACCATGTCTTTTCCAGGTTCGGTCTGCCTCAAAGAATTGAGTCAGACAGAGGTAGTCATTTTACCAGCGAAGTAATGGCTAAGATGTGGAACATTCTAGGTGTTAAACGAAAGCTACATATTGCATACCGCGCTGCGTCTAGCGGGGGGGTAGAGCGATATAACCAGTCTATCGTTAATATTCTAAAGAAATATGTTAAGGAGTCTGGTAAAGACTGGGACATTAAATTGCCCCTAGTTTTAATGGCGATTAGAGCTACACCTAGCACTGCTACCAAATTGTCACCTTTTGAATTGATGACAGGAAGAAAGATGGTTTTACCACAACATTTACTATATCGTACTTCGGATCATAACTTGATCAATGCTGCCACTACGCATCAGTATATTGAAGATTTGCGCAAGCATTTACAGCATGCATTTGCTTTTGCTCAAAAGAATCTAGAAAAAGCAGCGACAGGGGTTAAGACCTATTACGATTTAAAAACCACGAAAAAGGAATATGAAATCACAGATCAAGTCTATCTGTATAACTTTGCGCGAAATCAAGTCAAGGAAAATAAATTTTTACCTTCTTGGAAAGGGCCATATGTCATCATTGACAAAATTTCCCCTGTAGCGTATAAGATAAAAATTCCTAAGGATGGTGATTTTATTGAAAAGTGGGTTCACATTAACCAGTTGCGTGCTTGTCATCCTAAATCTCAATTAAGGATTATAGGTGTGGATTCAGACGCAGAAGGGTGAACGACTAACCTGGATGAATGTTTGATTCACGTGGTATAGTATGATGTGAAATGTTGTGATGTGCCATGATCTCATGTACGTTCATGTCATTAACCATTTCCTTGCCATCCAATAACTACATTTTATAAGCAGGTTACTAGCTTGTTTAACTGCTATAGGCAAATTACTGAAGAGTCAGTAATAAATGTAGTGAGAGATGAAGTTATAAAAATAGAATTAGACAGAATACATATGTTGATGAATCGTAATAATGTGTTGTCCTAGGCCAAGTGATGTCACACTGTTATAAGTTTGTATGCTTAACAAACCTTGAATCAACTGTAGATAAGTCTGAAACGAGTTCCTGATCCGTGACTGTCGAAGGATGTCCAAGAAGGATGTGGCGTGTTTCTGGATCGTACTGCTCCTGTGCCAAGAGCTACGGACCGACCCGATCGCAGAGATGGGACCATCCTCCGGCATCCTGATTCAAGAGACACCAGGGTTCATCTTAACAGAGAAGAGGATCCTGACCAGACGTGTGTTCGTCAGCTTGGACCCCAAGATTTCCATCGAGAAGGCATACAACATTTCATCGATGCAGCTTCCTGAGTTACAGACTTGGTACCAGATGCACCTCGAAAGAGCACAGGACCGTGTGCGAAACATCTTGGAGCAAGCCCGGAAACCATTTGTATCCAGTTCTATTCCGATGAGCAACCGACCCAAAAGGTTCCTCACCGCTATAATTGTTGCATTAGTTTGTGCCACTGTCGGTGCAGTTGTCGCAACTGGAATGTCTGCAGCCAACTCTATTACTGTCCAAAAGCTGGATATGGAAATCTATGCGCTAAAGCAACACATTAACGATATTCATCAGGTGATACAACAGCAAAGAACACTTCTCCAAGACGTGTTAACTATTGTGGAAGACACAGTTGTTACAACAAATTTGCATTCAGAGTTAATTGCCAAATCCACTGAGTTGCACCAAAGTCATGACTTATTTAAGCGTGAACTTCTATTTCTGCATGACCCAATATTGTTCCACACACTTGCTTTTCTTGACGAAGTGCAAACTGGAATGATCGAATTGGCAGGGGGACGCATACCTCTGTATTTTGTATCCAAGGATATTGTTCATGCGATGCTTGCCAATGTGGATGGAGAGACAATTGAGCCTATGCAATTAAATCTGGCCTTTGAGATGGGGAGCGCTATACCTCTCTTAATTGATCCGGAACGTATGGAGATTTGCTTTTTATTGGCCATACCATATGTAACTCCCAAAAACATTTTTCAAATGAAAACAATGTACTATGATAATAATGATATTATAGTTGATTGTACTAAGTGTAAAGTTCAAAACTCTTACAGGTACAAATATATACAAAAATGTTCATTCCACGCACGGGCCTATGTTAGAAATGATGTGATTGCACAATATGTCTAGTAACTTCTATAGTGCTTATTCATAAGCTAAATTAATTTTGGCTATGAAATGCACTAAAGGGGGGTTATGTCAGAGTATTTATATCGGCAGATATTTTGTGCTATGATAGAAACTAAAAGTGTATATTCTGAGTCACTCTGAACAGACCAGACTCCATTTTGTTATTTCAAGTTAACAAAAAGACACTATATTTCTATCTGTAAGCTAACCACTTTCCCAGATTTGAGGAATGCATAGTATATACAAACAAGTGATAAGGAAGGGGGTTGGATAGACTGTCTAAAATGCTAATGGAATATAATCAAATCTAAACCCAGACAATTGTGACAGAGAAGATTAAATAATTTAATATTTAACTGTCTATATATATAAGGTACCATTGTATGGAAAGGGTAAACTTAGTTCATGATCTGTCATATCAGAAATTATGGCAGGAATTGCAGACGCTAAGTCTGGACAAAATTTAAGAAACCCTTTGAAATTTTAAATTATGGCGCTATAAAGATAACGCAAAATGACGTCAAAATAGCCACCAGGAAAAGTTAACTCTTTCCTGGATAGGTATGTTTAGTGGGACAAGACTGCCCTCTACAGACCAAATACCTAATTTGCGATCTGGAAGATAACCACACCTCTAGTGCTTCTATTGGGTTATCAACTGATGACGTACAGAGAGTCTGGCCCTTTAAAAGTTAAGACAAAGGGAAGATAGATATACAAGAAAGATACAGGAGAGGAGGCAGATGCAAGATATGCAAAAGAGAAAAGAGAGGAATTGGAAGTTTGGGGATTCCAACTCGGACAACATCTGAGACTAACATTCTACTCCTAAAACTCTAACACTTAGAATTTACTGACTTTCTAACCAACACCTCCATGCAGAGAGACTACCAATCGGATGAAATATCTACTCAACTGGTAATTATACTGGTTTCATTTAATTAAATTAAATTAATTAAAATGTATTAATAGCATTATATATGACTGGATAAAGCACGGTCAGATTTCCATATTAAGAAATCTTAGTTAACTAAGAATATATAGTTATAAACATTCCATTCTGCAGGTGGAATTAAGAATAATTATATATTGATGTGATATTATCACGTGTTAGCATACCGCTGTTTTTATCCAGGTGTATTGATTTGCTCTAAATTAAGATAGATATCTTTTAGACAAATTAAAAATCTGCTTATATAATGTGGTAAATTCTCTTATGGATGGTTTAAGAAAATGACTAGTGAACTGGTTTAAATGTTATTTTATTTAAAAATACATAAGAATAGATCTTAACTACCTAGGAGATCTAGCCAGCATTGAAAGGGTTATTCTAACTGTCTGCTAAACTTCACGACCTTACGCTGCACTCTGAGGAATTCTGTTCTCTGTGTGAAAGGTTTCACTTTCAGTCTGTGAAAGATAGTCATAAATAAAGTCTTGACAGAAAATGCTTTTTAGCCATTGAAACGTAATACCCATTCCTCTGTATTGCATACCATTTTATACTGGATATTCATTGATTATTGTTATGCATGTTACATATAATATTATTATTATTAATTTGTCATTATAAATAAAAATCTATTTTTATACATTGTGATATTATTATATGAAATACATTCCACTTAACACGATAAACGTTCTTTGGGATCTGAGAATTGAATTAGTGGGCAATTCTCACTGTTACTATTATTATCCCATAAATATCCCCACAATATACTTATGCTTATTACTAGGACAAATATACTTATCATTAGACCCATACGTTCTTTCCCATTTAAGACCACCACATACATTCCATGGCTTCCTACTACCTGATATCGCCTTACATGCATCAAATAGCAAAACACCTGGAGAATGTACGCTTTCTAGTACAGTCTTATTTATCAGGTTCCCCTGTGCATTCTCATTCCGAATAGTCAACCAAATTGTACGGGGCTGATACTCAGGATTAAAACACCTAGGTTCTCCTGCTCCTATATGGCATACACTATAATCTGTACCTAGGTATCTACACTTTGATACATGTCCTGTGCACTCATATTGCGAATGCCAAATAAGGGTCTGGGAAATACGATTGCCTGTTTTCGTAGTCTTAATGCAAACCTCGCAGCCTGGTGTGTCGGTACCTCTACCTTCCTGAATAATTAAAAACACACATATATACATCATCAAACACATTACTCCTGACATCTTCTTCCTAATTCTTCGACCGTGCGACGGCACCTCAGCTTCCAGGCGTGTGAGGGCTGCAGGAAATGGAGTCCTTCTGATCCTCACTGTTCTTCACAGAGGATTCCTCTGGCTTAAACGTTGGTAGGTGGTCAGGCTTTATTGTGGCCATCAAAACACCTACTTGTAGATCTTTGTTGATGTTCCCTTGTAACAATACTCTTCGCAAAAACCACTTTTAATCTAACTGGGTCACTCGCTTCAACCGGATCTTGCAGGGATTCTCAGGATCTTGAGTAGCTTGCCAAGAATCTGCTGCTGGTTTAACCCTGGAGTGATGAATCCACGGAGTCACCTCTGCCACCTTTATAGCTGTTGGAGTAGACAAAAGAACAGCATAAGGACCCCTCCACTTTGGCCCCAACGGTACACTGTTCCACTCCTTTATCCAAACTTGGTCTCCTGGATGGTAAGAATGAACAGGTGGATATATTTTCACAGGTAACCTATCTTGTACCCATTTCTGTACTTCCAACATAGTTCTACCCAACTCTACAACCTGCTGCCGAGTAATTCCTTCTTTCACATAGCTATTACCATCCGTATAATACTGTACATCCGGGTCCTGAATGGGAAAGTCATGAAGGTCCGGTTGGCTTGAAAAACACCTCATCCATTATCTCCAAACAATCATGTTTACTTTCATTACGTTGTGGCAAAAGGGTAGCTGGATTCAGGGTATTAACAGTTTCACATAGCATGGCTTGATATTTAGTCATTCGGCTATTACTGAACCAATGATTACCTTTGTAATCCAATAGAGTCTGTACTGCATGAGGTACTCGCACGTGGAGTTCCTGTCCCAGTGTAAGCTTGTCGGCTTCTGCTACCAACAGGGCAGCGGCGGCCACTGCAAAGATACACTGGCTTTCTGTAGCAATTCGCTGGCAAAAGAAGGCATCTTTAAGGTCCAAGACTGTAAAGTAAGTAGCTCCACCCGGAATCAAGGCAAGCAGGTTATAAGGATTTGGCACAACTGGATGTATACTTACTACCGCATCATTGACTGCTCTCAAATCCTGCACAGGACGATACTCATCTGACCCAGGCTTCTGAACAGGCAACAATGGAGTATTCCAGGGGGAAGTACAGAATTTTAGGATACCATACCTTATGAACTTATCCAAATAAGACTGTATGTTCTTCTTCGCCTTTTGAGGTATATGGTATTGTTGCAGGTTTACTGGATAAACCCCAAGCTTTAGTTCGATGCGTATAGGTGGGATATTGCGAGCAAGTCCTGGTGGGTTATTTTCTGCCCACACTCCTGGTATATTATACAAGGATTCATCACTCTTAGGGTTTTGACTTGTCATCACTGTATAAAGTCGCCACTCTTCTTCCTTTGGTACTGATAGAGTCATTATACCTGAGGGTCCATTAAACTTCAAGGATGTCGTTCCGTTAGGCAGAAATGTTATCTGTGCTTGTAACTTCGACAACAAATCCCATCCTAGAAGTTGGACTGGACATTCAGGCATGTAAAGAAACTGATGTTTCACTACGTGGCCTCCCAGTGTACAGAGTTGACTTTTGAGAACCGGTTTAGCAGCACTCCTCCCAGTTGCTCCTATTACAGTGATAGTTCTTCCTGAAGGAGGAGCAACTAGGTCGGTTACCACAGAATGTTCAGCACCAGTGTCGATCATGAAAGAACTCCTTTTTCCCCCTATTGCTACATCGACCATAGGCTCCGCTCGACCAAGGGGGATGGAGCCCGGTCGGTATCAATAGTCCTCCATGACAGTGTCAGCCAAACCCACAAAGTCCCTATCTTCTCTTTCTCGCGGTCTCTGCGCTGCTGGGTAATACCTATCCCCTTGAACGCTTCCTCTACTATTCCCACCATTTCCTCCAGGGCCTCCTCTTCCTCTCACTCTACCTCTATAGTTATTACTATATCCTCCTCTTGTTCTATCTCTCTCATGTTGTTCCCTCAATGGACACTCACTCCTACAATGCCCTTCTTCCCTACAATATGTGCACTGGTTCCTACTTAAAGGCTCCCTATTCCACTTATTCTCGCTTTTCTCGGTTCCCCTGTACACTTCCTTTTCCCTTCTATCTACACCAGCGATAGCTACCGCTAACATATCTACCTTTTTCCTCATCTTACGTTCCTTCTCACGCTTTGTCTCAGTTCCCCTATTCATATACACCTTATTTGCATCCTCCATTAGCTGTGATATGGATATCCCTGCAAATCTCTCCAATTTTTGTAACTTTCTCTTAATATTGCTCTGGGCCAGGCTGACAAATGCTGAATTAATCATTTGGAAGTTTTCAGGGGCTTCAGGATTGAAAGGAGTGTACAATCTATTTTACTCAAGTAGTCTCTCATAAAAAGCACAGGGTGATTAATTAGCTTTTTGTAACACTTCAGCCGTCCTGGACATGTTAATTGCCTTTTTCCCTCCTGCCTTCATGCCAGCAGTAATGGCTTGTTGATAGGCCTTTAAATGGATCATGTCAGCGCCATTTACGTTCCAAAGGTCAGTAATAATTGCTGACAATCAGCCCAGGTGAGATTGTATAATAGAGGTAACCAAATCTGTCATGACTTGAGGCTTATCGGTGTATGAAGAATTATGTGTCTTCCAGCTGTATTTTAGACTATCACTGAAGACACACAGTATTCAATAGTTTTAGTGCTATTTCAATGTTTATGGTACAATGTCATTGCTGAGAATTATCTGATCCAATAGACTCAGTTACTGTTATTAAGAATTCTCCTCACAATTTAACTGTAAATAAAATTCAATGCTAAAATACACTCCTACCAAAAAGGAAGTCAATTTAAATTACCAATTTAAAAAAAAAACAATTTGTACAGAAATACAAGAGTTTGAAAGAAAAGAACAGATAGGTATGTGGGTAGGCGTGGACAATAGAGCAGGGGGAGTGCAAATACCAGCTATACCAGTTTTGGGCTACTCTGGCTCTGGAGGATGAATTGGGGGTTGGTAATCACATGCAAGAGGGGGGAGGTGTCCAAAGCAGTTGTAATTAAGGTTTTAGAGGACAAACAAGTTCTGGCTACCATGGACTCCATTGTTCCTCTTAGCACAGTTTGTTCCATTTAGCAGTGTTTCAACAATCTGTATACAGAAACTACTCGTATAGCCCCAACATATTATTTATAACACTGTAAACCTGCTGTATTAAATCTGGATCAAGGATACACAGGAACACTGGTTACCAGAAGAGACTGTCCTCTGCTACACAGAGTATTTAAATCTTTTGGGGAACAGTGTTACACCATAATCACAAACAGCATATTCCTTAGAAAGGGTTTTTTTTTTTTTTTTTGACACATACAAGACAAAGGACTGTTTGTGAATCAGAAGCATCCATGATTTCAACAGAGCGTCTGATTCAAAGCAGTACAAATATACAAACAGTTTCAACAGTCACACCAGTTACCTTAGCAACAGCACCACGTGGCACAGTTACTAGGCCAAAAGCACACATACAGGGAATTCCCGTACACACACAGCTGTTACACCACACACTAAATAACTATTACTGTACCTTTTTTGGCAAAATTATACAATTACACACGCTATAATTCTCAGTATTTAAATTACCTGTCTATAACACACCCTAGTAACATCGTCTTTACAAACAGTAGTTATAGTATGGTTAGCATTGGTTAGAATACAATTTTAAAGTCACAGGTCAGTTAGTAGTAGTTATGGTGTTAAACATACAACATAAACAACAGTTATTAGTGATTATTTACAGTATCAGTGATTATAATACATGGTTATGGTACTGTGCGCTATGATACAGTTACACACTATTCACACTCTCGCTAGACGGCAGAGCTCAGCAAGATATACACTCTACTATAATAAATTTTAACACATTTACAGTTTCCCAACTAATCTATTGGACAGTACCTCGAGGGACTACCTAAAACTATTTACATCCGTTTTGGTTAGCCGTCGCTGCCCAAGCACCACATATAGCGAACTAGAGGGCGGAATTTACAACAATACCCTTTTAGTCTATCTACTCTATCAATAGTCTAGTGGGTTCCAAATTTACCTTCCCACTTAGCCAAGATAGGTTGAGAACTAGCAAACGATAATGTACACCAGAGTCTGCTTAGTCTCCCGGTCCCTCCGACCTAGCGAACGAAATGTACACCCTAGATACGCTAGTCTAGACAAGACACCCCCACACTCTCAGCATGGTGATGCTGAGGGTGGTGGGGGATGAGGCTGAGGGTGGTGGGAGGAGGCTGAGGGTGGTGATGCTGAGGGTGGTGTGGGGGGTAGTGAGGATGGGGGTGGTGGGGGGTAGTGAGGCTGAGAGTGTGGGGGGTAGTGAGGTCAGAGAGATCAGATGAGTCCTTCAGGACTGTAGTGGACACTGAATACACTAGCCTAGCTATCAATTTCCCTATCAAATCAGCAGTAGCTACACTGTCCCTCCGCTCACTAAGAATGCAGCTTCACAATGAACGTAAAATGGATGCTGTCCATGAGGTGGGAGGGTCTGGGAGGGAGGGTCTGCTGCTGATTGGCTGGAATGTGTCTGCTGACTGTGAGGTACAGGGTCAAAGTTTACTCAATGATGATGAATAGGGGGCGGACCGAACAGCGCATATGTTCGCTGTCCGCAGTGAACGCGAACAAGCGATGTTCGCCAGGAACTATTCGCCAGCGAATCGTTCGGGACATCACTACCTATTAGCTTTGATTTTAATAGCAAAAATAAAGAAATAAAGAAGATTATGGAGGGGCGGCGCCTGACTTCTGATGTGGATGGCAACACACTGATTGAGCTCCGTACCATCAAGCACAGCAAGAGCACAGAAAAGCACGGTCTGCCTCACAAACCTACCCCGGGCCGGCACACCTACGTCCCCGAGAGCACACTAAGCTTCATGATGGGGAAAAAAAAATGAAAAACGACTACGTGGTGGCGCCGATATTCCGCAGCCGCTCAGACAAGGGCCTAACACGCGCTGAGGATCAACGAGAAACTGACTCTGATTCAGACGCCAGCGACATGGAAAAGAACGCACCCGACCTCAATCCAATAACCAGAGGGGACCTCAAAGAGCTATTACGCGACATTAAAGCAAACATGGTGACGGAGCTAGCTAAACATATGGCCCTTATTAGAGAAGGCCTGGAGGACCGTACTAGAAGCACTCTGGCGGTAGAAGACAAAATGGAGGATATCTCCACAACCACTGCAACGCATGACAGGGCACTACAGGAACTCCGCGAACAAGTTCGCGCCCTGGAGGGGGCACAAGAAGATTTGAACAAAAGGTCATGTAGAAAACATGTGAGAATCAGGGGTCTGCCAGAAGCTGTCACACAGGACATGCTATATTCCACACTCTAGGAAACATTCTGTGGTATGCTACCAGAAACACCCCCGGCAGAACTCATCATAGACAGGGCACACAAAGCCCTTAGAGTCCCATCGCCCACAATTACCTAACCCAGAGACGTCATTGTACGTCTACATTACTTTCACGTGAAGGAAGCACTAATGCGAGCCGCAAGAGACACCCCGATCCAAATTGAAGGCCATCAGATCCAACTATTTCAAGACCTAGCTCCTAGCACCTTACTCAAAAGGAAAGCCCTCAAACCCTGGACCCAAGCGCTCTCACAACAGAGGCTCAGATATGCATGGGGACACCCCTTCAAATTAATGGTCCGCAAAGATGACAGGACCTACACGTTGTGACAGACCCATCTGTATG
>OW240914.1:241721659-241737334 GCA_933207985.1 Pelobates cultripes
TAAAATAGAAGGGGGAGACCTCCCACAGAGGAGACATGGCTCCGGCCTATCAAACTAATGCCCCAAACCAAGCACCCCGACTCATCCTGAGGGGGAACATCCTCAAACATGGCAACCTTAGACTAAAAAGCAGCCCAGACAGTGCATTACTGATTAACCCCCAGCACAAATGAGACGAGACATACCATGACAAAATTACAGGAGGTCTAGACCCGATTCCCTAAGGAATCCACCACCCACACCAAAGTTCTAACCAACTTATTGTTACCTTTGATTTGTTCACGACCCTGACTGAGTCATCAACATATGCTAAACCATTTACGATACCTTAAATGAAAACTATGAAATGTGAACTACCAGATGTGAACGTATCCCCTTATTACCCCTTCTTTGTTCTGTAACCCCACCCTTGGTTATAAAGTTGTAAATTGATACAAATAAAGAATTTATTAAAAAGAAAGAAGATTATCAATAAGCATTGGAATATCTTACAACAGGACAACGATTTGAAGAAGATTATTCCTAATAAGCCTAACATTATATTCAGAGGAGCCCCCAATTTTAAGTCTATCTAAACAATTTCACTAGATCCACTAATATTATAAAGCAATCCTCAATATCCGACCTGAAGGGTTTTTTCAAAAGTAAAAATTGTATCGTTTGTAGAACTACCTATAAAACAGTACCCACAAAAACTACTCATTTTAACTCCAACATTACCAAAAAGACTTACATAATAAGAGAGTATATATCACTACACCATTCCTTTTTTACCATGACCTCATTTTAAAGGTATTACTTTAATTTCTCAGATTTTTCCCTCCCCTTTTCTATATTTAAATTTTTTTTCTTCCCACTCTCTTCCCAATCTACCTTTGTACAAACTTCCACTCTCACTCCTCCTGAGTGAAGAGCTGGTTAATATGTACAGCACGGGTTCGCCATGCTCACACAGTATCATAGTATTTTAGCAGCTCCCCTCTACCATTCATTCATCTACCAAACCCAGTCGAGATCGATCACGTGACCTTCAACATCCAATCACTTCCTTTTGTTACCACTTTGCTTCTTGCCCAGCTCTTACCACTATTAACATCTTTTGCTCACATATTCTTCAGATATTTTTCAATACCACTTTCAAAACTTTCGTTTTGACAATATATCTAAACATATTATTTCCCCTTTCTTATCATGCTCTTCTCTGTTTTTAGCAGGCTATGACACTATGAGCGTCCCACCCACTGTCCTCTTTTACTACATTTTCCCAAGATTCACATCTATTAGACGCCCACAAGTGACGTAATTTCTTTGGTAATGCCCATTTTCGTTCGCTACCATTCTCTAAAGTGTAATATTTTAGTTTTACTATTATAATAGTTATTATAAATAAAGCAGTATGCATATTTTAACATGTTCTGCAATGTTATGATTGTAACTGTATATATGCAATATCATGGTCATTTTACTGCCAAATCCAAATTTTGTATGTATTTTACTCTGTGACAGAACCATCTGTCTATTTATTGCGGTGGAATCGTCTGTTTTGCCCCGTTCGTGTAAATGGCTGTTTCCTATAGCCCAGCCATACGAATGACCGTTTTTCCCGAACAAAACTACCGAACGGATGGCCACCCAGGAGAGAAGTGCAGGGCCGGACTGGCCCACTGGGATACCGGGAAATTTCCCGGTGGGCCGTCGGCACCTGGGGCCGGGCAGCCAGCTGGCTCACCTGCGGCCGCAGAGGGAGCTCCTTTGGCGGCCGCAGGGTTTGCTGGCTGTTCTTGCGGCCACAGGGGGAGCTGGCTGTTCTGACTCTGCTCCCCCTCCCCTGCGCGCCGCTTAATGAGACCGGGGCCGGAATAGGACGCCATATTCCGGCCCCGGTCTCACTGTGCGACGCGCAGGGGAGGGGGAGCAGAGACAGAACAGCCAGCTCCCCCTGCGGCCGCAAGAACAGCCAACAAACCCTGCGGCTGCCAAAGGAGCTCCCCATAGGTAGAAATTGTGTATGTGTGTGTGTGTGTCTGTGTCATTTGTGTGTGTGTCTGTCATGGTGTGTGTGTGTGTCTGTCTGTGTCATGGTGTGTGTGTCTGTCTGTGTCAGCAATGTGTGTCTATGTCATGGTGTGTGTGTTTGTCTGTCATGTAATGTGTGTCTGTGTGTGTCATGATGTGTGTGTGTGTTTGTCTGTGTCATGTAATGTATGTCTGTCTGTGTCACGGTGTGTGTGTGTGTCTGTCATGGTGTGTGTGTGTTTCTGTCTGTGTCACGGTCTCTCTGTCATGGTGTGTGTCTGTCATGGTATGTGTGTGTGTGTCTGTCATTTGTGTGTGTGTCTGTCTGTGTCATGGTGTATGAGTGTGTCTGTGTCAGCAATGTGTGTCTGTGTCATTGTGTGTGTCTCTGTGTTATGGTATGTGTGTCACTGTCTGTCATGGTGTGTGTGTCTGTCTGTGTCATGCAATGTGTGTCTATGTCATGGTGTGTGTGTGTCTGTCATGTAATGTGTGTCTGTGTGTGTCATGGTGTGTGTGTTTGTCTGTGTCATGTAATGTGTGTCTGTCTGTGTCACGGTGTGTGTGTGTGTCTGTGTCACGGTCTCTCTGTGTCGTGGTGTGTGTGTCTGTGTGTCACGGTCTGTCTGTGTTATGGTGTGTGTGTGTGTCAAGGTGTGTGTGTCTTTTTAAAGGTGTGTGTCTGTCATGGTGTGTGTGTCTGTCTGTGTCATGGTGTGTCTGTCTGTCATGGTGTGTGTGTGTTTCTGTCTGTGTCACGGTCTCTCTGTGTCATGGTGTGTGTCTGTCATGGTATGTGTGTGTGTGTGTGTTTTTACTCACCTTTTTTTTTCCCCACGTCATGCTGGTCTCCCCTCGCCTGGCCCTGCCTCTACGGCTGAGATCATCAAGCTTGATGATCTCAGCCAATCCGCACTGACACAGGAAGCACCTCTAGTGACCGTCTGAGTGTCTGTCACTAGGAAGCAATGTAAACACTGCCTTTTCTCTTAAAAGTCAGTGTTTACATTGAAAAGCCTGCAGGGACAGGCTATAGACACCAGTACCACTATATTAAGCTGTGTGTGTGTGCGCGCGCTTGCTTGTGTGTGTGTGTGTGTGTGCCTGCTACTGAGTGAGCTTGTGTTTTTATGTCAATAACCTTATGTATGAGGCTGTGTATCAATCAGCTTGTCAGTGAGATTGTCTGTGTATGCATGTGAGTATGCTTACTATATAATTAAAAATGTTACTCTGAAAGGACCAATATTTTATATTGGAAAAAGCTATATATATATATATAATATTGCCAGAGATAGCACTCCAAGGACTAATATAAAATATAACTTTTATTACCTCCACTAAAACAACAAAAGGTCAACGTTTCAGCTTGATCCCCTCAAGCTTTTGTCAGGAGATGTCCTGACGAAAGCTTGAGGGGATCAAGCTGAAACGTTGACCTTGTGTTGTTTTAGTAGAGGTAATAAAAGTCATATTTTATATTAGTCCTTGGAGTGCTATCTCTGGCAATATTTTTTGCATTTTTGGCTGACAAGCACCGGGCATTGAATATTGAATTGGTGGAGTGCAAGATCTGTTTGTTTATATATATATATATATATATATCTCAATCATCTAGGGTTGCAAGACATAGCCTTACATATTACATGCGACAATATATGGCGCAATGACTTATGGGGCTGGCATAGATTTTTTTTCCAGGGCTGCTTTGGAATCCCCAGTCCGGCCCTGGAGAAGTGTGCTGCTGGTTAACCTATTGATCCGAATTAGAACGTTGTGGTTAACCGCAGACACTTCTCAATTAAACCGAATTCAGGGTGGTCGTCGTTCGTATGTCGACCACGAGGCAGTGGCCATTTTAAACCACGCAAAAGCCCAGCGGTGTTCGGCTCTATTTTCATGGAACTAAAAACTGACACTTTTTCTGCCGAACACCGCTGAAACAACGGAACGCCTGGCTGCCTCCACGAAAGCATACGAACACCGGCCATTCAGGAGTTTTGTAACACACGAAAGGACTTAACCCAGATAGCCTTCCCATGGAGTCATTTGTATACCGAAAGACTGTAAGAACTTTGACTCCATGACGATTGAACTATGTGTGTGGGATCTGAGCGCTATTCGCTAATAATATGCACTTAGATCCAGGCTATCTGGGGATATGTGATACGAATGGGAAATGTTCGGTTATTGTAAAGTTATGAATTTGTATGTATTTTCTGGCTTTATATTTAAGATGGCGACTGGCTTTGTCCTGGAGATAATTGAGTTACTTCTTAATTATCTCCAGGGCAGAGGGGAGGAAACCATAGTGCATTGTGGGTAAAAACTGTGACTGTATGTCGGAAATGTCCCCATGTCTATCTGTCATTACAGTCTCCCATTTGGTCCCCTAGGGGAGTGTCCACCAAGTGGGAGACCTGCATACGGGCAGGTAGCCCACAGTAAAGCCAGATCCTGTTTGACCCTCAATGCTGAGCTTCTGTCTCGTTATTGGGGGGATTTCTTCTTTGCATTTAGAGACTCCTGGATGGAACCGAAAGCCGCTTGGTGGATTTTGCTGTTCAGCGGCTAGCAGCAGTTCGTGGATTTCCGTTCGGGAGTTTGGAGCCGTTCACGGATCCCGGTCGGGAGATTGCCGCTTCCCCCGAGGTTGGTTCGTACACTGCAGTTTATGCGAACGGAGATTATTGATTGCAGAAGGGGCTGACTAAACAGCGGTTTTGTTTAAAGACACCAGGGGTGTCGTAACAATTGGTGGCGAGCGACGGGATGAATCCCACAGCACAAAAGGTCAGCTACAAGACATGCAGTATGAGGAGTTAGGGCGTGCTACCCTTAAGTATATACTGGAATGCTGAGGGCGAGCAGCAAGCAATTTGAAAAAGAGAGACATTATTGCTTTACTACTGGAGATGATGCAGCACAGGGAATGGAGAGAGTTAATGTGCCCAGTATTTTGGATTTAACACCTGAGGAAATACAATTTAACCGGGCAGTGCAAATAAGGCTGGCACATTTTGGCCCCAACCCCTCAGCAGACATCGTGGAGCGTGTGCAGGCAGCAGTGATGGCACACCAAGCGCTCCGGGAAAGAGGAGCTGCAGCAGCAGAGGTACCCAATAACAATTTTGGTAGAAAAAAGGTACCCTTTGCTGCATTTAAAATTTTGTGGAAACAGAGGGAGAGATTTATGGGTTCCTGGCGGACTTTGAGAGGCAGTGTGCCCTACACCAGGTACCCGCAGATGAATGGGTCACCATCCTCTCTGGGAAATTATTCGGCCGGGCTAGTGAAGCGTTTCGGGCCATCCCAGAGGAGGAGATCACCAGCTACCGGGCTGTGAAGGATGCGCTCCTAGCCAGGTATGCGGTGACCCCAGAAGTTTACAGACGGCAATTTAGGGAAACCAACAAGCAGGTTGGTGACTCTTATGTTGAGTGGGCCTGCAGAGTTCATCGTACCGCAGCCCACTGGATGGCAGGAAGCCAAGCGGTAACTGGGGAGGAGGTGCTACAGGTGTTCTTGCTGGAACACTGCTTTGATAGATTACCTACCAGGGTCCGGGAGTGGGTCAGGGATAGGAAACCCTCTACCCTACCCGAGGCTGCCCGTCTGGCAGACGAATATGCGAACGCTCGCAAGTTGGATAGTACAGCTACCAAAGTCCCTGCCAGACTGGAGTATCGACCAGCAGTGCCTCCAGCTCCTTCAGCATACCAACCCCCAGTGCACCGCACCCCAGCCGTACCGCCAGCTAATAACTATGTGCAACCCTCTCGGTTCAATGCCAGGGATTATTCGCAACCAATTTGGTGCTTTGGGTGCAAACAATTGGGGCACAAGTGACCGGAGTGCCCCCTGAACAGCGCCAATCAAGCCTAGTCATCGAGGAAACCAGCCAGCGGGAATCAGCGGCCACCTCAGCCTGCTGCTCACTGTATTGAGCAAGAGGAGTTCTGGGGCATTCTACACAAGGCCGACCCAGTACAAGAAGCTCATCAGGATAATCGCCAGCAACATCGGCAAACCGTCTGGTACCATAGATCAGGTCCCCTTAAGCTGGGATTCCCCAGAGAAGTTTGGGAGGGGAACCCGGGCAGACTCGACTCTCCAGAAATACCGAGATAGAGCAGACGCTGGAGAGGAAGGAGTAGATGGGGAGCGGTATGAGTGGGTGGGGGACAGAGGAGTGTTACCCCTCCACCGAATCGACAGTTAGTGGTACCTGCAAAGTACCGGCAGGAGATTCTGCCGATAGGGCATGATGTTCCATTAGCTGGACATCTAGGGTCCCGCCGCACAGCCTATAGGATCTCACAGAATTTCTTTTGGCCAAACTTTAACCAGGCTGTGCGGATGTATTGCAGTACGTGTGACACATGTCAACGGGTAGGAAAGCGGGGGGACCACCCTAAGGCTAGGCTATTATCGATGCCTATTATAGGGGAGCCCTTTGCCCGCATAGCTGTTGACATTGTGGGTCCACTGGCCAGGGCTAGTCCATCAGGTAAGAAATACGTTCTTACCGTGGTGGACTATGCCACTCGCTATCCAGAGGCAGTAGCGCTGTCTAATATAGAGGCAGAGACGGTTGCTGATGCCCTGGTTAGAATTTTTACTAGGGTCGGGTTCCCTAAGGAGATCCTCTCCGACCAGGGAACCCAATTCACCGCTGTGCTCACCCAGCAGCTGTGGAAAGTGTGTGGCATTAAGCCGTTACTTAGCTCACCCTACCATCCACAGACTAACGGTCTCTGCGAGAGCTTTAACGGTACCCTCAAACAGATGCTGAGGACCTTTACAGATACTTGCAGAGACTGGGAGAGGTTCCTGCCTCATCTGTTATTTTCTTACAGAGAGGTGCCCCAGGAATCTACTGGGTTCTCCCCCTTTGAGTTGCTGTATGGGAGACGGAGCAGGAGGGGACCCCCATAGTGCCATATGTTCTGGAACTCCGAGACCGCATGGAGAAACTGCCCCTGATGGTAAGGGAGAATCTCCAGGCGGCCCAGGGGAGACAGAAAAGATGGTACGATCAGGGTGCCCGACAGCGGGTCTTCCTGGTTGGGCAGAAGGTATTGGTGCTCAAACCTGTGAAGGCCAACAAGATGCAATCATCTTGGCAGGGCCCGTACCGAGTGGTAGCGCAGATACTACTTAGCCAGATGTGCAGATGAGAGGGTCCAGCGATCCTTTCATGTGAACATGCTGAAAGAATACCAGGAAAGACCTGAGAACATTGCAGCAGTATGTGCCCCAGCTGCAGATGATTCTGAGAATCTACCCCTTCCCGATTTGTTAGAAAGGGATTCCCAGACTGACCTTACTACCCTTGTACAGCTAGGGGACAGGTTGAACCCCACAGAAAGGGTACAGGCGCAGCAGTTGTTATGGGAGAAGCAGGCGACGTTCTCCCAGGAGCCAGGTTATACCACCCTAGCTGTACATAAGGTAGAGACCCCCGGATAGACCCCCTTACGACAGCCCCCCTATCGTATCCCTGAAGCAGTCCGTGAAGGAATGCGGAAGGAGATACAGAAGATGACCCAACTTGGGGTCATCGAGCACTCCGACAGCCCTTGGGCTTCACCTGTAGTCCTGGTGCCCAAGAAAGATGGGACCACCCGGTTCTGTGTGGACTACAGGCGGATCAACGAGCGGACCACCACTGACGCCTACCCAATGCCCAGGTGCCCAGGTACTGGATCGTATTGCCAGGGGGCGCTATCTGACCACCATAGACCTGTGTAAGGGCTACTGGCAGATCCCCCTGGCCGAGGATGCTATCCCCAAGTCGGCATTTGTCACCCCATTTGGCCCGTACCAATTTAAGGTCATGCCTTTTGGGATGAAAAATGCACCGGCTACCTTCCAAAGGATGGTGGATAGACTCCTGGATGGCTTCCAAGAATTTGCCTGTGCATGCTTGGACGACATTGCGATCTACAGTGGGTCCTGGGAGGAACACCTGGTACATGTAGGGGTAGTGCTGGATAAAAACATACTCTATATAAGATTGTACTTGGCAGGTATGTGCTTGATTACCACTTGAAAAAGCCCATTGTGGGTGAAACGCGTTGTGGACTTATTTTAACATTATTATTGTCTTAATAAAGGTTTTGGTACCAATATTAGTACCATATACATTTTCTTTTTTTCTTTTATTACCTGGCATCAAGTTTTTATCTTTCCAGTGAGGACTTCACAAAGTATCCCTGGTGGGGATTATACCACCTAAGCTGATTACACTGAGCGGGTTATCTGCTCAGGCAAATGTTTTTAATATCCATTGAGTCAGATATTAGATATATTTTCAATCTCTGACACTTTAACACTCAGATTTGTAAAGTTGTAAACCCTATCTATAAAACATAAATTTAGAGCTAACTCATTGTTACTTATGGGATTACCTTCTAAAGCACAAGTTGGGCATAAGTAAGCATGTGTCTTAATATGCAGCTGTGGGTCAACAAAGGGGGAGGCATAGACGAACGCACAAGAGAAATTTCCCTGAACATAGATTAGAGGGATTCCCTGCTCTGGTGCGTACGTCTATGTTTGGGGAAGTTTACTCGAACATAGACAAATGCACCAGTGCAGGGAATCCCTTAACTCCTCACTTACCGACCAATTTGTTCTACGACCATATCACAGGAAGGGAACCCGGTCGATTAGTGAGGAGTGTCTATATTATATATGTGTAATATATTATAAAATAATTAAATCATTTTATAATATATTATACATATATGATGCATCTATATGATTTCATTATAAGTGCACTTTGATATATATATATTTCTAAAAATATACTTATGATGAAATCATAGATGCATTATATATGTACAATATATTATAAAATGATTTAATTATACTATATTATACATATATAGGAAATAAAAATGTGTGTGTGTGTATATGCAGACATGTATCATATGTATGTGTGTGTGTATATATATATATATATATATATATATATATATATATATATAATGTATGTATATCTGTGTGTGTGTATATAAATATATATATGTATGTGAGTGTGTGTATACATATATATATATGTATAATATATACACACGCACGCATTATATATATATATATATATATATATATATTTTAAAAAAAAAACATTTATACAAAAACAAATAAAACCACTAACTTTGGCCAACGTTTGTTACTAAGTGGTGTGAGCGTAAAAGTGGAATTGTGGTTGATGGAAGATGCATCAGGCCTGATTTGCTAAACAGCAACCTGAGAATTTTTAGTTAAATGCCTCAGGGAGAGATGTTAGAGTTTGCAATCTACATTGCTGATGTTCTGCAAAACATGGTATGGGTCCCTGGGGCGGAGTATTTGGAGATCAGGGTGGACCAATGCTCCAACAGCACTAGTTGCTGTATAACAGACCACATTTGGATCTGACTTAAGAGTTAACTAATTGGCACTCACCTGTAGCTAGTCAATTAGTAGACAGGACTTTAAAAGAAGAGGGCAGCCTGCTGCAGAGTGAGGGAGAAAAAGCCAGCTAGGAGAGAGAACGACAATTGTGTTTATTGCAAAGCAATTTCTTTTTTTGTGGAAAATTGGTAAGTGGGAAAGCCACCCAATTACAGATAGTAATTCCTGTCTAGTAAGAGCTCAAGTAAGAGCAAGGGATTTTGTTTGTTTGTTATTATTTAAAGCACCTGTTTTTCTTATCAAATAAAAAGGAAAACCGAGCTGAATGTGTCCTGGACTTTGTATACCTTAGAAGGCTGTGGTTACTGCAAGATCTGTGACAATCCTACCTGTAAAAGAGGTGGTTTGTTACATTTGGTGGAGAATGCGGGCAGTCACGTAAGCCTGAGGGTAGAAGTCATTTAAAGCTCAACATGGAGGTTGTTGATGTTATCAAGGCTCTGATCCAATCCACCTCTGTGCAACAGGAGGCTAACAGGAGAGCTGCAGAAAACAATGCAGCCCTGCAGCAACTTGTGATGGCCCAGGTAGAGTGTGCTAAAGTCCTGACCAAAACACAGATGGAGTGCACTGAGTCCTTGGTGAAACGGATTGTTGTGACACAAGCGGAGATGTTTAAAGTAGCCCGTGAGGAGCAGCAAAAAGTCACCCAGGGACTACAACAGTAAATCCAAGCTATCTCTGAAAAACTGAATGGAGACCCTGATGGAAGATACCAGGTGTAACGGAGCTCCCTGTACTCCGACCGAGTACCCTCCGTTGATGGATGCTCCTAGCGCTTCCTGAGGACTCCAAACACTGCAGCAGACACCACAAAAACCGCAGACTCAACAACCGCCGTAGCTTAACTGGAGTCTCGCCATCTTCCTTCCACCCTGGATCAGCTTCTGTCCTCCAGGACCGTGTGGGGAAGACCTCTCCTCCAGGAGAGCGTAATAGGAACAACTCTTAAAAGAGCTAAGTGATTAAAAGCTCAGGGGAGTATGCAGAGCATAGCAATCCCCAGTGTGATATAGCAGTTCCCTCCAATAACGAGACAAGGCTACGTATTGAGGGTCAAGAAGATCTGTTTACTTGGCACCAAAGGGCCTTCTTTTATGCAGGTTTCCCTGAGATAGGACCACCCACAGGGGTTTACAGAATAACCAATCATAAACGTACATTACAGAAACACTCCCAGCAATTACACAAAAAAATCCTCCCCTCTGCCTGTGATCTAATTATGGCACACAATGGGTTAACATAACTAAACACAGGCAGTAAAAATACAGTTTTTATACATGTACTATAACTTTCAAACTACACATCCAATCTTCATAAAAATTACATATTTAGAATCAATCCATTCAGGGGAGCAACATATTAAAAAAGGGCACAAATCAGACAAGGGTTTCAAAAGTTAGCAAAAGTATATTTTGGGACCTGGCTGGCAGCATGGTTATCTGGCCCAAACCGGTTTTACAGAGCCCTCTATCCAGGAGACAATGGGGAAAATAATCCACTTTTATCCAGGGATAGAGGCAGACTCCATTAACCACATGTTAGCAAAAGACACAAAAATACCTAACTCCTATCATACTGAACAGAACCCCCACATTTAACCTATCCCCAGATGGCTTGGATCTGAGCGCTCAATATATCCAAACAGCGCTCAGATCCCACAAATACAGTCAAATCGCCATACCCACTAGGTCCATGGTCATGGGGCAGAAGGCTGGCAATAAGGCTTCTCCATAACACAGGGCAATTTGTCAAATAAAATAACAGTTACAAATGTCAGTCTGTAACATATCTCCCATTTTGGAGGGAGACTAACCAGGCACCTGACCTTCTGTCGGTCAGTGCCTAAGTTAGTCTCGCAACCCACCCACAAATAACAAGTTGCAAAGTAGCCCCCCCACAATAAACAGTACTGGCCTGTAGGTTCCAGGTTGTAGGATGAAAATGCAGCATCCTCTGCCTTCCTGGTGCAGCTGGGCAAATAGCTGGTGGTACTTGGGGGGCAGAGGCCAGCGGCGCTCTGCCCTGATGCCCGCTTCTGCTGGGGAGAGGGGGTTGCAGACCAGTCCTGTAACAAGGGGGTCGGTAGGGCAGAGGCCAGCGGCGCTCTGCCCTGATGTCAGCTCTTCCGCTGGGGTAGCCGGCAGAATGTCACGCTCTGTACAAGGGACACAGGGAGGGCAGAGGCCGACTGCACTCTGCCCAGCTGCCAGCTCCTCCGCTGGTATAGCCTGCAGGACATCAGGCTCTGGACAAGGGACAAAGGGAGGGCAGAGGCCGACTGCACTCTGCCCAGCTGCCAGCTCTTCCGCTGAGGTGCTGGGAACATAGTCCGGCTCAGTAGCCAGGGGAACATGGGAGTCAGTGGGGGTTAACATCTCCTCTGTTAACCCTGGGGCCAAGTTAGGAGTTAGCTGGGGAGGGGAATTCGTACTTACCCCCTCTTCCTGTTGTCCCTGTGAGGGTAGTTGGGGATCTGGACAGGCTGTCCAGCATCCCTGTAGGTCAGGCACAGAGACCACGGTCCCATCTGCGCCATCTGGGAGATTGGTGTCTCCCCTTGGTAGGGTAAGCTGCCGCTGGGGAGATAGGGTGCTGTGTTCCTCTCCCTGAAACACAGGCTGCCGCTGGAGAGGGAGACCGCCTGTCTCAACTCCAATAACATTGTCCTGCTGCTGGAGAGAGAGACCAACTGTCTCTGCTCCCTGTAGGACACACTGCTGCTGGGGGGGAAGGACGACACCTTCGGCCCCCTGGAATTCGCACTGCCGCTGGGGAGGAAGGACGACACCTTCGGCTCCCTGTAACTTGCACTGCCGCTGGGGAGGAAGGAAGACACCTTCGGCTCCCTGTAACTTGCACTGCCCTGGTGGTACCTCCAAGGTATACTGGGACTGACTGGAGCTGAGTAGGCACTGGTAATCATGTACTATAACTTTCAAACTACACATCCAATCTTCATAAAAATTACATATTTAGAATCAATCCATTCAGGGGAGCAACATATTAAAAAAGGGCACAAATCAGACAAGGGGTTCAAAAGTTAGCAAAAGTATCTTTTGGGGCCTGGCTGGCAGCATGGTTATCTGGCCCAAACTGGTTTTACAGAGCCCTCTATCCAGGAGACAATGGGGAAAATAATCCACTTTTATCCAGGGATAGAGGCAGACTCCATTAACCACATGTTAGCAAAAGACACATAAATACCTAACTCCTATCATACTGAACAGAACCCCCACATTCAACCTATCCCCAGATGGCTTGGATCTGAGCACTCAATATATCCAAACAGCGCTCAGATCCCACAAATACAGTCAAATCGCCATACCCACTAAGTCCATAGTCATGGGGCAGAAGGCTGGCAATTAGGCTTCTCCATAACACAGGGAAGCAGGGCAATTTGTCAAATAAAATAACAGTTACAAATGTCAGTCTGTAACACCAGGGGCCAAAGATGATTTGGGCAAGCCACTATCTTCAGAAGATGACGGCATCAGATGATGTTGAGGCGTACCTTCTGGCATTTGAGCGCACTGCTGAGAGGGAGGGATGGCTGGCTGGTGAGTGGGCAAGCATACTGGCACCGTTCCTAAGTGGAGAGCCGCAGAAGGCATATTATGACCTAGAACCAGCCGATGCAAGTAACTACAGCAAATTGAAAGCTGAAATCTTGGCACGACTGGGTGTAACCTCTGCAGTACGTGCCCAAAGGTTCCACCCATGGTCATATTCTTCAGACAAAGCCGCACGTTCCCAAATGTTTGACCTCATACACCTTGCACGGAAATGGCTACAACCTGAAATCCATTCAGCTAGCCACATTGTGGAAACCTTAGTAATGGACCGTTTTTTTGTGTGGTTTACCAGCTGCCCTGCGTCGCTGGGTCAGCCAAAGTGACCCCCATACAGCTGACCAACTGATTGTCTTGGTGGAAAGATATGTGGCTGCAGGAGAACTGTTATGTCCTACTTCACAGGTAAACCCCCGCAATCCTAAGCCCCAAGATTCTGCAAGACCTGGTAAGACTGTTCAAGGTTTAAGAGGAGCTGAAGAGCTGCAGCTCTATACACAAAACACCAGGGGGGCATCCAGGTCTAATAAGCCTGGGAGAGGAACTAATTGGTGGTCAGATTTTACTGTCGAATTTTTCAAGTGCAAAGAGGCTGGTCATATGGCCAAAGACTGTCCATTGAGGGATGAACCTATGGAATGCAATATGGGCAAAGATGAGGGAGCACGTTCATTTTTGCTCAGCTGTTATGGTACTATTAACAGTGATGATAATAACCCTCATAAATGCTGTGTAACTGTGAATGGAAAAATGTCTAAAGCATTACTTGATTCAGGTAGTATTGTTACGTTGGTAGCAGAGTCTATAATACCTTGTGTAAAACCTGATCATGTACAGAAAATAGGCATTATCTGTGTTCATGGTGATAAAAAGGAATGCCCCACTGCGGAAGTAAATATTGGAACCCAGTATGGGGATTTAAAGTACTGAGTGGGTGTAGTACCTAGATTAGCCCATAAGGTAGTGATCGGTAGAGACTTTCCTCATTTTCTAGAATTATGGGTAGCTGTACAAAAGAGACCAAATTTATCAGAAATTAGTAAATCGGCCGAGGATAATGTGTTCCCTTTTTCCGATATTGACTTGGGTTTTGACCACTGTGACGGAAAAATAAGAAAAAGGAGAAAATACTGCCCTAAACCAGTATTAATAGGAGATAACCCAGCTCAAACTAGTGAGGAGCCTACTAATACTGCAGACAATGATAAGGACTTAATTGATATTGGAATCAGTCCAGGTAATTTTAAAAGTGCTCAGTGGGAAGATCACACTTTAGTGACAGCTAGAAATGATATTAAAGTTGTAAATGGGGTTGCTAATCAGCCAGGAGAAGCCCTACCGTTCCCCTATTTTGAAGTACAAAATGACCTAATTTACCGTGTAGAAAAAAAGGATTCAGACATAATTAAGCAGCTGTTGGTTCCTCAGACTTGCCAAAATATAGTGCTAAAGTTGTCTCACAGCCACATATTAGGGGGACACTTGGGAGTCGAAAAAACTAGAGAGAGAGTCCTTAGAAGGTTTTACTGGCCTGGAGTGTTTGCTGCTATTACAAACTATTGCTCCTCATTTCCTGAGTGCCAGTACAGGGCTCCTTTCAAGACTTTTCGTAGTCCACTTGTACCCTTACCCATAATTGATGTGCCTTTTGAAAGGATCGCTATGGACTTAGTGGGGCCACTGGTATAGTCTGCTAGGTGACACCAATATATATTAGTCATATAAATATATAAATCTGTTAAAGCCATGGAAGGACAGGGAGGTCCTGGTTGCTTTAAAACCTTCAGAACCTCCTATAGTAGAGCCAGAGGTGAACGTATCTGAGACTCTGTCTGTACATCAAAAGCAAGAGGTCAGAGATTTCATCAGAAGAAATAGGGATGTTTTCTCAGTAGTTCCAGGAAAGACTAAGGTGATTAAACATGACATAATAACCGAACCAGGGAAAAGAGTTCACCTCAAACCCTATAGAATTCCTGAGGCCCGGAGGGAGGTTATAAACTTAGAGGTTGAGAGCATGTTAAAACTTGGAGTCATTGAAGAATCCCAGAGTTACTGGAGTAGTCCTATTGTATTGGTGCCAAAACCTGATGGCACATGGAGGTTCTGTAATGACTACCGCAAGTTAAATGCCATCTCAAAATTTGAAGCTTACCCAATGCCCAGAGTTGATGAGTTAAAGGACCACTCTAGGCACCCAGACCACTTCAGCTTAATGAAGTGGTCTGGGTGCCAGGTCCTTCTAGGGTTAACCCATTGTTTTATAAACATAGCAGTTTCAGAGAAACTGGTATGTTTATGAATGGGTTAAGCCTTCCCCCAAAGCCTCTAGTGGCTGTCTCATTGACAGCCGCTAGAGGCGCTTGCGTGATTCTCACTGTGAAAATCACAGTGTGAGCACGCAAGCGTCCATAGGAAAGCATTATGAATGCTTTCCTATGCGACCGGCTGAATGCGCGCAGCTCTTGCCGCGCGTGCACATTCAGCCGACGGGGCGTATCGGAGGAGGATCAGGGGCACCCTCAGGGCACTATAGTGCCAGGAAAATGAGTATGCTTTCCTGGCACTATAGTGGTCCTTTAATAGAAAGACTGGGTAAAGCTCGTTATCTAATAACCTTGGA